>CAIIXF020000008.1:6088365-6638365 GCA_903813345.2 Owenia fusiformis
TACAATGTTTTACTGTATAGAAAATCAAGTAAACTCACCATGATTACTATGCAGTCCATCAATGAAAGACTGCACCATGGGAGATAACACAGGTGGCGTTGTCTCTCCAAATGATGACCCATTCTGCACCGCAGTCACACCACTATCGTGATCACTTGTGATATGTGTTGGCTGACTAAATGCCACATGGGCTCGCTCTAAAAGCACAGCCAGCTGTGACTCATCTGGGTTATAATGAGTGGTAGTTGGTCTGCTTTTCTGGCCACTGTCATACTTACTCCTATAAAGAGTAATGTTGATGTTGATTGCAATCACCATATATTCGATACATTGGCAAACATTTTGTTAAGATAGGAGTCAAAACTTTACCTTATATTAAATCTAATAGTATTATGTAAAGGGTGGGTAAGTATTTTACAGTCTCCCCTAACTTCTTAAGACTACATATTTTTTAGGCTCAGAGCTATATTTACATTAAAAAGGTTTAGGTAGATCATTAGGAGTAGTACTAACAAAATATGCATGGTACATATAATTCCTTAAGGTCATACCTAAGTTCCCCACTGATAGCCCCATGTTTCTCTAACTCCTCCAGTAAGACATCTCTCTCATACTTTAAGTGCTGCACCTGCTCTTTGAGGCTCTGCTGGGACTCACTGGTTACCTTCAGCTGGCTCACTACTCCTCCAAACTCAGTCTACAAATATAAAACCACACACTTTGAATATATAAGGATGTCTACCATGTCTACAGTGAGTGCTGTTCCTTGGTGAGTCCAGATTCTGCTGGGACTCACTGGTTACCTTCAGCTGGCTCACTACTCCTCCAAATTCAGTCTACAAATACAAAACCACACACTTTGAATATATAAGGATGTCTACCATGTCTACAGTGAGTGCTGTTCCTTGGTGAGTTCAGATTCTGCTAGGACTCACTTGTTACCTTCAGCTGGCTCACTACGCCTCCAAATTCAGTCTACAAACATAAAACCACACACTTTGAATATATAAGGATGTCTACCATGTCTACAGTGAGTGCTGTTCCTTGGTGAGTTCAGATTCTGCTGGGACTACCACTGCTCACTACGCCTCCAAATTCAGTCTACAAATATAAAACCTCACACTTTGAATATATAAGGATGTCTACCATGTCTACAGTGAGTGCTGTTCCTTGGTGAGTTGAGATTCTGCTGGGACTCACTGGTTACCTTCAACTGGCTCACTACGTCTCCAAATTCAGTCTACAAATACAAAACCACACACTTTGAATATATAAGGATGTCTGCAGCATTGAAGCGACTGGGTGCTTTTCCAAGAAGTTTCTGAAATCAACATAATGCAGTTGCTGAATAAATAAAAGATAAACAGTTAGATAGACATGTATTTCTATACATTTACCTGACACTTATGTCACTTTAACAGAATATTATTTTTAGATCATTTAGACCCAGATTATCAAAATCAGTTTAGTGCAATCACAGTATTACAACTTACAGTAATAGCTTAACAAGTTACTGTATTTAAACAAGTAACTGTATTATACATGTGATGGTATATTACCTATAGAAATCCTAACATTTCTCTGCTTACCCAGACATAACAGACTTGAAGTCCATCTATTAACATACCTTGCCTGAATAAACATACCAAGGGAAACTCTAGAAATATTCCACCAATCCTAAATTAATGCTATTAGACCAACTGCCACAAATGATATGTAGATCTTTCCTCTGGGCTATAAATCTCATACCCCATTACCAGTTAGATTTTATCATACCTTTGAAACCCAAGATGCATAAATATACAGATTTGAATTTCTCATTCCAAGCACAGCTACCTTTACATGTACAGTAACCCCCCTCCCCGAACAACTCTCTAATTCAACATCTCTCAATATAAGCACTCTCTCCATAAAATCTTGAAATGTGAACATCTGCTTATAGGAACATTTTGATCCACTCCCAGTACTGTTCAGATTAGACAGGTTTTATTGTACAAACTACCTTTACTCAGGATGCTGGAAGAGGATATGATACACATACACAAACCAGCATCAGCTATACCAATATATAAACCATGGCTTTCAATATGAGGGGAGCTCTGATATTTTGAAAACAAGTTTCTTCCTCCCAGCATATGATGTGAATCAACTGATTGGAATGAAGAAGAGGGTATTCTTATATATACCATCACTCGATCTACTATATAATTGATATCATGCAAATCAAAACTCTTAAAAAAATTTGAAATTGCACCAGAGTGAAATTGCAGTCCAGCATATGAAGAGAGCATTTGTTTCATTTTCTGAAGTCCTGTATGGCATGATGAGTATACAGAAGAAAGGGGATACAGTTTATTTTATCACTTACTATTTATCATTCACTCAAATTTCACATCAGATTTCCCTTTTATATCACCATGAGCTATGGGAGTGTTTAAGAAGTAATCAAGGTCAAAAATACTAAAACTGTGTTATCTTATCTATTCAGGAGAGTAAAAACTAGATGTAGTATCTGAACGAAATTATGTTGCCATAGAAACCATCATAATATGTGCTTGAAATGTCTATTTATCTTTGGATATGTTATCTCCTTATAAAAACCCAACCAAAATAATTACATTTTTCAAGATGTAACATTTTGGATCAGTATTTATTAGTCTCAGTTATATTATATTATTATATTAGTATCTCACTTATTGTATTGTGGTTATAAAATGAATAAATCTTGGAGAAACTTTGGACATCTTACACTGGTTATTATCAGAAAAGTTCAAGACAAAGTGTACAAGAAGTGCAATTGCACAAATCATGCACATATATCACTTAGAGTACCTCTAACATCATCTTCAAGATACATATTAGAACACTTTACATCACTTCAAGATGTGAGTATGACTTCTCTAGGGTTCTTTACCTTCCTTTTACAACAAATACTATGCAGATAGATCACAGAGTAAAAATGTGAAAAATCAGTAATTTTGGTAAATTTTGGCTCAAAGAGATAATTTTGGTAAATGAATATAACTTATCATAAATTGATAATTTTGCCATCAATGCACACAATTTCAAAAAACTGGTCTCATCACAAAACAGAAACTACTAAGGACTTCATGAAAATTCCATGTTGATTTCAACTAACTGAACATATTTTATGTTTGTATTTGATAGGCATGGTTCAACATTTGTGCAGGTTACAATGTAATTCTGGAGAACTTTGCTCAACTGGGCCATGACCTGACATAAACTTTGGAACAAAAACAGTTTCAGTTTCCAGATTACCTCATTAAAAAATGTTAAAGAGCCATAACAAAATGTTTTTATCATGTTTGGAGAGGATTGATGTTTTCTTCCCTATTAAACAGTAATATTGTGTGAGAAAATGTCAAAGTGTACATACATCAATTATCCCCCCCCCTCCCCCAGGATGAGGCAACTAGGTATGGCAGCCAATTGATAATTTGAAAAATCTGATATCTTTACTCATTTTTTAACTACAGAACCAGGATTTCAATAGAAAAAATGGAAATGTTGCAACCAAAATCCTTGTTAGGACATGGGCTTAGCCAGCAATTGCCAAGGGGTGTGCGATTTTTTGAGTTGGCATCACTGCAAACGAAGCAAATCCCAAAAAGTAAAGAGGATTTGATTATTTTTATGGTATTTCTTTCACATACGTATATTCAAAATCTTTTTAATTTAGACATTCAATCTTGCCATTGCATCATTGCAGTTGTGATAAAAATTAAAGTTTGGACCTGTTATTTGTTTATTTCATGTTTTTTAACATTTTTTCAACCACCCATCGCACCCTCCCCTGGATACGCACATGCTCCATATAAGGGATAGGATATGGTATCTTGATCTACATGTGCTTACAGTAACCCCATGTTACCTTGCCTCTCTCATGTAAACTGCAATTTGTAGGTTATTTTGACCTATTTGAAAACATACTCTATAGAACACAATCTTTCCTTTTGATAACATAACAAGAGAAAAGTAGTGAAAATAAACCATGTGTTATTATGACAGGTGTTTGGTGAATCATACTACGAGTGATGCATTTTTGAGAGCCTGAACTTTATTCTTTATGAAGGATACAACTGATACTAAGCCAGCTTTATTCATATTTTTGGCAAGATTCATCCAGTCTCATTCTTATGACTCATTTCCACTTAAAGATGAAGATACATCTGCTTATTTCAACTTTAAGCCTCACTATGGTGTATTTTATGCAAAAGTCTTAATTTGTTAATTTCCCAAATGGATAACTTCTGTCAAAAAGAAATGAAGCTTTATAGTCTTCCAGAATCAATCTACACAGTGAAGCATTACCAATCTTTAATAACCAGAATATTTTCATTTTCATTTGTTCCACATGGATAAAGGTTCATACTATATACATGTAAACTGAAAACTGTTTATATTCATAAATTCTTCAGTATTGGAGGAAATCAACACACAAAAACTAACACAATCCCAAAACCAATACAGAACTTGAATTCACTTGGTCAAAATGATAAAAAATCTAAAATGAACTCAAAAACTTTCAAAACTTAGAAGTTCTTAAAATTGCACCATGTTTCTGATTTTCACGCCCCCCTTTGGACCATCCAAATTCACCCAATAGTGCAATGCAATGCAATACAACATCTGCTAACACATGGCACTTAGAAAATGCTCCTACTAATTAGCTCTACTTTAACTCTTGCATTCTTACCTTGAGAGACAGGACCATTTGTACAACATCTGTTAGTTGTTTCTGGTGTTCTGCCTTGTTGGTCTCAAGCTTTTCTTGAAGGGCCTTGTCATCATATTGTATCTTGGCCAGCTCTTCTATAGCTGTACTAAAACCATCTTTCATCTCACGGACCATCTCTTGAAGCTGAAAGTATATAATGTAATTTCAATTAATGTGTAAAACAGTCACATTATCATTGGCATAGGCCATTCATTGAAATGCTTCAAATACTGTTAATTTTCAAAATTATGATTTGAAATAGTTGCCACCCTAGTCTTACTCCAAGATCTTGTGACCTCTCATGAGTTAATATGTTCTAGCATCAAGTACAGTGAAACCTGTACAGTGGAACAGCTATAGAAGTGGAACACATATGTTAGTGGAACCCTTTCCAGAGCCCCAAGACAAACTGATTTCATGTAAATGAACCTCAATAAGTAGAACACCTTAGTGGAACACTTTTTAGGGGAACCAAAGGTGTTCAACTTAGACAGGTTTTACTGTATCTGTCCCCTACTCATCTCTGTTTATCAACCTATCAATATTCATGCTTATCAAAAATGAATGTAAAACATCTTACAGCATCAAGCTCCTTTGGATCAATATCCTCATGTTCTATAAGAGAGGCAACATTGTTTAAACAACTCTCAAAATTCAATCTATCCGTGCCATTCATATTCAAGCCATCTTCTTCAGCCTTCAATAAATCCACGAGGTTCAATTGTAGCTTACATAGATTGATACTCATATTGTATATGAACTGTTCTAATATACTGATAAGTTTTTAGTTTACGAAATGCTATAAATTTATAATAATAAGTATACTTCTGATCCTTTTTATGTACAGACGGATACGGATTATCTAGATAATCATCTTTATTTTTTTATCCAGGCTCATAGTTTATGGACTTCACTTAGATGTGCTATAACCATCTTGTATAACTTTTCACTCATACATTGATATCTATAAATGTCTATCTTTCCAACATTCTTTTAGAATCAAATCAACATTCAGATATAGATTTTGTTTTATTAAATGAATTTTCGCCACATTTCTTCAATTTTTCTAGCTTTTAGTTCACAATTCCTCAATGCTTACAAAAATATCCATTTTCTTTAGAACTAGTCGGAACATTATGATGTACTCGAATGATTTCTTGTGAACTTCTATCTGGAGTCTGAATCAGGAAAAAATGTTCCATGTCTGGATTCATCCATTCTTGATTCACATCTGTTCTGTTCTGAACCTAAGTCTCTAGCCTCAACAGTACCTTACTATATCCTTCTTACAGCTACAAATCTGGCATATTCATGTACGATTTTTGAATAATTTCCTTGTTAACCTACAATTCCAGAATCTGCTCAATCATGAATGTTACTGCTGTCTGAATGTCTGGTTGATTTGCATCTGTTGCAACCTCTCTGGTCTCTCTACCTCTACATAACAGACTCCTACTATGTCCTACATACTTGAGAAATTTGGCATATACATGTACTGTAAAACAAACACTGTTACCATCTTTCACTTTTTCAAATTGACTTATGGGTGAATTCTTTAACCTCTGGACAGATCCATTGAATTTGTTTGCAAATAATTTATTTTTGATATGTTAAATCTACCAATTGGGCTATCACATAATTCAAGGTGCTGGGAAAAATCTCTGGTTTTACAGTTAACACTTCAAAAATCCTAAAAATACCAGCATATCACCAGATTCTGACAAGTTTGTGAAAACATGAGTAACTTCAATCCAGATAATTCTGCTTGGCTAAGCTGCTTATTTCACATATGTGGATAGATTCCCACCAGTTGCATCTTACTGATGAAAGTTAATGGGTTTAGGGAGTTTTTAAGATATGCCAAACTTGATTAACTGAATTTATTGATCTTACAAGGCCATCTATTGATTCGATTACAAACTCATTCTATCATAACTTAAGTGTGGATTCCTACAATACTCACCATCAAAAGTACAGTATACTTTACAGTACAGTACTTTATAAAGTGATCACTGTTCAGTGTTCAGACAGTTAAATGTGTTCATATTGAGATGTAGCCACATATAGACCAAGAGATTCTAATAAAACAAATGTGGCTGAATTTTTTTCAAAAGTCAACATTTACTATTCATGCACAAGTACAATCTACTGATTTCTGACAAATCTAAATATAAGTGATCTTATTATTTAATGAAACTGGAGTCAGTTAGTCAATTGTAAGTTGCAGATTTATAAAATACAACACCTATTAGATTGAGCACATCACACAAACACATCCTCCGAACACAGGCCTCCAGAACTCGTAATATTGTGAGCAACTAGGTGGTGACATAAATTCACTTTGAATGGTCTCAAATTGTTTTGTAAAATAGCTTTACTGACATTTATTTCAGCCTTGCCTCAGAATGACCCTTAGTGGATAATGTCTGGAACCCTGTGTTCGGAGGATGCACAAACAGAACTGCTGGTATTGATTTGGTCTTAGTGTCCAACTTATATTATAGCAACAAGAATTTTTGACCTTAAGACTACCTGCATTGTCAGTAAGTTGTAACAAGGCATTAACATGCAAAATGTCACCACCTGCCATTTGTTACAGATGCCAAACAACAATTGCCAAACACCTACTATCGAACCTGTTCATAAAAAGTTGTAGACAATAAACCACTTCTGGTGGTGGCATAAAAATGAACTATGTACAGTCAAACAAGTTTATGTTCAAAGCATAACAAGCACACAAGGTTTACAGGTAAAAATAAAATGTCAAATATCTGAGTATGATGTTTTAGTTTTTTAGTTGGGGGCAATTAATGACTTAAAAAAAGGTAGAAGTTCATTTAGCATTTGAGAACAAAGAACAATTTTTATTGACAAATGTACAAAAAGTTCTTTTCATGAACACTTTTCACAAAAATATTCACAATGGGGCGTTTTAATTATAAATGTGATTTTCTTATATATGTGTTTGATGTGCGGACTTTTTAAGGGAACAGGTTGAACTAAGGTTGAGTCTAATTCTAAAAATAATTGATTTTTGTGTCATTTATATCTAACAAATTGATATTATTCTAATAACTAGGCATAGGTTGATATAACCTTACATTTTCTTCAGTATTTGATTCGAGATTAGCGTTACTCCAAGTCATTACGATCATAGACAGAAAAACTGATGTTGTCTGGGACATTCATTGACCAAAAATATTCATCTATCAAAAAGGTATAATAAATAAAGTTTCACATTCACAAAAAATCTGATTTTCATACAGGTAGGATTATCATGCAGTTTCACCATCTACAGCACTTTTCAAGTGATTTTGGGCAAAAATTGTCAAATATAAACTTCCCAGAATTAAAAAAAAAAACTTAACCCCCCCTTGCAAAACCTGACTACAGGCCTGGAACACTACACATATTTCAGGTTTCTTTGCATCTTGTTTCAGAATATTTCTATTTATTTATTTTTTTGAAGAGAAGGATAAGAAGCAGTCCAAAAACAAAGGTTGCATGGTGATATAAAGACAAGTACATAGCAACTGAATTCTGGTTGCTCGTTTAAGTATAGGTAATTGTTAAAATGTCTCAAACAAAGTCAACCCTGATACCCAAACATGTTTTACATCAACTTGACTTCACTTTATAAACCAAACATATTTTTAGCTGCCAAATCTTTTAAACCAATATTAATCCTATGTTTACAACTAAGCTTCCCCTAGAATTCTCTAAAATCGTTAATCTGGTTTTGAGAGAAATGACTTATGAGATTTAGCGTTTTAAGTGCTTATTGCTACCACTGTTGTTGAGGTTCAACAATGCAATTATAATGCTCGCACTTCAAATCTGTGACAGAAAATTATTGAATAGATTTTTTCAGGAATCAAGAATTGACTGTTTGTGACAAACAAAGTCAATGTATTAGGCTTTGACTTGGACAGAGTTCAAGTCGTTTAAGTATTGAATAAAAAAAATGTAAAAGTGTGCTGTAATTTTAGTTCTATATATTCTTACCTCAAATATTTGAGCTGCCAAGTTGCCTTTATTTTCTCCCTCCTCCATTTCTAAAAGAACAGCAAAAAATAAAATATTATTTTCTAGTAATATAAATGTTGATAACAATTCCATTACAATAATTCTAATCTTGATCATGTTAACCTTTGCCAACAGTCAGTCATGTTCTCTATATCATTTGCCATCTTATAATTTCGACGGGATACAACTGCAACTTTTACGACATGGAGTCCATAAAATCTTGTACATGTTTATATTGTGAGCTGGAGTGTTCACTTAGGTGTTCTCATAAAATGTGAGTGAACAGGACATCTGAAAATGGATCTGGAAAGTGTTCACATATGAAAGTATTCACGTAATAGAGATGTTCATTATACAGGACTGAATATATTCATAATTTAATCATCGTCAAGTATGATCTGATAATACCTGAATATGATATGAATAGGAACAGTGAAACCTCTATAGAAATATACAGGTGAACCAGTTTACAGTGAACACTCCTAACTCATACGTGTTCACAATAGAGTTTGGCAGCTTAAATCAAATTTTGTGTTCAAGAAAACATATTAACTCTAGAAATGGTTGTGACAGAAACATCGCACCAAATGTTCACAAGGATTAGATTTGTTGTTATTGATAACCATTTCTGCTGCGTATCTATTATTTACCTTATTACATTGACCGTTAATTAACAATTTTCGATACAGCAATTAGACCAATGTTCTATATCTCACGGAATCTTATGCAAGATGTCTACAATCAAACTACAGATTCTCTTAGAAACCCCCGCCAGTAATCTGGAAACTGATACTATATCCTTAAGTGAAAGAGTCTACTATAGATTTTCTATAAATCCCATTTATAGTTGTGTTGGATTTACTTCTAAGTTGACATTGAACTAAGATAGTAAATAAATTGTACGTAAGATAGTAAATAAATTGTATGTAACTAACCATCTAGATACAATAATCATAGTACAATGCTTAAGGTTCATAATGATTCACCAGCCCATATTTCTTCGATAACATCATGATTCAGATTCTGAGTTCTCCTGACCATTGTTAATAAGGGTGATATTGAATCTTTAGTATAAAAATTGGATGTAAAAATATACATAAAATATTACATAGTTGTATAACCATATTTTTTTAATTTTATCGTAAATAGGTTAACTGATTGTTCTCAAAAGAACCTTCTCATCATAGTTAATAACCCAGATGCGAGAAGAAATAATCTTGATTTACATCATTAAAAATTCAAAATTCAGTCAAAGTAATATCATATTTGAAATCTACATGTAAAATTACATCTAGAAATGTGGTTTTAAAAAGTGTTTATCAACTTTGAAAAATTAATTTTCTTTGAAAATGTGACTTCTAGCTCGGGGAGATTCCCCATAGACCCCATGCTATAATATCACAAAAAATGAAATATCTTTTCTTTTAGTGGACAGATAATATTTTGCTTTACTGGACATATTTTCATTAGTATAAGTATCAGACGCATAAGGGTTATATGAAAATTGAGCCACTTAAATTGATAATATTCAAGTTTAAGGGAACTTTCTTATATACCTACCATGTTAATTGACCCGAATCAGCCACCTGGTGGTGAAACTGGTAACTACCTTCTCGCATTTGGGTAATTCTCAAGTCGATTGAACTAAATGCATTTATCAAAGTATGCAATTCATGAGACAATATAAAACTTGAAATTTTTGACCAACCTTTCCAAAATTTAAAAGATATCATAAATTTTCAACCTTCATTTTTCTTTTATATTTCGACCCTTGTAGGCCATACTTTGACACATCTTACTTACTAAGAGCGTTGATGTGACAACCATTTGAAATAGAAATTCAATATAATATTACTCTTCAATTTCAAATCTTAAATTGATAAAAGGTCAACTTAACTTCATGATCACGCAAGCAGATACAGAGTATAAATGACCTTTACTATTCAGACCGTTAATTTTGAACAACATGTTGAACATACAGGCTGCTAGTAAAATCGATTGATTAAAATATTGTGCAGGTAAAAAATTCAGGTAATAGCATGCTTGAATAATGAATAGTCTGGAATGAAACACGTTAATAATCAGTTGAAGTGAAGCTGTCAATATACACATTCATCTTACCTTTGATTATAGATACAACCAACAAAACAGGAATGTTGCTCTACGACTACATAAACAACATTATTTCCACCACGAAATGTGTAAAAATCTTGATGCATCAACTTCAGGTTTAATTTTAATAATCCGAAGCGATTCTGACAGGTTATAAGTTGCAACATATTTCAATGCATAATTTAGGTTAATATCACATGTGTAGTTTGAAATGTGACCAAGTAACTAGATAACAAGAACCAATATTCTTCTGGGGAGAAATAACAAAGTCAAGGCAGCAAATCTTTCTTGCATCAGCAAAACATCGTTTGAATTAATAAAACTAGAAACTGAAAATGGCTTCTAATTAAATTATGATCTCATCTGGAATTTCCAATCAAAAATCATACACAAGGGGGAGGGGGGTTGAGAAGACCAGTGGTGGATAAGCAAAGGTCAAGGTCATGTTGAAACCAAGGATGATTACTCAATAGGACATTGTATTAATCTGTAATACTATATGTAATTAACAACTACAGTTGCTAACTAATTTTCAATATTTACCCAAGGGTAGGATAAACACGCAACATGCCTTACTTTACCAGCAATATATAGGAACAATAAGAGAAACATAATTGTCAAACATGAGAAATGTACATAAGTTTCTAAACTGAAGCTTGGATGATAACCTGACATTTCCCAATAGAATATTTCTGTTACAGTAAAACCTGTCTTATCTGAACACCACTAAATGAAACGCCACTGGAAATGGTCAAGTGTTTGGAGTAGCATCTTAATATAAGAGTGTTCCCTCATTCGGATACTCATTGCATCTCTCTGTTTTACTATAAACATGACTAAGGAGAAATGACATGTCTTGGTTTCAGATATCTAAACTGACAATTATGTGAATTATATGATCTATTTCAAAAATCGATAAAGGATCATGTTGTCATCAATACCTGCTCCATTAAATAATCTTCCCCTTATTTCTTAGGCTATGTTTGTGTTGCTGATCGTAACCCTAAAAATTGTGTGTCTTAAGACTTGCAGAAACTGATGTCACCTTTTCATGGTTGGAAGAGGGGAACAATTTACAAAAAAATTAGACACTGAGGATCATGTAACGTTAGGTAACAAACAATAAGAGCAAGGACGTCTAGGACGGCAAGATAGACGTCCTTGATAAGAGTTATCAAGCTTTATGGGGTCCTGTCTAGCAAAGAGGACATGAGCCTTAGTTATTGGTCTTTGGTGCTCTTGCTTCAAGGCTATTGTCTCACATCAATACACCATTGATGTTTTGTGGATTGTAGTCTGAGTGGTTTGAGTCTCTGTGCCTGTAGAGGTGAAGTATTTGATGAAAATATCAAATTGCTAATGGCTAAAGAATTGTAAGTTTAGCAAAAGTAAATACTTTTGAATGTAAACTTCCATATTTCACTAGCTAAAAGCTAAATATTGTTTTTCTAATAGAAATTCTCAACTAAAAATATTTTGATTACCACATTTAGATCAACATTAACAATTGCAAGTGAATAAAACTCTCCCTGAGTAGAAGAATATCATTGTGCCTAAAGGGGACACTCTAAATGTGTGATGGAATCTTAGATAGAACAGGAAAACATATGTGAACAATTGATCTTTAATTTTGAACTGCATTCAATATGACCTCTATGCAAACAATAAATTTCTACATATTTTTAAATGTCATATTTTGACAATTGGGGAATGACAACAGCAGTCTGGTTTTACAAGTTGACCTTTGGAGAGGTTAACAATTTGGAGAGGTTAACAATTCTATGATGTATGTTTACCTGTCAATATTCTGGGAAATGTACCATCAGCTCACTCTTCAGGAGGGTCTGTTTTGTGGTTGCCACGGAGATCAATTGTTGTCTGTGGGGAGATCCCTTATCCAGATTGGAAATATTACTTCCTGATATAGAGGTCCTCTTTCAGAAATGAGATTTCAAGTTGATTGTCTGTATCTGGTGTAAACTCCGTAGAAGGTAAATCATCACCCAGCTAAATCTTGATGAAGCAAGATTTATACAGGGCATAGATTCGAGAGAAATAAATAAAATATCATTAATATAAAAAAGATCGCTAGCACTAAAAATTAAATCCAATTATCACTTAACTATGATATATTATCTATATCTCCAGTAATTTTACACTATTTTATGGTTTATAGAACCATTTTCTGCAATGGTTATCCATTTCAAGTGCTTTCATCAATGGTTAATTTTACACATATCTGAGATGCTAGTTCCGTTAAGATAACAGTCATTAATTCAATGTTCTGCGATTGTAGTAATCCAGCAATGTACATCTGTTCAACCTCGGTTAATTAATCTAATAATCTGTAGCTTGCTGTTAATCCAACATTCTACATGTATAATGCTTCTTTTAATCCAATTAACTTATGATCACAAATCTCCTGGGTATAGCTAATCTAATTTGTTGTCTGACTCAAAGACTTTTTATCAAATCAACCAGGAGTTATTATCGAATTATTCCAGTAAGTGTATTGTCTGTCTCCTCATAGCTTGAGCTGGAATCAATGCATTGTCTGGTAAGTCCATAACGTGAAGTGTTGGGTCTTTGTGCTCTGCGATAGTTTCTGAAAATAGATAGAGTATATATGATTAGTAGATTACCTACTTGAAAACATGAAAAAGTGGACAAGTAAGAACATCTTGGAACACCATGGCATTTCCTTTCTTGTCGGTATTTTGAGCTAACATGTAAATATGTCATTTGAATATCAGGATGCTTTAATAAGGTCATACATATAACTAAAAATTATGTTAAAGTAAAACTTTAAAAACGAACAGAATTAGGATATCCTTCAAAATCCTGAATATTTTTCTCTATCCACGTCATCATTTCCTAAAAATATTGAGCACAGCCACTGAGAAACTGATTCCAGTATTGTGCTATGTAATTATATAGAAACTGGCTAAATTTTAACTATTTCCTGTTGATGTGCCTCAGACTGTTAAGAACCATGACAAATTACACAACTTTTACACCAGCAACAAAGTAGTTTTTGAAGTGTAGGTTGAAAAAACATTCTTCCATTCACATTTCACAAGGCGCTGTTCTCTTAGATCAAATACCATTCTCTAGTATTGATGATGTTATGGCGACTAACTAAGTGTTTTCTCATGTTTCAAAGGGTTGGGAAAACTAGGAAACAACATTCTTAGCATTTGCTAATAAGCTTTTAATATAGAAAACAAAACAGACCCTGATACTTACAAGAACAAATGTACTGGTAAACATATCAAAATTGAGAGTTACACATTTGTTTTAATAATGTCTCAAAATCAATGCCTAGTGTAAAGTGGAATATTTGCAGCTCACCTTACAATAGTGCCTTAGAATAGTCAAGTCAGTAAATAAAATGTAAACCTATCTATAAACATGACCCAATTTTACTTTTCTCAGGGACATATAAACTTTGGAGATATATACAGTTTAACCTGTTGAATCATGGGCTTTCAATAGAATTCTATTGAATGCCCATGTAGAATAATGGTTGAATCAAACGCAACTGGAACAGACCAAAAGTGTTCATACTGGCAGGTGACAGACCAAAAGTGTTCATACTGGTAGGTGACAGAACAAAAGTGTTCAGATTGGCAGGTGACAGACCAAAAGTATCCATACTGGCAGGTGACAGACCAAAAGTGTTCATACTGGCAGGTGACAGAACAAAAGTGTTCAGATTGGCAGGTGACAGACCAAAAGTGTTCATACTGGCAGGTGACAGACCAAAAGTGTTCAGATTGGCAGGTGACAGACCAAAAGTATCCATACTGGCAGGTGACAAACCAAAAGTGTTCATACTGGCAGGTGACAGACCAAAAATGTTCATACTGGCAGGTGACAGACCAAAAGTGTTCAGATTGGCAGGTTTTTAATATGGAAGTACATTAATCCATGGTAAATTAAAACCAAAAATTGGACTGAAAAAAAGTTCACATTGAGAGGTGTTCAAATATATACATTTTACTATAGTAGTAATTTCAGTTTGTCTTACTTACTGAACCTCATAACACCGATATTAAAGTTTATTAAATTGTTTTGCCTAATCTAACATTTAACAAAATACATGCGATTGGCTCATATTTTCCTTTCAAATTCAACATCAACATTTGTATCGAAATTGTAATTCTTTTGAATTGTACATAAATACTTTCTTAACAAAAATGCCAAAAGCCAATCAGTGAACAGCAACTTTTGAAATTGAATTCCAAGTCACACTAACATCCAACGTTGCATAAGATTTATTTGAACTTAGGATTATCTGCTTTTACTCTCGCCAAATAAGATTCCACAAATGCACGTTTGGCACGGTTTAACAACAATGCTTCCATGGTTTCATATTTTCAAGTACAACTTGAAGAGATGTTTTAATATTTGCCAGTTTAAAAATTATATTGTTGGTTTGAAAGTCAACAAAACTTGTGAAATAAGGAAATTGTATTGAACCATTTTAAAAATTTAACAACATTTGTTTTGAACCATTTTTCAAATATAAGTAGTATATCAGACTTATATCAATAGAATTCTGGTAGTTAAGGTAGTCTAAGTAAACAATCTAGTAGCCCTGAGTGTAGACGTTAGCTACAAACTATTGTATATGAAGCTCTCTTTTCTAAAGAGAAGTCACACGAATGCCAAGGATTAAGTCTAGTACATAGTCTGAAGACATGTCATTTAAAATGGAAGTTCACATCCAGTTGATTTATTTTTAAACACATTGCATTAGACTAAAAATTAATAAAGACCAAGCTAAGAGTCCTACTGGTATCTTAAAAATCCCCTTCTTGGTCCAACGGTATTTCACTTCTTTCTATATGGACTGAAAGAACAATGAAGCCTGTTGATGAAAGATGTAAAAATCCTTCTATTCTTCGACTTGTCCAGTATTTGTGATAAGGTAACTGACCACCTGACCATCAATCAATCATTGAATACTATAAATAAGAGTATTTATGTACCTACCAACTCAAACAATCTTATCTTGTATAGTAGTAAATATGTAAATGAAAGCCGTTTAAAGATAGTGTATTAAAGATAGTGTAACCGATTCTAGTTTGAATTTTATGCAAGCACAATCAGATAGTCCAGGACTTTATTATTGTACGGTACAATATGTTTTCATTTTACTTTCAGTTAAGCAGTCAGCTGTTACATGTAAAAAAATTAATCAATAGATTGCGTCAAAAAATCAAAATTGCCAGATTATTGTTTTGACATGCCACGATAATTTAAATTGTTATGTTAGTACAATACATAGAATAGAGATAAATAATCTAATTAGAAGATTGGCCCAGGTTAATAAATTGCCTTATATTTGTAGCATTTTGGTGGATGTATGACTATGTGAAACTATGCGTAATTATTCAACAGGAGATAGGAACACTTTAAACTTTTGAATCCCCGGCTCTAAAATCAGTTGAAACCAGAGAATTTTTCATTTTTGCCCCTTTTTGACATTTAACTACATACCCACACAACTTAAGATGCTCAACTTAGTAAAATTAGACGGCAGAGATCATTTCAACAATTCTTGTATAAATTGGATGAAAATTGTTCAAATAAGACCAATTTTAGTGAAAACTATGGTGACAGACGTCACTCTGGGTTTCAAAGTCTTCAGGTAGTCAAGAGGTTAAAGCAATACCGTGCATTTATTACATCTTGCACTATACTATACTTCTTAAAACCCTTTCCAAATATAATCTTCTGCCCTCTTCAAGATTTTGATTGAGCATCTTTAAGAGAACTTCACACCTTTACCTATGTATAGGAATACTACTTCTAAGGTACATATATGGTAATTACTTAATGAATCGGCAATCAGGATTATCTTACTGCAATAATATTTCAGAAGTTGTATTGAAAGAACCAATCAGCTAAGAGTTAACTATTTGACAGACTGTTAACACAAAGCTTCAAAGAGAAAAATTGTTATTTCTCAATACTATCTCATTACTTATTGATCATAACATATTTTCATTCAGTTGAAGTCTACAGAAGGAAATGGTGCAATAATACCTGAGACATGTATTTCTACATATCTGATTCCGTGCATGAACACAAAAAAATTTCAATTTTGAAAATACATGTACTTATATACTCAGCAGGCAGAAATTTTAACAGAAATAAAATTTATTCAAATCATTATTAAATCTGAGTAAATGAATACAAAACACAGACCTGAGAAAAGTCACACGTATACAGGATATAAATACAGTACTGAATATAGCCATATCAGAAACAGAAACTATGTGGTTGCTAAGGTAACCAAGTATATATATCACCCTAACATAATACTTAAGATATCTAAACAAATGATGTTCGGTTGTTCTTATTTTATACAAGGTGTGTGTTTTGATAACACATCCACGTTCAATATATTCATGTATTATAAAGAACTATCAAATGACTGAATACATCAATAGAATAAACATACAATACATTTTTACCGTTCTTGAAATGTTGTACCAATCATAACAATTCTAAACCTTTTCTATCAAAGGTTTGAGCAAACTACTAATTTTCAGGCATATTTTGATAAATAATATGTTTAAATTCTACATCAATTTATATTTATTTTTTATTTTGCTCTGCATAGACTAGAAAATATTATAAAAGATGATTTTACTGAAATTGAGTTCCTTAACCGAGTCATTATTTATCTTTCATCGAACAATGTAAGATGTTGTCATACTAGCAAAAAAAAGTGTTGAAAAAATACATTGAATTTCAATGCATGGATTCTTTTGACACGAACTGGTACTAACTTTTACAAACAATTTCACTAAAACTGAATAAAAGTTCAATGTTTTTTCAAAATTTCAAATAAACTGACATTTTCAATGGTAAATATTTTCAACAGGAAATATCATTGTTCAATTCATAAACTTTAAAATAGTTTTTATCTTGGTAAATATTTTCAAGTAAAGTCAAGAATTAAAATATTAAATATTTGAAACACATTTATGTAGATTTGATGACTGAAATAAATCAGTGCTAAAATGAAATACGAAGGCAATTAAATTTCAAAATGTGAAAGACCACCATGTTGTTAAATGATTTTATGTCACTGTGTTTAATAATTATCCATTCTTGCTATGAACTCAATAACAAAATCTGTGTAAAAAGAATTGTCAATATAACGATAAATTTCATTATACCTAAACATTTTTCCAATAATTCTTTCAGAACAATGAAGCGAATAAAGCAATTGCAAAGTAAGCGTGTATTGTTGACTGGTGGTAGATGATAATAACAGTAATCAAAATAATAACAAATACATTAGGATTTTATTTGGTTTCCGTGATCTCCTCCCCTTGTGAGGAATGTGTGTTGTCTCTGGGAAGAGGGTTCAGATTTCATGATTGATATTTGAACCAAACATTTAATTCATGTTTTTTAGGAATGACCTATGCCATGTAGATATTAGACCTCCATTGAATCAATGGTCTCAGCCTATATTTGCCGCCAGGAGAGACATTGTAGTTTTCATCCATGTGCATTCTCTGACTTATGACCCACCACCATTTTATATTATGATTATTCTTTTAGTAGGCCGCCACTGGTATGATTTCACACGCATACCAATTTAGGCCATGAAAACAACAGCACTCTGGCAAAATAAAGCTGAGACAAGATTCCTCAAGTTTCCAATCTATTTTTTTCAGGTCCGTTGCTAGGGCTATACTAACTAGTTTCAATAGTCAATTTTCTACAAAGTATAGGATCTAGCATTTCTGAAGGATTTGTGTAGCATCTTGAGCCCCCCCCCTCTATTGAATTTTGTCATATACAACAAGAGGCTATGTAATGAGGCTAATGACAATAGAAAACTCAAGTCAATTAGTCATATATTCAATACTATTTTACTATCAGAGGTTAATTCATTATAAAAGTCCAAAACCTGATATTCATCCTTATTCAGGGAAAGTCGTACATGTACCTCTGGCCCGTAGCCAGAGGGGGAGCTGGGGGCCCCCTGGCTAGAAATTCTTTCAAAATCATGCAGTTTTTCACCATTCCGTCTGAGAATTTTTCGCATGAGTTTTAGCCAAAATTGTGAAGGAGCTCCCGCCAATGAAAAAAAGCTCCCCTGGTAAAAGCTGGCTTTGGGCAAGTACCTGATCAGTAACAACATGTTCATCAGTTAGGATGTGATGCTCCATCTGGTAAGAATGCAAAGTTTGGAGTCAAAAGAATGGGAGCAAGGACTCGTATAGATGGCAGTTAACTACTAGGTTGTTGTTCACATCTGGCCCATTGGTTTGTGTGTAAATATTGCTGTTTTAAACTGAATTTTATGCCATCTATTGACAGTCCTGAAGGCCATTGAGCAATATGAAACTTTGACTCCAGTCTGTGCAAGAATGCTTGATTGGGTAAGAAAGGCTGGTAAGGTGTCAAGCCTGATGGTTATCTTTGCACTACCTGAACTTAAAGTTAACTAATAATGCGTAAATCACTGGTTATGAGAAATATGTGGTCTTCAACTTACCAAAACTAGTCATTGGCCGAGCAAGACTCTACCAGTAAATTGAATTTCAAAATCAAATCAATCTGATCTGAATCAAATGAAGAGAACCAAGCCAAAGTTCCAACTGGATGATTTTCAGCACATCATCAACTTTTAAATACAAAATTTGAATCTTTGCATTCAGAAAATATTCATGGAAACAAATACTCACCATTGAGAAATATCATAATATCAGAAACGACGTTAATGTTGATATAAACTCCAGATAGAAACTTTTCATGTTTAGATTTTATAGTCTCGTGCACTTTAAGGAGAGCGAGATTTCTCGAGAAGAGAATGGCTTAGTCATAGAGGGCGCCACTTAAAAATGGAGGAAGTAGACGGATATTTGCGAGTAAAAAGGTAGAACTAAGACGTCTTCCCTTTATTGGATTACACCATTATTGCCTCTAATTCAGAGAAGACATACTCATTTATTTACTGATTAATTTTGAGTCAAATTGTTTCCCTTGTTCAGTAGATTTTTGTAAAAGCAAAATTCCAATGTTTTTAATTTTGTGTTTTTTTATCATTTTTTTCATTGTTTTCATCTGTAGCCTATAGTCTAGACTCTAGATCTGTTCATTAGATTGTGCTATTGTGAAGATTTAAGTCATTTCATTACAATGTTCAATTGAATTGTGTTTAGCTAGTTTGCATTTTAATATTTTTATACTGTGCTCGTGCCTAAAGCTTCGATGCATCGATTGACGTACAACGATTGGCATTACAATCAGATTGACAATTCCATTGATTATTTTGCCCCTGAAAAGTTAAGAAGTTTATATCAGATTCACACAACATTTCTACTTATTACCAGAAAATGAAAGGTCCTTGGATACTCTCGGTTATATTTTGCATTGTAAAACTCCGCCAAACACAACAGTGAAGGTAGCAATACAGTACCGATGTAGATTAAATTTAAAGATCTATTTTTGGAAAATAAGTTTCTCAATTTTGTCGGTGACTGTCACATTACTGATACATTCATGTCATCAAGGGAACTTTCATCTCCCTGAAAAAAATCTGTCGAAGTCTGTAGTAAATCTGTGATCTAGGCCACTAGTCTACTTGGTTTCATCCTAGTCTGTTCGTTGCATGGAAAAGATCCATTGGTGCAACAACCATAACTGCAAAAGGCTATAATAATAATAATTTCTTGGGTCTGTATTTTTAAAGTTAAAGTCGTGCCAGTGCGTAGTAACTGTTTATAATTCTGGCCTTATAATGAATAGCAGAAGTGTAGAACATTTGTTAACATTCTCTCTCTCTTTTTAAAAGCATGAATATAATTTTAAAAGTAGGTCCAGAAGATAATGTGTACCCGAAAGAGAAAATACATAGACATGGTGAATACACTGCCATCTTTTCACTGCCATTCTTTCAATCACCCAAAACCCATATGGTTCTGACCAAAGGTTATCTACCTAATTGAATGAAACCAGATTTACACTGCCAGAAACATGTTTTTTGAAATATTGCTTTACGGGACATCTATAGGTCTCAGGCATTAACATTATATTATGTTTTATGACTATAATGTAGAGAGTTGTCACTATGTTTACACACAGATGTGTAATAATAAATACATGTAGTTTTGTTTGTTTAGAGTGCTGCAGTTGTGTACTTCAGCATCTAAGTATCAATCCTACATTTTAGATTTGATGACCTGGTGAATGTGCAGACATACCTGAATGCGATTGAGAGGACAAACAGTTACAATGCACGATTACAACAGGAGCGCAAGATGAGGATGCCATTCTTAGATTCTCAAACTGGGGTTGCTCAAAATAGCACTAATTTAAGGATGCAGTATCACCAAAGGGCACCTGGTAAGAAAAGTATTACTTAAAGGATGGTATCATTTTATTGAAAAAAAATTTTTCATGAAATCATGTTCTTATATGCCAAGTAGTTTCTATAGTCTAAAGTTATCAATGTTATGAAAAATATAGTTTTACTTCTTTGACAGGATTAAGAAATAGTTTAGTAAGCACTTTTATGCTATGACTAATCCTTTTTAATCCTAATTACTTTTTACTGTACATATATTTCAAATATTCAATAACCATATTTATTCTTTAAACTGATAAATCTCTCAATGTCCTAAAATTTATGTAATGCGTCATGTTATTTATTCTTCCCCAGGAACTAGACCAGGTCAACTGTACAGTTATCCTGCAAAGAGATGGAAGAAGAAAAAGAGAGCTTTTGAACCTTCAGTGATGGAGAAAATAATGAAAGCTGGTGATATTGAAATGGCTGATGCAGGTATGAATATTCAGTTCTATGCACAGCTCTGGACATTTCATGTCACCACTCAGGAAAGCTTCTTTCTGTGTGAAAAGATGGATGTATTTCTTAGGACTGAGCATTTGACTGGGACAGGTTTTTTTTTGTCACAACTGATTTAATTTACAAATGTTACTAATTTAAAGTACAAATAGACTTATGCAATAACATAATAAATTGTAATCAGTTTACACTCCCATAAAAATTGGAAAAAACATTAAATGTTAGTAAGATGAAATTCAGAATTGGCCATGACCTTATTCTCGAAACAATTCACACAATTCACAATTCATAATTTTATAGGCCAGTTTTTGTGATTGTCCAGATGGAACAATGCAAATAGAAAAAATTACATGTAGGTTCAATGTGAAAGTTTACCTGATTTTGACATTAGAATGTTTCAGGTGAGAAATGGAACTATCATGCTTTTTTAGATGAAAAATCATGTGGTGACATTTTGCATGCCAATGCCTTGACAACACCATACTAGTACTTCAATTTGCAGATATGCATCAAATCAGTGCAATAGAGAATCCAGCAGCTCTAAGACACGAAGAATCTCAACCTGAAGAACTAGTAGAGAATGCTAAGATTCAATGGTACGATGAGTTTGAGAACATCAGTGAGCCACCAGATGCTGGCGAGATTGATGAGAAAGGTTCAGACAGCAGCGACTATGAAGAGCTATATGCAAAGAAAAAGAAGAAAAGGGTATGAACTTTAACTTATGTGGTTATTCCAATACAGTCTGAAACAACAGCATAGACAATCAGCTTCGTCAAAATATAACACCACACAACAGAAGGAATGTCCCCTATTTCAAGCATTTTTAAATCTTTTCACCCACATCCGAATTAAATGTTTGAAAAAATACACAAAAAATGAAATCCTATTCGTGCAGCATTATGCAACCAAAATTCTAAAAACAATATATGACCAAGATATATATTACAGGGTGGGAGACCTCGTGGCAGTAAGACTAAAGCAAAGGTGGATAAGGATCTGTACTATGAAGTTGACGAGAAAGAAAAGCCATATGGATGCGACAGTGAGTCTATTAACAACATTGTCTTAATAATCAAAATTCATTTTTATATTCACTGAAATATTTAACCTTAACAAAACTTGATTATTTATATTTTGTTTTTATGATGTATGAATATTATATGTATTAAGATTGACATTTTCTTATGATGAGATGAAATATATGTACATGTACATTATAAGTGTATTCTTTATAACAACAGGCACAGGCCCCAGTGTATTGAAGCCCTCCACTACCCCATTATAATAATTTTTAGGTTTTGTTTTTTGTTATTTTGCAGTGCAAGCTACTTGCATGATTTGAAGTCCTCACTACCCTTAGGGATTGGGTCAAATATCAATGTTTTTTTTGTATGACTAAGAACAACAGAATCGCTTTTCATAAAAAGAAATGAACATTGAGTGGGTGATGTTTTAACTCGAGTGTACAATAATGTTCAGGAAATTAGGGAAACAGGGCTCTGGGGATCTGTTATATTAGATCTGAAAAAATATTGATATGTTGACCTATCCCCTAATATTTTTTACCTGTTTTTATAACCATTTCACACAATTTTTCCTTAATACTTAGTAAAGCCCTTTGCGCTAATAGACAGTATGTTAATTTTATTTATTTTCACATTTTCTAAATGTTCTATTAGTTAAGGTCTGTATTGAATATTTAGAAAGTACAAATGCAATTTTTAATCTGCAATTTCAGATTTAAAAGTTGAATTTAATAATAATGTTTAATCGATGAATAAGTTATTTAGTGATAATTTTTGCATGTACATTATTGCGTGTTTCATATTTTCAGCATAGATCCATGGAATATTTTATAAACTCTTAATTTTGAAACTGACCGCACTTTCTGATTATCCCATCAAACGTAGTTTGGGGGGATATATAGAATGAATCCTTCCATATGTCCATCCGTATGTGCATCTGTCAAACCGTACATCTGGGCAATAACTCAAATACTGGTCCAATATTGTTTACATTTTATATGTATTTTAATAACAAAAAACAGTGGACTTTTTGGTTGTTATTTTATGTTTTCCTATAACTTGAAACATAGTGGTGCGATTTTGTTTAAGTTTTATAAATGAATACTAAGAATCAGATTCAGTGTAAAATGACACTTTGGCTAATGGGCGGCCATTTCCAAAAATGGCAGCCATGGCTGTTGGATGGGATTTGCTATGCCTTGGCGTTGCTGTTGATTCACATCTAATTTAAACAAAACCTTTTTTTGTCAAAAATCTTTTTTCTCATCATAGACCCCCAATATAGTATGAAGTGTAGAATTTTCTGTATATAATGATTGTGCCTCTAGTTCTGCTATTGAAATATGACAATGTCAAAGCAGAGAGAACTTACAAAGCTAGAGTGTGTTGTGGTTCACCCGTAACAAAACGTCATTGTGGTCATGTTTCGCCTTAGCTTTTGAATGAACTGCCTGAATCTCTGGCAATTCGATACAGTTTAGAGTATCAACTATGGGACTGCCATTGAATTTCAACCTATGGGGTTATTTTATCCGAGGGTATTTTGTCTATGGGGCTATTTCAACCTTGGCTTCAACCAGCTCGCAAGATCTTATCCCAAGATGGCGACACTTTGGAAATTTGAATTATCAACCATAAAAAATACTCCCGTGGACAAATTAGCCCCATGGTAAAGTGATCTCCTTAGTCGAAATACGATGAAAGACTCATCCATGCATGTTTACATATCTTCTTTAATGAATAGACGTTTCCGATAAATCGTGCCCTCTTTTGATCCATCAGAGAAACTATAACTTATTGGCTAGATTGATGATGGCATTGGTTGTAGGTAGCAAACTGCCCATTCAAAAATGGTATTAACTTTTTGCTAATTTTATAAAGTACAACCTATGACATCATCAATCTAGCCAATATATTGTGGTTTCTCTGATGGATCAAAAGATTGCACGATTTATCGGAAACTTCTATTGTTTTTTTGAAATGATAAGAATCTTCTTTACTTTATTTTGTATTTTAAAACGTGACCACTATGGCAGTTTTCTCTGTGTTAAGTGTTCTGTTCACTAACCAGTTAGGAATGGTAACCAGTCGTCAACAGTTGTGGAGAAATGAAGTTAATTTTCTTAGGGGATGAGGTTAATGAATAGTTGTGAAAACATTTTATGTCACCACACCAAGTTGTGACATATTGTTATACTGGTAATCTCCAACTTTTTTGTGGATGACGTTTTTTGTTTGTGTTCAGCAGTTAGTGTTCGACATTCAGCTCTTTATGATCTGCAGTTGACATTTGGCATCTGTAACAAATGGCAGGTGGTGACATTTTGCATGTTAATGCCTTGCGTAATTTTGTTAAATGAGTGAAGGGGTTAAACCATGATGAAGTCAACTCTGTTTCTCCACAACTGCTAACATTTGGAGACCATATCTGAGTGTGATTGTTTGCAGTTTGTGGGGCCCGCTACAAGACCAAACCTGGCCTGACATACCATCTGACACATGCCCACACAGACAACATGGAGGAGGATGAAGACCTCTATCTCCCCTCTCCTAAACCAACGCCATCTTCCTTTGATAATGGTAGTCAAGATTTTAGTTCTTTTAACCCTTGCAATGAATGTCCATGCTGACGATGTGTGATTATTCAAAATATGAAAAATCTAGCATCAATCTCCCGGTACAAATCGTGGTATTTATTTTTGATCCCATTTCTTCATGAGCTTACTGGTTTATGGATTGGAATGATTTGAAAATTAAATAATAAAAAAGCCAACCAACTGAACTTCAATGCAAGGGTAGTTTTCAAGTCTTCACATTGAGGTCTTAAATGTTTCATTGTCTATATAAGGTGACACAATTTGACAGTAAAATTGATATCCAAGTTTACTCCAATGCCCAACATTGAGAATCAATTCTTAACATGCATTTCTTGCCTTACACAAACCCAAGAATATAAAACTCCTTGGTCCTTGTTTTTCTTAATTTGACAGCATATTTTGACTATCCAATGTGCAGACTTGTTTTGGTAGCATCAACACATTTCAGTATGAGTTCAGAAAATAAAACATATTTGCTTTTATAAATGGTAAATGTACAAAATTAAAAAATATATTGAATATTGGTGTTGGTTCTGTGTGGAAAGTGTAATGAAGCAATGTTTTGTCTTGTGTTATCACGGTTGATGTACATTAAAACTTTCAACAAGCATTCCTTGAATGCTATTTTCTCGATTTTACAATTTGTGATGATTCGTTGTAAATTATAATATTTCCATAGTAACATCAACAAACACATTCAGAAGAGCATCAGTCAACATGAATACAAATAAATGACATGTCCATGAAATAGTTTAGTATTTATTGTTGCAAGCTATTTTCAATGACCAATGACTCATTGGTGACAAATCCTCCATGTTATCCAACCTGAAATTCAGAAATCGTGATTCATACGATTTTTGAGAACCAGCCGTCGTGTTGAAATGGAGTGACCGTTGAGTCATTTTCATTAGTGTTTTACTGTACAGTTGACCTAATGCCAAGAAAATCATTGTTACATTATACTTACAAAGAGGATAATATGATTCAGTTATAGAATAAATAGTATTAGATAACCCATTAACAATATGCATGCATAAAATATAGATAGATAATTACTTATTTCTTTTTTTCATTTCTGTTCTTTGCTTTTTTTATTACTAGATTTTTTTGTCTTTCTTTATTGCTTTCCATCCACTTTTGAATCTAATATAAATGCCTACCATGTACATGTACACTTCTACACCAATCATTCCATCATAATCATTAACCCCCTATATTCCAGGGTATTTTAGGATTAACCCCTTAAAGCCTGGGAATTCTTCACTGCGGTGTAGTTGCTTAATGTCTGCATGCATTTTCAGCTTAGAACTTAGCTTATGTAATAATCCAGCACACTCGTGGAGCAGCCCTGAAATGTACATGAAATTACAGTATTAAAACATGTAAATTATTCATCAACACAATCTTCATGGATCGAATTTTCTGTATAAATTAGATTGTTTGTATAAGATAATTGCATATTTCTCTCATAATTGAGAATTTGATTATAAAACCATAGCCTTGGGAATAGATATAACTGGTATTATGGGCTTATGGTAAAGCACCTAACACATTAAGGGATTTTCAGAGTAGTGATGCTTAGCTTGCTTTGATAGAGGGGTTAGTTTGGCCTAACTCTTGCATTTAATATATTCACCTTATCATGTGGACCAGGGACCAGAAAATACTGCAAATTGTATTTTTGAAATTTATTTGTCTTTCAAATGGAAATATTTTGAGAGGCAAGTGAATTCTATGAATCGCAAATCACGAAGTTTACTAGAAATGGTTTCTTGTAGGCTTTACTACTTGAGCAATCTTTGATACCATCATCTCTTGTAATTGTGTTCATCATATGCTCTTGACCTCATATTGCTAGATTTTATGATGATTTTTAATGTATTTGATTTTGTATCATTACTCCATAAAGGCTGGCACAGAATGGATTTTGAGTGGAATGGATTTGTGATTCCTGAGTAAAATAAATCATCAAATAATATGCATATTTGTATATAGTGATATCAACAATTCACAATTCTTAGGCTGCAAGCTATTTTTGAATAAAATTAAGGCTGAAAAGATGCTGAGATCTAAAATACTCAATGATTTCACTTTCAAACATGCATATGATAAACACGAGGGTTTACAAAGTGAATATATATTCAGAAGGTTATGTGCCAGTCTTGCATCCTATGAAATTATTGATCAAATCCAGGGACAATGTTGTCACTATGGGGGAGAAGCCTGCGAAAACAAAAATGCTTAATGTGAACTGGAAAATTCATGGAATTTTTGGATTGCCTCAAAAATAACAGGGAATTTTGAGGAAAGACATGGGCTTGTTTAACTGTAAATAGTAGGATATTAAACCACCTTAAAAAATACAGCGTAGAAAATGAATGAAAAATATTCAATTTATACCATGTTATAAACAAAACAAAATACATTTAACTGACTATTCATTCAGCATGAATTAAATAGGGAACATAACAATGAACACTTGATTTTCACTCATATTTTGATTCATATTTTCTGTTTGACAATAGAAAAAAGAAATTGTTCAGTCAGTTATTTTTTGAATCAGGGGAAAATCAAGGAATTAAGATTGGAAAATGTGGCAACCCTGAAATATGGGCAATGAACTACTCATGCTGAGTATACATGAACTATGATAAAGGATTTTCATTTCATTATTCATTCAGATACACTATCTTGCCCATTGCCTCGGGAAAATCTAGATGGTTCATGTCTACATGTAAATATGTAAATCGATTCATCCAATCAGATCTCTGTATTCCAAAACAAATATATTTTCTGAGACAAATTTACAATTTCAGACTGATACTAGATTTTCCCAGTGGTTTGCCTTTATTGACATTTTTGCTTATTTCCCCTTTGCTGCAGTACTGTACTATTAAAGTTTGTTTGGCTCAAATTATTTTTTGTTTTCATATTTTTCTTTCTTGGGGTTCAAAATCACCATCAATTTACATCTCAACAACACAACATATTGAATTTTATTTCATTTCAGCGCCAGAGAAGGAGAAACCCACAGAGAAATATTGTGATTTCTGTCTTGGGAATGAAATGAAGAATGAGAAGACTGGTGGTCCTGAGGAATTGGTCTCGTGTGGAGATTGCGGTAGATCAGGTAATCTTAAAATTAATAGTACTAGAGAACTGTATCAACTTCAGGCTTGGTCTCAAAAATACATGTAATGTGTATTAGATGTATGCAAAAAAAGGTTCTTTAATTTACAAAAAAAACATTTTTGGACTCTGCTCATGAATCAGTTTTTGTTTGATGCTATTTTCTGTTTGAATGTTTGCTATGTGGGGTATGCTGTCCCCCAGTTATGAATCTAGTATCCTATGCTTTGCATGTGTACAATTTATGAATGACCTTAGAGATGTGTCATTCATATGACATTGTCCAGTCCTGACAATGTACTTATGTCCTTGGTTTTGTTTGTCTGTTTGTAGTAAACATATGGCAGTATGGGCAGGCACATAGTTATAATTAAATTTTGTTTGTAGATTTTGATATTTAGGTACATGATCTAATCTATTATGATTAGTAACGGGTATGATTACAGGATACCGTATAGGTGTAATTACATGTACAGGTACATTCAAGGGTTCATTATCCCACCGAACGAAGTTCGAGGGGGATATAGGAAAACTGTACGTCCATTTGTCCGTCTGTTCATCCATCCGTTTGTCCGGGTGATAACTCAAATACCAGTTGAGAGATTTGATTCAAATTTTATAAGCTTATGTCTTATTGGTGTAGAACCTCTGCTCGAGAAGGAATTTTCAATATGCCCGCTTAATTAAAAATGGCCACCATTTTTCGTAAAAATATAATCTGTTAACTCAAATACTAGTTGACGGAGTTGGTTCAGGTTCTATATGCTGATGCCTAGGGACAAATGAGCTACACTGAAGAAGAGATTTTCAAAATGGCTGCTAAATATCAAAATGGTGGCCATTTTTCCTTAAAAAAATGTAATCATTGATAACTCAAATACCAGTAAACGGATTTGGTTCGAGTTTTATATGCTGATGCCTAGGGACAAAGGAGCTAGGCAGAAGAAGAGATTCTCAAAATGGCTGCTAAATATCAAAATAGTGGCCATTTTTGTAAGATTTGGCAGCTGAATTTTAAAATTGCCACCATTTTTCGTAAAAAATGTCATCTTTGATAAAAATAGTAGTGAATGGATTTTGTTCAAATTTTATATGCTGATGCCTAGAGACACAGTATCTCTGTTTGAAAAAGATTTTCAAAATGGTGGCTGAATTCAAAATGGCTGCCATTTTGTGTAAAAAGGGAATGTTATGTTACATTTTATATGTTGATGCCTAGGGACAAACAAGCTCTGCTCAAGAAGGAATTTTCAAGACGGCCACTAATAATCAAAATATGTTTTTTTCGGTGGAATTTTCTACTCTGTGGAGTGTTTTTTTCTAGTTTGCATGTGTACATATATGTAAATATTGTATGTGTACATCTGAAGTACAAATAAATACAATTACAGTAAGTAAAGGTACACTGGCAGGTGTCAATGCAGATTGATATAGAGGTCCATATACAGATATACATATTAATTTTGAAGCATCAAAGCAGTATTTTCTGCTAAGCCACTGTTTAGCCTATAATAAGGCGATCGGTGATATCAGATGAAACAATTAAATGTAAAATACCCATTACCCAATATGACTGTATTATATTCCCCAGTTTTGTAAATCACGACCTCTTAACAGTACATTTCAACCCCACAAAAGTCAAATATTGTTTGTGTTGTAAACATATTTTGTGTTCCATAGGTCACCCCACATGTCTCCAGTTCACCGCCAATATGATAGTATCTGTGAAGAAGTACCCCTGGCAATGCATCGAGTGCAAGTCATGTGGACTTTGTGGTACATCAGATAATGATGTAAGTATAAGCAGGGATGGTCAACATGCATCGACAATTGTGGAATAACAAGGTTGATTTATTTTGGATGACATATGTTTGTTTGCTGTTGCTTGGTGATGCCTTGTGATGTCACAGTATTGACTATTACTTTTATATACTTCCTGATCAATATGTTAAAATGTGGTACATTCCAGAGTCGTTATACTCGTATTTTTATATTTTTGCATTTGCATGATGGAAAAACTCCATGCCCCTTTAATTGCATATTTTCTATGTAAATATTGATTGAATTGCACATTTGAAACAGACACCTGTTAGTCTATGTCACTGGCTCAATATGTTATTCCAGGACCAACTGTTGTTCTGCGACGACTGCGACAGAGGCTACCATATGTATTGCCTGAAGCCCCCTCTTTCTGAGCCCCCAGAGGGTATGTATTTTATAAACATCGTCAACCTCATTTGGACGACTGATGCATATTCATTACAACTGTTTACTTACATGTAGTTTAATAAGGGCATTATGAGGAGTAATATCATTTATTGGGGTTTGCAAATGTTTGTATTCTTAAGATGTTGCCCCTTGTGATTTCAGATTTAGACAGGAACAAACATATATCATACATGCTATATTAATATTTACTTCTCATAAAATAATATAATGCACATATGGATGATATAATGGGAGGTTTTAATCCTGTTTTTCTCAATGGGAATAAATGCAGTATAACTCTTGTTACTCAAGTATACTGACTAGAACTGTCTTACCGTACATGTATCTGATGAAGGTTTGTTGAAATTATACATTTCTCGTATATAACCTATCATTCATACTGTTTTCAGGAAGTTGGAGCTGTCATCTCTGTATTGAAGAATTCCATGGTGGAAAGAAGCCCAATGGACAGTGAACACTTGTTACTAGTATATGAGGGAATAGTTCTAGACTCTAACTTGGATTCATTTAATGCTGCCACGTTACATGGATCACTCGCTGTATACCATGTACACAATAATTTGTACACACAAAAGTAGATTCCATGTACACAATAATTTGTACAGACAAAAGTAGATTGAAACTATGAGTCCCAAGGCTTGTTGCTACAACTAAGGAGGGGTGGCAATTGTCAGAATTAAGCCTACCCTCAAAAGAATATGGATGGCAAAACATGTTTTCACATTCATCAGACAAATACATGTACATATAATGCCTGGATGCAACTGTATTTTCAAGCATATCAAGTATAATTTATTAGATTATATGTTGTATAAATATAACTTTTGTTGATTAATATGAATTCTATAAGATATGGGTATATAAAGTAGATTGGAGCCATGATTAGCAATCAACATTTTCAGTTTCATTAAAAGTACCATAAATAGGGAGATAAGAAAGCTTTTGTGCCTAGCCCCAAGGGGTGTATTCGACGATATTACCCCTGCTCTGAGGTCTATATTACGATTCGAACATGAAAACTCACCAAATTGTTTCGAAAATTCATCATGGTCCGCCATTACTACGACCAACCGTTATGATGTCACACATTACACGTATAACTGGGTTATTGATCTCGAATATAACCCAGCTGAAGCATTGACTTTGTTTACAATTTATAGAAGGCGTGAATACAGTCATGTTCGTACAAAAGTAATGGGACTGTAATGGAAAGCATTTCACCTTTCTACTTTCAGAGTTATTCTACTTTACAGTTTTTACTGTTAAATATGTTATTTTAAGTACTAGATTAGTATACCTTATTCCTCCAAATCAATGGCCAATGTTGGTACTAATGTCTAACTGTATGTAATGAAAAAAATGTTAATTCCTCAAAAGATAATCAAACTTAGAAAAGATGTCTCATATTTAATGCTACTACAAAATGCTACTATTCAACACTACAATATTTCCATTCATTTGAAATCAGGGAAATTCCCCATTCTAATCTAGAACTGTCACAAAGTCACCTTCAAAGAAAAATTAAGAACTTAATTTGTACTTTAGATAGTGTTACTCTCACATTAATCACCCTTTGATTGTTTTATACACTGAGCAGAATTTATTATTCATCCTCATGGTCGAAAAGCTTTAATATTGCATAAATATTGATAACTAGACTAGACTGTCATGATTCTTTTAGTGTACTTGGTAATACTATATATAAAATATAATTTAATCATAATTTCTTTGGCTTCTATATCACATATACATTCTATATGTCTAATATTTTGGCACCTGCCGAGGTAAATATGCTCTAGAATGGTTTCCTATTGGAACATCCAAGATTAACAGGTCATATTTTGTTCTGTGCGATGGCCCCTTTGCTTGTGGTTGGGAAGGGGGAGAGATGTACACACCAGATGGACCATATCCATGGGCAAAGGGAGCAATAGGGATCAAGCATCACTCCTCCTTTAATGTAATTATTAAGGTAGAGTTATTTTAAGAGTCACCACATTTTTCGTGTGCTGTCAACAGATTTGAAATGACAAGTTATTAGATATCTATCATCTTAGATCCTAGAAATAGTTATTCATGTGTGGGGTTGTGGTGCATTACATCATTAGTATCGATTTAGGCTTATGCGACACTAATAAATAAGATAGGCTAATCTAAAATATAAAACTAAATAAACAATGTCATGACACGTCATAAACATCAATTTCTATTTTTGTTATCATCTCATTAATAAAATACTCATCATTTATTTATACATCAGCATGTCTGAAAGCAAAATTCTATTCCATGAATCATATTTAATCAAACAAAGGGTGTAAATGGCTCAACGTTTAACATCAGTATCATACAAATTATTCTCAATGTTTGTTTGTTGCTAAATGAACAGAACATTGGATTAAGTTATATATTAGGTAAAGTCATCCAAGCCACACATTCTTCAATATGATGTCCCCTTTATTTTTTACATACCATAACTGGCATGTAACTATGCGTTACATGAGGTCAAAAAATTACAATTCAGAATGAGGCAAGGTACATTTTCAGACTTTATTACTGTCCGAAAATAAGTTTTGCATCACAGACCATCCATGATATATCTAATTAAAAGTGGTGACATATTGTTATGGTCTCCATTTTTTGTGGTGGCGATCGGTGGTTGGCAATCAGCGAGTAATTTCAAATCTGACTTTATATATAAGATTTGACCTTCAGTGACCTTTTCAAGGTCAAAAAAGGTAAAAAAAAGTCAAAAAGGTATTTTTCAACTTGCTTTAAAATGAGCAAATTTTTTTCAAAATTACCTACAATTTATCAGAAGTTCAAATCTGACTTTAGATTTGAGATTTGACCTTAATTGACCTTCTCAAGTCAAAAAAAGTATTTTTTTAACTTGCTGCAGATTGACATTTTTTTTCAAAATCATCTAAAAGTTTTCAAAAGTTCAAATCTGACTATATATTTGACCTTCAATGACATTCTCAAGGTCAAAAAAGCTTTGACCTTCAAAGACCTTCTCAAGGTCAAAAAAGTAATTTTTCAACTTGCTTCAAATTGACCAATTTTTTCAAAATCATCTACAAGTTCTCAGAACTTCAAATCTGACTATGATAAAAACGTTTGTTCAGAACCATCGACCTCTTTAATAATATTTTGTTTCTTCTAGAATTGAAAATATGAATCCTTAACTAAAAGAGATTTTTTGAATAAAGAGAATCTTTCAGTTCAAAGATGGTAATGTTCTGTATATTATAGTTCATGGTTGAGTGCTCATGACGTCAAGACATTTTATCATCTTTTCAGCTCCTTTTTTATATTATACATTATCTTCACGCCAATTCGAAGACATTCATTGAGCTAAATTAACCGATGTCTAAGTATGCATAAATACTCACTTGCGACCACAAAATTACACAGATTACGTGATTTGCAAACTTATACCATTTAATAAAGGCATGCCTCATTGGACATGATCATAAATAAAAATCTCAGACACCTTCATAAAAATCTACATCAACACAGACTCTGGTTATTATAGCCACGGTGCTCTTAACTCGAAGTGTCTATCTCAAATCTAATCCTCTGCTAATAAAGAGCTGTTTATTTTCTAAATTTATCTCAAATGTACGACATTCTGTAATATGATGTCACGAGGAAGAATGGAGTTTAGATAAGATATAAATTTATTGTTCCCTTAGAGGTTTAGACTGATTTAATAAAGTGATGTAAGAGGCATAAAAATGATATATGAATGAATGGATTGTAGGTTATTGTAGAGCATTGTAACATTTTCAATCTCAAAATGTGATTCAATGAGACCTGATAGGGGCAATCAAGACTATTGGAACACCATTGAGATAAATAATGTTATTTTACTCTGTGTGCTGCATCATGTATTGCCAGTTACGATTCATTTCTAAATGTAATTTTACATGTAGATTTCAAATATGACATCAGTTTGACTAAATTGACTAAATTTTTAATGACGTAAATCAAGATTATTTCTACTCGCATCTGGGATATTGAAAACGGTATGTAGATGTGGTGAATATGTCTAAATCTGAGTAATCAAATAATTAATTTTCAGAGAAATCCAGGATGGCTGCCAAAATGGGTGCCAAAACGAATTTGGAAATATTGATTTAAGCTCAAAGAACAGTGAATTTGTAGCCCATGTCTACATTTTAAGGGTAAAGGATTTCATTTATGTCTAAGCTTTGAGTCCTCAAATAATAACTTTTCATAGAAATTCAAAATGAGTGCCAAAACGAATATGTAACTTCTGATTTAAGCTAAAAAAACACTTAAGAAACAGTGATTTTGGAGCCCATGTGTACATTTTAGGGGTCAAGGATTTCATTTATGTCTAAATCTTTGAGTCATTAAATAATAACTTTTCATAGAAATCCAAGATGGCCACCAAAATGGGTGCCAATGAGGGTCAATGATTTCATTCATGGTTAAACCGAAGACATCAAATAATATCTTTTTAAAGAAATCCAAGATGGCCACTAAAATGGGTGCCGAAATGAATATGTAAATATTGATTTAAGCTCAAATATAACAGTCGAGAAGAGTGATTTTGAAGACCATGTCTACGTCTTAGGGGTCAAGGATTTCATTTACGTCTAAATCCAAGTCATCAAGCAATTACTTCATTTAGAAATCAAAGATGGCCACAAAAATGGGTGCCAAAATAAATATGTAACTATTGAATGAAGCTCAAAGAACAACTAAGAACAGTGATTTTGTAGGCCATGTATATTTTGAATGTAAGGGCCAAAGATTCCATTTATGTCTAAATCTAAGTTATCAAACAATTACTTTGTATAGAAATCCAAGATGGCCACCAAAATGGGTGCCAAACATTATATATAAATATTGATTCAAGCTCAGAACAGTTCAGAACAGAAATTTTGGAGACCATGTCCAGGTTAAATGGGGTAAGAATTTCAATTATGTGTATAACTAGGTCATCAAATAATTCCTTCATTTAGACATCAAGAAGGCTGCCAAAATAGCAGCAAAAGTGAATATATAACTTTTGATCAAAACTAGAGCAGTAGGACATTATTTTTGGATATCATTTCTAATTTGTGAGGTCAATGATTTTAATTTGTCAACCATATCATTGAATAATTTATTTATATGGATGTCCAAGATGGCTGCCATAATGACTGCCAAATAAAAAATTAATGTAGCCTAACTATTGATCACCAAGAACCATAATTTTTGAAAGAATTGTATTCTCATCTCCTTTTGATTGCATAGTCTCTTAGTTTTTGGTCTGCTTTCATTTGAACTTCCTTTTTAAGTTTTTCACATGTGTGAGACTTCTTCCGATGCCTAGCCTTGCTGCATATATATATGCATATTAGTCATACACTGTTGATTCTGATGATTAATTTCTAGATGATCTTTTTGTGCATAGGCACTGGTACTAGCCCCCTCGGTTATGCTTTCATCTGGTTTTTTCCAAGTCTCCATGCAGATCCTTTTCATGGCTTCCACACTTTCTATGATAGATAATTCTTGGAAGTTAAATGTTTTTCAGCTCTTTAGCAATATCAAGAATAGGATCATGGCTTTACACTTTGGCTGTTTCAATTAAAGTACTGTTCTTTGAACTTAAATCAAAAGTTACGTATTCATTTTGGTACCCATTTTGGTGGCCATCTTGGATTTCTATATGAATAAATTGTTTGATGACTAAGATTTATAACATAAATGGAATCCTTGACCCCTAAAACCTAGACATGGTCTACAAAATGACTGTTGTTAAATGTTCTTTGAGCTTAAATCAAGAACACATATTCATTTGGCACCCATTTGTAGTGCCATCATGGATTTCTATAAAAAGTGATTATTTGATGACTCAGATTTCGACATAAATGAAATCCTTGGCCCATAAAACGTAGGCATGGGCTTCAAATTCACTGTTCTTTAGTTTTTTAGCTTAAATCAATACTAATATATTCATTTTGGTGGCCATCTTGGATTTCTATTAAAAAGTAATTGTTTGATGACTCCGATTTAGACATAAATGAAATACTTGGCCCATAAAACGTAGGCATGGGCTCCAAATTCATTGTTCCTAAGTTTTTTTAGCTTAAATTGATACTAACATACTCATTTTGGTGGCCATCTTGGATTTCTATTAAAAAGTAAGATTTACTCAGATTCTGACTCAGATTTAGACATACATGAAATCATTGACTCCTAATGTGTAGCCATGGGCTCTAAAATCACTGTTCTTAATTACATATTAGTTTTGGCACCCATTTTGGCGGCCATCTTGGATTTCTCTAAAAAGTAATTGTTTGATGACTTAGATGTAGACATAAATGAAATCCTTGACTCCTAAAACCCAAACATAGATCCTAAAATCACAGTTTTTGCATCTCAGTTTGATTAGATATACCCACTCTTATATTATAACATGTGCACCGGCGGCCATTTTGAAAAATGGGTGATAACACCCATTTAGCTACAACTGTTGCAATGCTATCACATATTTTCTTACTCTAGGGGTCTACACCTTCACAAAAATCACTATGGTGATTATTCTCCTGATTTGATACCGACCAACTCCCCTAGGCTAATGGCCTTATTCACTAAAAAGTCAGAAAGAACTGTGCATTAATGAGTAGGTACGGACATCTGATGATCGGCATAGTGTGTTAAAAGACGGATATTGAAACCGGTATAGTAGTTATTATTGCCATGGTGACATAATTCAGATGACATGATTTAGGTTATTAGCAAGATAGCTACGATAACGTAGTACAGTATTCCTTCGGGGACATTACAATACTCACTGAGAAATACTAAGTTTATCACAAAAGACCTGTGCAACCATATTAGGTTATCCTTAAACAGTCACTCATAACATTATAACAAGTCGTGAAGAAAACAAACCCCAATATCCCTAGTTGTACATTATATCGACATCTTAAACATTCTTTCAGAGAGACACATTATGGTTTGCACTATTGTAAATTCAGGTCCGTAGCCAGAGGGGGAGCTGGGGGAGCGGAAGCCCCCCCCCCCTCCCCGGCAAGAATTTATATTTCTGATAAAAATTGAAACATTGAGGGATATTGTGACCAATAGGAAAGACTAAATGGTCTGGTTCGAAATCGAGAATAATTTAACTGCTATCGAAAATGGTATAACGTAGCAAGAACCTCGGTTCTCTTCTTTATTTTGACATATTTGCAATAACAACATCAACAGGTCAAGAATAACAAATAAAAATTCCAAAGTCCGCCATCTTGAAAATAATTTTATGAATGATGTACGGAAACTACGACAAGTGTAACGGTTATTCCACTGCGAATCACCTTATTAGATTCATGGATTAAAAACGCTGGTGTCAGTTGACCAGCAGTTACATTCCCAGACTTGTTTAAAATATCACTTTGGAAATATTTATTCCACTGTTCTTCATTAAAATGTGAATGAAGTCTTTGATATCCTTACATTTCTTAACACAATTGCATTTGTTCTACACACCTATTAGTTTTTTTCTGACGGATTACATCATTTGCCACTTTATTCTGTGTTTAAAACAAGATCCTTATGGTTTTCGGTTGAGCAGGCACGAAAGACGCTGGGAACCTGCTCGGTGGATTTATTTACCTTCGGCACATTACGGAATCCGTTATGTCAGATTTGGATTAACGGGGATAACAGATAACAAAAACACCTTAATAGGATATTTTCAGTTTGTCATGCAGAAACATTGATTTAATCCTTTCATCCGATTGATACATTTAAATAGAAACAAGGTGACGCAGATACCGGTGCATCTTTGGATTAAACTTATTCGAGTAATGCACTGCTCAAAACAACACTAGATTATCTGGTTTATTTCTAAAGAACCGGTGAATAAATCCTTACGGCATGAGTAAGCACGAGCGTCTTATTTCTAGCTGATAGCTATTTATATTAAAATAGAACAATAAATAATTTCACTCTGCGCTTCTGGGATTTTGAAAGACGCATCGGCGGATTGGTATCAGCCTTAAACACGCAAACAAAATCATACCATGAGATTTTGAAGACTATTCAAACTTGTATTTAGACAAAAAGGTTCGTATGTAAACTTTTAATTTTACATATTAATTTTTTATATTTCTTGTGGTTTACTCTATTGACTAGATTTCTCAGGCTTTATAAGGAGCCATTTGATCTTACTTTATTATAAGCTTGGGCAATGTTCAAAATGTAAATTTGAAATCTGAAATTAGCCGAAAAAATCAGCTCAATATATTTGAAAGTAACATTGGAATAGATCTGTCAAATTCCTCTGAACATCTCAAAACTCAAAGATTCTTCTCCAGATTTTCTTGGGGGAATCATATATCAAAATATTGCGAATGATAAATTTACAGTTTCCAACAAGTGTTTATATCGATTTTAACAAATCTTGCCCAATCTATGTTTATGCTTTCTCATTATTGAGTTAAATCGCAGACTTTACACAGTTCTTGAACCTTACACATAAATATGTTATATCAGATTTATTAGACCTAATGATACATTAAATTAAGCAAAAATATGTCATGTGTCGTTTTTGTTTAGATTAAAACAAGATAGTGTCAAAATTTAATTAAAATGAACATGATTGAAAGAACTTTTGGATTACCTTTACCTTTCCACGGATACGTTTAGTTCAATGTTGTAATTGACATATCTTTTCTAATAGGTACTTCCGTTTTTATGACATTGAAATAAAGACTAGCTTCTTCGTCAGTAGACTGTTCAGTGTATGGTCTTTGTTGATGATTGATGACTTTTCAGTACAATTTGCTGTTTAAGAATCCAATCTCTTCTAATTCATCTAATTGTAGTTGCATTTTCCAATATAGGCTACTATACTATTAAAATAAGTCACTTTAGTTACCCTTTGCATTCGTTTAATTAAACTTCTAAAAAGAAAATTTTCTGCTACAGTTAACAGACCTTAACTCTGCACTGAGGGTTTCAATCTACTGAATAAGCCACGAGCCATTTGTAATCATATATACTAGAATGTACTAGAATATTTGTTTTAATAACTATGACTATTCCAAGACTACTAAACTACTAAACGACTATTAAACGCAAGAATCGTATATTGTACTCTTACAAGAGTACCGAGGACCCTGGTGATAAAATGAGAATTATTTTTCTGTTACATGCATACGTACATAAATAACCAGATGAGATTACATTTATTGGCCTTGTGTAAAAACGAAAATTATCAATTTTAAATGCATCGTCAGTATTGTTGAATTAGGTCTTGAAAATCGTTGATTTATTTATTTGTGTAATCCCAGATAATGGAACGCTTTTAAAAAACGATTTATAGAGCTTTTCTAATTTAGCAGATATCTCTACGTAGTTGGTATTACATATGAAAGAACGTTCCAAGGCTGGTAAAAATGATAAACTCTCACAAAATATTTCCGGATCTAAAAATTGAAGATTTGAGAATGTTACTTTATTCATAAATTGTACACGGCCGAAGACATACACTTTTTGAGAAAGAACAAAAAATGAACAAAAGCGCAAAATATTTGATTGGAACATAGGAACAGGGAGACACTGATGCTGGATCATTATTTGAATTCTTTCTTGAGTGGAATGACGCAATATTAAAAAAAATTCATTTCGCCTACTGACACAAACCAGAGACAGGGATATAAATACGGGTTAATATGCCTCTGCGTAAACACAAGATTATCTTAATAACCATTATGAAACTACAAACATATTTTATAATTTCATTGGCTGCACGGTAGAAAGTTAATTAAAAACAAATTGATATTGACATTTTCTTCGTTACATTTTTCCTTGTCAGACGTAAAATCAAAAAATAAGAGACAGACAATAAGACTTAACATGGGCTGGGCTATAAGGCAGGCGAGGCAGGCAAAATCCTCCCACAAATACATTTTTAGATATCTTGTCGACTGAAACAGTGCAAATTATGTCCCTGCTCCTTAGGAGCCCTTAGAAGTAGGGCTAATACTTATATTTTACCTCGCCTTTTTATCCCACTCCCCTACTTAATAGTTATAATAGATGAGGATTTATATTTTTAGAAATTAACGGTAGATACAATTCTTGGATTGATCAGATTTAGAAGAGGTGTGAGTGGAGGTGTAACTAGTGATCCTACTAGCGCATTACCTGATTACCTGTATACAGGCGCAACAGACAACACGACAAACACCAACTTCAATTTTACAAACACTATGCGTCCCACCCAAGTACCCGAGCTATGGCATTTGACAACACCGAATAACAACAACACAAGTGTGACGGGTGATCCTACTAGCTCATTACCTGATAACTCGACAGGCGCAACAGACAATGTTTCAAACATCAACTTCAACTTTACAAACACTATGGCATTAGCATCGGAGCATCCTACCCAAGTACCCGAGCTATGGAATCTGACAACACCACATATCAACAACACAAGCCTGAATATAACAACATTGATCACCACCGTCAATTCAACCACTGCCCAAACCACTCCTCCGTTTGTGGATATGCCAAAGGAATACGACGTTCCAGCTTATGACGCACAATATTATGCGGACTACGAACAAGCCGTCAACTTCACAGTTGCAATGCACGTGTATGTACTCTCAGTAATTGTGCTGTTCGGAATCGTTGGAAATGTATTATCTCTAATTGTTATGAGCAAAGAAAAAACAACAGGACTTTCTGGGTCAGCATCAACATTTCTGCTCATGACTTTAGCTGTGGCAGACACCGCGTTGTTGACGAGTGCGACGCTTTATTTTACGTTGTTCACAATAGCAAGAGAAACAAGTTGGGTAACAGTGCCTTTCTTCAACGGGGTAATGCTAGCGAGTAGGTACCTCTTTCTTGTTACCGCCATCGCACAGGTATACAGCAACTGGATCTTGGTCGTGCTGACATTCAACAGATTTGTCGCCGTTGTTCTTCCTCTGAAGGCTCACCTTGTTTGTACTAAGAGGAGGGTCATTATCGCCGTGATTGTCACCTTCATCCTCGCATGTGCTCTTAACATTGTCCGAGTATGGGAGTACAAATATGTAGGCGTACCTATAAATCACCCGGAATTAGGCAATATTACTCTAATTGATAGACGAAACGATCTATTGGGAACCACTGCATACAATATGGGCTACCGATCAACAACTAACGCAATATTGAGAGTTATCGCCCCAATCGTTATACTGTCCATTCTCAATATTATGCTGGTCTTAGTTGTGAGAAAGGGACAGAAAACGAGAAAAGCAATGTCAATCTCGATGCCAAAAGACCAGTCTGCGAACGCGCCAAAAGAGGATAACATCACATTGCGTATCGTTTGCGTGGTTGTCGTATTTATCCTATGTCAACTTCCGAGTGTTATATTCAGTATCGTCGACACAATCGACTACAATAATGAGTCCATATCCTTCGGCACATTTACAATATGGTACTTTGGGATTTCAACTAACATTCTCGCCATTTTGAATTCCGCAGTTAACTTCATCATATACTTTGTCACTGGGAGGCGGTTTAGGTCTATTTTGGTGGCAATGTTATGTGGACGATGCATGAAAAAACAACCACGGTGCAGGAATGGTACCATGATGTCATCATCGTACGACTCGGGACAAGGAAAAACCACATCGGTTACAACTTTGAGTACATTATAAACTTTATATCAGACTTATATTTTAGATTGTCCGTAAATTGTGAAGAAGTAGTGTTTATGATTTATGAAGTGCGTTGATATTTTTTCAAATCAATTCATTTCACTTACAACGGTGTAACAAATTTTATTAAAGAAAGCACTTATAGATCATAATTGTATATATGGCGTGGATGGTTAAACTCATGTTCGACTTGAACCTCTAATCTGAACTTAGGAATATCTAGAAAGGAACTGTGATAGAAGCCTGTGGTGAGACGACCTCACGACATTTTCGTATTTTAGGATAATTAAATTGAAATGGAAAAGACCACACACAAGATCGAAAAATATGACTAAAAATGTTGTCACCTCCCTATTCCCACCATATCTCTGATTCTAGCCTCAGTACACAAGATCATGGCATCTCGCCCAGGAACGGCAATAAAGGTACAGTAAAACATGTAAAGTGAAATACCTCTGTAAGTGGAACACCGAAGTGGAACACTTTTTAGAGGAACTAAAGCTGATCATTGTTAAAGGTTTTACTGTACATTAGACAATATACATTTTTGTTGTGTCAAGGATGTACTAAATAAAAATATATAAATGTATTGTAAACAAACATGTAGTCTAACATATACCAGTAGGCCATTAAAAGCTTTAAATAAACGTTTAACATCCATACTGTCACAAGATTCGGCCGCTAAACAAGACGTTAAACATATACTGAATCAACTTTGATTGGCCTTGGCATATTCATACTGGCTGTATTGACTAGGGAGCAAATAATAATATTCCGGGTGTTAATCCACATGGGAAAAACAGACAGAAATACTTCTTGTTCATGTCATATTAGCAGTCGGAACAATAGACCGATGTTATCAATATTTACAAAAGGTCTCTTAAGATTTCGTAGGTATCATTCATTTATTTTAGTAGCACTACTAATATCAGTGTTTAGCATCATGCTAGCATTGCAATGGCACTTATTCTCATCTTTAACGACCAGAAACCAATAATAGCATATTACTTTAAACCTTTTTAATCACTATACTTGAGCAAATAAACTGAGGGGCCGTAAACCGAACTTAGTTAATAAAATTTCCCTGGTTTAATTCATTCTTGGATTTATTCTTGAATTGAAGAAAAAACTGTGATTGGATTTGTAACAGGAGGGAGGTTAAGTTACACGTTTTTAAGAGAGCGTTTACATGAGCCCCGGGATCATTGTCCCGCTCTCAATTCACTTTCCAGGGCAAGGGCCCTAATTAGAATTATTTTCTGTATACACCTTTATACACCTTTATTTTTGGTATATACCTTTATACTCAATCGGCCAAATGAACCAATGGGAGAACTAATCCACAGAGGACAATTAGTCTACACGTTCACGTACAGGTTTTAAAAACGTGTATCTAAACCTCCCTCGTATCAGATATTTCACCACAACCTTCTAACGGTAATGTTGGTTTGTTTTGTTTAAAGGTAATAATTAACGAATGTTTTACTGTTTAATAATATCGATGGGGCCTTTGATCGTCTTGACTTATCTTCGGTAATCATGATTTCCTAATCCGTTTTTCCATTTTCTCCGCACATGATAGCTGTTACGCGGTAAACACGATACATATATATGTCATATTCCGCAACGAATATTGCATATTCACGTGCGGTGTATGACGGATTCACCTGCGGTATATGGCGTACACATTAACCAATGAGAACGCGATACGGAAGTACGCAATTGTCAATTGCATCGATTCAACGAACGGGTTAGTCTATAAATTATTATAATGATTGCTGAATCAACAGGTCAGTGGATTGAATATATGAACCAATCCAATTGAATAGCATACACCTGTGGTACCTGTATTGTTTGATGTTGTTCTATATATGTGTTACACGCAAAAACACACTTAAAGGGAAACATCATTACAAATGAATAAACGATCCTGCGTTCATGAAGCTTATGAGTGACTTTTACAACGGGTGTCGACTTTTGGCTTGCAACCGAAGATACCTCAAGAAAAGCCGGAGATTGCCGAAGATTTTCTTTGCAAACGAAGTTGGCCGAGGGTACCACGAATGTGAAGAGGACGTCTCTAATTGGTCAGAAAGAGAGGCTCGGCATTCTCCGTCAGATTGAGTCGGCAAAATTCGGTCGCATGGCTTACCTTCGGTTGTATGGCTTACCTTCGGGTGCATGGCCCAACCTCGATTGAATGGAAAAGATGCTGTCCTCTTTTACAACCAAATCAACAGATTACAAAGACTAGATAAAAACCTGAAAAACACGAGTATCTGATCTCGGTTTATATGTTACTGATACTTTCAGAAGTATCATTTACCGATCACTACAATGAACTTACCCACTCACTCCAAGACTAATAGTTTATTGCTCGAAGCGATAAACACAATGGCAATCCATTAAAGTTTTACATTAAGTGTTGATTCTCTAAACCAATCAAATCAAGGGAATTTTGTACGGCGTTCACCGCGTGGTAAATGCCATATTCCGCAACGTGTATGTCATATTCTACGAGTGAATAAGTCATATTACGCAGATGGATATGTGGTATTCGCTATATCATATTTCAATGCGGAATTTGCCATACTCACTTGCATGTCAGATACCGCAGGTGAGTATGTCACTTGTATCACAAATACACACAAATTTAGCATAAATAAAATCTTATACCAGGTAATCTGCCGAATCATTGAACACATTTGAAAGGAATCTCAAAGCAAGTAGGAATATCAATCTCTAAAGCGAAATGACTCGGAACCAAGTAAAGGATGAGAATAGATGGTACAGAGGAAGTCATCCTGATTTCACTATTGAAATAATCCTATGCCCTGAGTTTCACTAAGTATCAAGAGTACCCTTGTTTAAATGGCCACACCGCGTGTTACGCCAAAGATGCACGTCTTGTGTTCATTTGTTGATTATTCCGTCTTGTAGGCTGCTTTGCCCTTTTACAACAGCTACCACTGAAAGATGCTTAAATAATAGGATGCATCACGCCTAACCATCGATAACGTACAGTGACAAAATATACTGTAGTACACTTTAGATGTACGATGTCACTATTTAACCGATTTGAAGCAAAGACAATGATGCAGTTGTGATGTAGGTTTTAAAAAAATATCTTGGGAATACTTCAAAGATTTCATGTTTAATTTCGTTTGTATTCGTTTAAGAAGACATTTAACTTTCTAAAAGATTTTCGAACAGTGCTCGGTTTTTTTGTAGTCTACCCACGAAAATTGATCGGTTGGAAAATGTTGGGGTTTTCACATTTCCTTTTATCATTTTTTCCCCTGTTGCCTAAGAGTGTCGATTATTTTAATGAGAATACGTTTCTCTATACTATATGTTTGGAAAAAAACTATTGAAAATTGTAATGTACTCACATAGAAATAATGTGGTAATAAAGGACACAACACATACAATATACTACACAATTTAGGACGGGTGGAGATGAATAAATATTCAAGTATTTATTGTAATTTAAAAAAATCAGAAATGTGCGTTGTCAACTCGAATGTACGTTGTCCCTGCATTTGAAATTCATGAGATATACGTAATATTGTTTATTGAAAACATTACTTCGAGGCAACGCTCTTCTTTTTGTAACCACTTTAATTTATTAAATCTAATTCAAACCAGACATCTGTCAGCTTGTGGTTCCCTTGATTGCGTCAATCTTATCCAGCGTGTCTGTCTGAACAAATTATGAAAATTTGCATGATGGGAAGGTCATCCCTCCTGTTGTTATACCAAGCAACACCAAATTACTCCACTCAAGATATTCCTCTTGAATTAATAAGATCTTTGAATATCAAATAATATTCAACAAACAAATAATAATGATAAAAATAGAAATCAAAAGTCAAATCCGTTTATGAAATAACATTCTAAAGAGTAAGAGGAAAGGAAAGTAGAAATGCAGGAATTATTTTGGGATTCATTATTAACCGTTGATAGAAACACTCGTGTTGAGTCGAGAAGATTGTGCAATAGTTCTAAAGTTAACATTACGTCAAAGACTGGAGCGAGAGAAGCGGCGGATACATTTGCGTATGTCATAAATGTTTACATCGTAATTCCCATTTGCGTATTTGGAATTATTGGGAATTCATTATCCATAACTGTATTACTCAACGAACTGAAACGTTATGCAAGAAAGAACACATCATTGATTCTGCTAATGGCCCTCAGCGTCTCGGATTTATTACTCTTGTTTATAGCGCCGTTTTATTTTAGCTTTGGTAGTATGGCGTATTACGCTACATGGTCGACAATGGCGTTCCGTGACGCCTACATCCTGAGCAGTTCGTACACGTTTACGATAGTAGTTATTATTCAGACCATATCTATATGGGTGCTGGTATTAGTTGCCGTCAATCGTTACGTTGCCGTGTGTAGGCCCCTTCACGCCTCTAGATTGTCAACAATACGCATAGTCAGGGTGGCGTTAATACTGACTGTATTTTTGGCGGTGGGGTTTAACGTAGTGAGATTCTTTGAATACAAAACATTCACGTTTTACAGTACAACACTTTGTGTACGCAAGGTGGGAAGGTCTTTGAATATTCTTTCCTCCAGAGTTTACCTGTTGGCATACAGAGCGACCACACATAATATCTTTAAAGTCATTATCCCTATGGTTATGCTGGGGGTACTGAACACCAGACTTATCATAGAGACTAAACGTAGCACCACATTGAGACGGTCCATCCAGATACACAACTACGACAAGACGATCCCTAAACAAAAGGATGTCCTCTCTGCAAGGATTATCGCTCTTATTGTTGTATTCTATGTATGTCAAATCGGAAGTGTTGTCATGGCAATCTTGGACGCCATTGACAAATTCAACCCTGAGTTTAAACTGACTAAGAACTATACATACAGGTATTGCGTCACTGTTAGCAACATGTTGATTTTGCTCAACTCTGCCACAAATTTTATAACGTACTGTTTCACCTGTCAACATTTTAGAAAAACACTGATGGCGATTTTTAGAGGAAACTCAAACGTCGGAAAGACGAAGGTGTATGCAAATCAAAGTTGTTATAATAACGGAGTGCATCCCGGAACTCGTCGAAGAAAGTTAGCAATTATAGACAATAACATGCCCGACGTACAATTTAATATCAATAAATCAAATTATTCTAATGTTACATTCCAAGATGACAATGAAACTGACAATAATCAAAGATTAGATGATAAATCTACTACAACTGCATTGGCCTCCTCTGGTTGTGAAGTAGAGAAACAAACAACATTATCAAACACTACTTCAAACTCAACAAAAGAAACAGACGACGACAATAACTTTGATAAGACAGACACGATTGAAGAAGATTGGAGCCTGACTGCGGCTTTGAGAAAAGCTAATGCTAAATGTAGACGTACATCCTTGGCTGAATTAGATATTAATCATTTCATCATTGATCCAAGGTATGCAAATAATCAAATTCCCCATATCAACTCCAACCAAACAATGGGAGTTCAATTGAAAAGAATTTCAAAGGTTTCTCCAGATGGAAAAAACAGTGTACTGTACGAGGAACAAACACCTAGAACTTCCTTCATGATAAACTCAGTTGAACAAAGTTTTATGTTTTTAAATGATCATAAAACAAGCTTTGATTTGCAAGCTGAGCGTGTTATACCTGCTGATGGGGAGTCATATCACGATATCATCTCAGAAAAATCTCTCAATATTAATGTGCTGGTGTCCAGTATTGATAAAATGAAACACACGTGGCTTTAAAATCCAGCCCATTATATTATCAATGTGATCCATCTCGAGAAAAATATTTTCAAGAGTTACTATTTTCAGAAAATGTTTGTAGTTAATCAATAAGTAATGTACATTAGCTTCCAAACGGCTTGAACATGAAGTTTAAAAACGCAGGGCTTTGGCTTGCCATACTTTTAGATGGGAGTGTAAGGTTCAGTTAACTACTTGTTAATTTGGGGAATTATTCAGACATTGAGCCAATATAAAATATAACTAAACTGTAATATAAATATTCAATAAACATAGACTTGAAGAAAAAGCAAAAGGTTTTTAATCGTATACATCTTATGTATAGTTAAGCCATGAATAACTTTCTGTTGCATGTGATGCTTCATGCTATAGATTCAAACGCATTTTTCCACACACAATATACACCTAATTCAAATTGTTCCACATTAATTATCAATAGAGAGAACAAAAATAAGATTTTTCAATTTTTCTCATGTATGTGGAAACAAATAAAAAGAGCAAAATAAAAGAAAATTATTTTTCACATTTTGAATATGATAAGCTTTAAAGTGCAAAAGTTCTTACGGGCGTTAGTCTTGTTACAAGTCTTTCTAACCCCCCCCCCCAACCAAACACATCACCAGAGGAAAATAAAGCCTATTCTCTAGAATAAAAAATAAAGATCATGTCATCAAACATTCCTTGGACTATTTTCAAGTCCATAACCTTTTAAGCATAAAATGTGAATAAAAGAAATAATAAAATAGCTTGTCAGTAAATATGCCATCAATCACTTGGAATAGTCTTTACTCTTAACTCAGTGAGGCAAAACTAACTGATTAATCAGGGAAAGTTCTACTCAGTCTCACTCAATATCAAACAACTGTTTCAATATTATCTAATTTGACTATATTTGGGGAGGGGGTAAGATTTCAGTGCATTTTCTTAACATACACAGATTCATACTGAAATATTTAATTACTTTTAATCCTCTAAACCAATCTCATCCTTGAATGAATTCTATATTTTGATCCAGGGATATGTGAAACTTAGAATTGTGACTCCTATGGCAAAATAATAGTCAATAGCACAAAGAAACAAGGCATTAACATGCAAAATGTCACCACCTGCCATTTGTTACAGACCCCTTCCACCACCCGCAAAAAAACAATCACTGAACACTGACCACAAAAATGTTGGAGACAACAACCTTTTTATAAAAAGCATTGAACACAAAAACGCAATTGTATTGTAAACATGTATTATGTACTCTACACACTTTATACACATACTCAATTGGTATTTTACATGAAGTAGTATGACATACATGTACAGTGTATCATTTCTTAAAAGAAGACATGATCTGCAGTCAAAATAGGATAACATTAACCTGTTGAATACCAGTATCAAAAATGTTTTGAAAAGGGTTTTGAATTTAAATATTCCTTATTTACTTTATAAGGGAGTTTAAAGATAATCATTGGATTTAATAGGGAGGTTAAGAGAACATGTACAAAGATGTGTGATATTCTGACCCCCAGGGATTACTGCCCTCTCAACTGGTTTTACAGAGACCTCATTACAACTTTTTTCCTTTACCTTTATACTCAATTTGGCAAGTTAAAGGCAGAATCAGATCTATATGGGGGTGACAAAATTACAAGCAACATGTACAATTGACCTACCAATCTGTTCCTTACAATATCAAATACAATATCTCCCACAAGATCTTCGGTATATAATAAATTGGTGAAGTTAAAATGGATTCAAGGTGTAAAAATCTTTAGTTTTCCTGAAATAAACTGTGCACTTTGGGGATATTTAGAAAATAGACATGAAAAGGAATGACATAAGCCAGAAATATTTTAAAATTGAAACACTTTTTTGTTAGGCTGCTCGCTATCTCTGATTTTCTCTTTAATACTACAAAGGGGAGATCTCATCCCTAGGGGACCACAAGACTGCAAGGTGACATACACATTCTTAAAAACATGTAGCTAAAAACCAATTAACATCTCTATTTTCTACTTGGTAATAACAATACATTGGCACTCTAGGATTCCATCATATTCACACTATACGACCATCGCCTTCCCTAAACATGGTAGGCCCCCCACTATTCACATATCTGTTGGCATCCTGTTGCTTAAGCCAGCCTACTTGCTCATAGTCTGGCCTGTGTAGATGATATAATAGTCTTTCTTCAATTTTCTCTACAGCAGCTAAAGTTAGAATAAGTCCTTCATGTTTCAACATACTGTAAACGTTTAAACCTGAAAAATAAAAACATGTTTTAAATAATTCATCAAAAGGGTTTATAATAATTTGTTTCACAACACAATCGCTTCATGTTTACTCATAGCTCAATTTCCAAAGATGTGTGAAAAAAGTGAAATCTTGATTTCAAAAAACATCACAGAGTTCAATGTTAAAAATATTATTTTGAAAATTGATCACACTTACATGCAGATCTTATATTTTCTTGTATTGTAGTATATTATCAACTTAATGGCTAAACATGTCTATTTTCGTCCAGAAGTAATTTGATGGTTGAACAAACAACCTGATTTCCCAGTGATCTAAATGTATTATTCAATGGTTATCAAGTAAACTTGAAAAGTGCAAATTCAGGTTTACTCTCTCAAAATTTGCATCATGACATCCAGAATTTGACCAGAATCATAATTATTCACAACATTTTTAGGAAATTGCTGCCTGAACTTCAAATACTTACCATAAACTGGCATGATGTTGATGTGTTTGACATTACTGCATGCTAAAGCCATGTTTGTAGGTGCCATGTCAACACTGGAAGCAATTACATAGGAGACATTAATATTTGGCTCAATTGTCAAAGATTACCTTCTTTGGGAATCAATTATCATACAATCATCAAATTACATTGTCAGTTTTTTAGATTAATCAAAAAGAATCCCATCTTAAATTTATTTTTCACTTCACTGCATTTTTGTTTCACTGAGAGCAAATGGAGAAATTTTGCCCCTAGTCTACTCTTGCATCTGTAAAATTTCAGGTTAATTGGACTTAAAAGTTTTCTTGCTATCCAAGACATAACATAGTATGACCCAATCTGTGCATAAGTGCAAGATAACAAAAATATATGTGCTTTTCAAGAGAACATGATATGACATTTTCAAGCAGTTACTTTCCTATAATTATAGTCTGCTTTAACTTAAGTGAACAAAAATGTTGGAACAAGAGGGAATGTCCTACCCACCTTGTTTTGAAACCAGGGTCTCAAGGAATGAAAACCGTACCAAGATTAAACAAGGCATTAACATGCAAAATATTACTACCCGCCATTTGTTACAGATGCCATTTGTCACAGACAAGGACTGTCACACGCCAGGCACCAACGCCATCCCAAAAAAGTTGGAGACTATAACAACATGTCCCCATTTGTGGTGGTGACATAAAAAGACTAGATTGTGTACTTACTCATCAACTAACAATGCACTAAGTCCCCACTTTCTATGGTCCAGTATGTCTTGCAGATATTCTGGGTCCTCTGTTGGAATATCAAAGTTGTCAACAACATGCAGGTAATTCTGAAATAAAATTGGTTTAAAGTATAAGGGACAAGTTCAAATATGAATGTGTCGTTTGGGAAACTAATAGAGTTAAGATGGGATAAAAAGCAGATTGAGTTGATGTTTATTAATGTTTCAAAGTAGTATTAAGTTAATTAAAGGTAAGTTAATATCAGAGACCAACTATCCGAAATGTTCAGTCTTTCTCAGTATGTTTTTGCCTTTGTATATGGATTGTGATTGTGTAATGTAACTTCAATGATAAAGAAATCTCTAACCTGAGCATATTTCACAGTGAGAGCTATCATTAAACCCTGTACTCGCATGTTGAAATCTTCCATATAGTAGTAAGATTTAGGACCTCTTGGGCCATGAGCAACTCCACCTAAGATACACAAAAATCAGCTTTATAGTACTAACAGTGAGACTGTTCATCCCCTGACCAAGTATTAGTTGGGAGATGAACATTATAGTAATAGTATTACCAAATTGGTCCATGCAAGTTAAAACATTTTTGCGAGGGAATGATGGGAGAGGATCATTCCTATGGATCATTCAAAATCCAGTTTTTGTTTAGTGTAAATGTGCAACTGCAATGTCATAGTGATTTATAATCAGGAGGTCCTTCAAGGGGCATTTTCAAGAGAGTGGGGGACTATGTTTTATGCACTATATACTCACAAGGTTTCAAGTTTTGGTGCCACTTTTTATTACATCTTTTTCATATCCTTGGCACATCTTTATGGAAAAATTGTAAATTTATTTGTTGTCAGATAACGTGACTCACCTCCCCTCCATTGTGGAGCTCTGATTGATCCCTGTCTTGACCTGCCAGAACCTTTCTGTGGCCTGGGCTTCCTACCACCTCCTCTCACCTCTGCACGGCTCTTTGTCTTAGCATAACTCTATAAAGAGCAAATAACATAAATATCAAGGCACGAATATGCAAAATGTCATCACCTGCTATTTGTTACAGATGCCAACTGCCACAGACCAACCACCAAATACCATCCACAAAAAAGTTGGAGACCATAACAATATGTCACCACAAATGTATAAAACAATGAGATTTCTTGAGTATTGAAGCTATATCAAGAATTTCATCAAGGAAAATAAAATGAAAATTATCTTTGAAGGATCGTAGAGACATCAGTGATTAAAAATTTTGAGTTTGACTTAATTTCATGTTCGTTTGATGTTTCCTGTTCCAAATCTATCAAAGGTATGTTTCCAAGATGGTTTCAAACACATATTGTTTCAATGCTTTCAAAAAACAATTATAGGTAATAATCTAATTAACACAACTACATATTGTGGTTTACTGCACAGACAGTACTTACAATTCTTCTGTATGCTCTCTGCCACATAATATTCCTATGCAGTACATCTAATCTGTAAAATATGTACAGATCTGTAAAACATTTGTCAACAACAAACAAAGTTTAAACTTTGAAAGAGTAAGGGACTAGGTCAATAATTATGTTTTCCTCAAAAATTTTATTGAACTTGTTTTCAGATTTAAAGTCACTTTCTTAGAAAGAAAATTTCAACGAAGCATAATGGAAAAATCCTATCCTATGCAGTACACCAATAGAATGATCTTGTCCCTTGATGAATAAAATTATATATGGTGATTCAAAGCATGTAATAAAGGTATTCTGTTTAGCAGCTTTTTATAAATTATTTTCATTCAAGATGCCAATTGTTGAATAGGTGGTGATTTTGGAAGTTTAATATACTAGACATTTTAATTGCAAAATGTGCCACGGGTTCAGTGCCTTCAATGATGTATCACTCATCAATCATTTGAAAATGAATCATGACTCACATTTAAATAAATTCCTCACTTCAATATATACGTTTACCACATATTTTAAAGCTCCTTCTACAAACCTATTCATGACAACCATTTTCAAGCCATTTTACAATGTTTAATGAATATTCAAGTAATGTGTGTTATAAAGTAAACTATAATAACGATCCCATGTGCACAAATATGACAATTGCAATGCAAGTATTACATTACCTTGGATTTGCATTAAAGATGTCTGGATGAAGGTCTATCATGCCAAGCTTTTCTCCCTCTATTGTGTCCATGGTTTCAAGCCATGCTTTGGCAGGTTCACGATCGCGTGGCATAAAGTCAAGATTCCGTGATGTAATAATTGGAGTTGGTGGTCTCGATATTACTTTTGAGTCACTATACTCTGAAAATTCATCATATAAAAATGTTTATCAACTTTAAAGTGTGACTAATGGTCTCTTCGTTTAGGATAAAAGACATATATATTGGTTTATTTCAGTAAAATCTGTAACATGTAGAAATATCTCAATTCAATCCAACCATCAAAATTTTAGTCATAGAGAGCACATTTATTTTAGGAAGCAGATAATCAACCCTTTGTACAATGGTGTTGATGACCCATCTACAGTAAATGGCAATTCACTTACTGTCACAGGTGAATTGGAAAATGTTGCTGCAAACTATAAGGTAATATCAATTTTTTTCTCCGAACAATAATTCTTTACTTACATGGTCATGCTCAAGGAATCAATAGGTATCAATCATTTTTAGCTTGGAGAATTTTATATTTAAATTTTATACGTTGAATTTTAGCCATTTATTTATTTATTTATCTAACCAACATTGAAGAGTTGGTACCTGACAGTTAATCAGTACAGAAGTGAATGTTTGACATCTCCCAATGAATAGAAAGAGCTAAGGGTATCAAAATTGTCCTGCTTGCCCATGATAATACAGAGTCTAAAAAATGATTAAAAACCAGAACAATGGCAACGCCAAAGCGTAGCGAATCCCATCGAACATTTTTCAAAAGGTGTCTACCAAAAGTGTAATTAGACAGTGTGCCATGCTTATAATATTCACATACCAAATATGAACAAAATCGCTCAACTACTTTTCGAGTTATAGTAAAATATGTTAAAATGGTGGCCATTTTAAAAAATGGCCGCCTTCTACCAAAAGTGTCATTAGACAGTGTGCCATGCTTATACGTATTCACGTACCAAATATGAACAAAATCGCTCCACTACTTTTTGAGTTTTAGTAAAATAAGTTAAAATGGCAGCCATTTTTCAAAATATCCTCCATTTTTCAAAATGGTCGCCTTCTACCAAAAGTGTCATTAGACAGTGTGCCATGCTTATAGTATTCACATACCAAATATGAACAAAATCGCTCCAGTTGTTAAATTACATTTTTAAATGAGCGGCCATTTAGAAAATCAGCTTTCGAGCAGAACTTCTACCCCAATAAGGTATATGTGTACAAAATATGAATAAAATCGGGCCAACGGTATTTGAGTTATTGCCCGGACGGACGGACGGAGGTGTTCCCTATATCCCTCCGAACTTCGTTCGATGGGATAATAACATGAGTGTCTCAAAAGTGTACCTTCAAGTCCATCCTGAACCTTCCTTGTTGAGGTACTGCTTAGTAAACGTGTCTGAAATAAAAAGGACTTCATTACATGTACGAGGGGTGATCCAAAATTCTTGGACTTCCCAGTCTAACTTTGCTATTTTCTAATATAATTACATGAAACTTTCAGATAATAAAGATCAACATCTTAACAACTTTGTGTATAAGTCTCAACAGAAAATAATATATTTTAGCTACTTTTCTAAATATTTTTTGATACCGGGTCCCTGCCACCCGGAACAGTATTTAAATATAGCAAATCACGTCACAACTGTTATAATATGGCAAATACTTTAGGTGCAGGTGCACAACCTAACAACACCAGTCATGGTATGAGAGAATTTCCGATTTTCAGTCTGAGTGTCATCTGTCATCATCATCTTCACATATTAAGACCTTCTTTTTAACGAATTTGAACACATTTTTCATACCGCTTTACCAATGAATGAAAGACATTTATAAAATCGCCATTGCTTATGTGATAAAAATACTGCTGGAGTGCCACTCTAAACCTCATCCAATGAGTGAAAAACATTTTCTTTCAACCCTCCTTCAACTTGGAGAAAAGGAAGAAAAATCACACGGAGCCATATCTAGACTGTATCGTGCAAATGGTAGCTGCTCAAGGTTAATAATAGTGAAAATATATTGTACATGTAGTATTCTTTGTCCCACTTTGATTTCTTTCATGTTCTGCATTTCAGAAGCCATCTTGGAGCAAAAATGATACCAGAATGGGGTTTGATTGTCTGATGTCAATTTTTTAGAACTTGACATATACGGCCATTGTCATATGTGACATTATGATTAAAACATGTACAATTAATTGGATTGCCTGGTAACAAAGAGAGTAAACTAACATGGTTTAACATTCAAAATTCAAAGAAATATAGTGGTCAAGACTTGCAAACCAAGTCAAATAGCAGCAACATTTAAGGCTGAAAGTTGCCATGTGCGAATACCGTTCCGGGTAGCAGGGCCACTATATTAATAACTATCGAGAAAACTACATAAAATATATCATTTCACCTTGAAATTAATACACAAAAAAGTTAGGTTGTTGGTCTTTATTATTGGAAAGTTTAAAGTAATTTTATCAAAAACAAACAAAATTAGAGCAGAACGTCCAAGACTTTTGGATCACCCCTCATATATACAAATAATTTTCTGCTCGTAAGCTTTATAGTGAAATGTGAGAATTTATGAGAAATCTTGAGGGAAAGATAAATTACACTGTCATCTGTCATACAGTATTAACAAAGCATTAACATGCAAAATGTCACCACCTGCTATTTATTACAGATACTGAACACCAACTGCTGAGCACTGTCCACAAAAAGTTGGAGACTTGAAAATAAAAAATGAAAAATTATAGATCTATATAATAATTTTCTAAACTTTGATCCTGTCTTCAAATTTTACCTGAGAACATGCAAATTCACAGAGTGTCTTCAGAGGCCTCCCATTTGTCCGCAGAATACTTAAAATCACCATTCTAACTCATATGTAGAGGGGGAAATCAATAAATACTGATAAAACTGAAAATTACTTTTTCAACATGGAGGTTTATCTAGATGCCAAACTAAATGGGTTTTATAAATCCGAAAGTATGAAAACCTTTAATTCATTTTCGCTTTATATATTTTTTTTAAAAGCAAATATTGATGAAAAATGTATTCAGAATAAAATTGATATTAGAAAATTTAATCAATCGATCAAATGATGTAACTTATTTAAGTTTTTCGTTTAATAAATTCCTGTCATATATCCAGTGAAAACATGGCGGCCATTCTTGAACTTTTGCTTCTTCAAGAAATTTCACCTTCAACTTCATTTTCCTGGCTTTTGAACAGGTTGGATGAGGTAAGATCTTGTAAACTTGATTCATACAATGATTTATCATACATTTGATGCAGTCACATAGAACGATTTCTCGCGCAATGTGGACAGAAAATAATCAAAATATGTTGCCCTGAATTTTTATGAAAAATCCAATTGATTTGAAATAAGATATAGGTCTATGCTGCTGGCAAGATCCTTGTGTCAAAGGCTCAGTGAATATTCCTTATCAAGAGACATCGGAAGAAAATTCTAATTTTGAAATCACGATTGTGCATCCATTTCAGAAATATATGACACCATGGTCTCTCGAGACCCTATCTGTTGCAAGACTAACGTCTGGCGTAACCGTCGCTGTGTTTTTAAGTAGCGCAAGGATCCTGCCATGACCCTGGTATTGTTATCGTGAAAGCCTGGTATAACCGCGACAATGCTGTATTATATTGCAATGCCTGTCATGACCGTGACAATGAAATATAGTTCTGCAAGGCCTGGCATGACTGTGACAATGTAATATAGTATTGCAAGTTCAGGTATGAGAGTAGTAATGTAGAAATTTACGATTAGGACTGCTATAACTGTGACAATGTGTATTGCAAAGCCTGGCATGGCCGTGGCAATGTAATATAGTACTGCAAGGCCTGGCATGGCCGTGACAATGCAATATAGTATTGCAAGGCTTGGTATGACCGCCGTGGCAATGTGATATAGTATTCCAAGTTCGGGTATGAGAGTGGTAATGTAGAAATTTATGATTGCTAAATTGCTATAAGTGACTGTGAGAATGTGTATTTCAAAACCTGGCATGACCGTGACAATGTATTATGGGATCGCAAAGCCTGGTATGACCGTGACAATGTAATATAGTATTGCAAGGCCAGGTATGAGGGTGGTAATGTAGAAATTTAGGCTTAGTCCTACTATGACCGTTTTAATGTATTGCAATGACTAGTAAATATGTATGACATTAATGCTAGGAATATCCTTAACAATTTTAAGTGATCGTCATTACAATTAAACAGTTTAATACTATGATCATGGTGTTTAACTACCTTAATCATGTCAAAATCAAAATTACTACTATACATTAATATTCACATTCGCTTATAAACCACAATAAAGGCTACGGTCGCGCCAGGCTTCCACGATAACACTTCCAGTGTCATGACAGGTCTTGCAATATAATACAGCATTGTCACGGTTATACCAGCCTGTCACAGTTATACCAGGCTTACACGATAACACTACCACGGTCATGGCAGGATCCTTGCGCTACTTAAAAACACTGATTAACATGGCGACGGTTGTGGCAGGCGTAAGTCTTGCATGCAATAGATAGCATGTGGGTCTCTCTTGAAAACCCCTGACGAGACAAATCATACCTTATTCAAAGCGTTTTGTTAATTTCTACATTTTTGATAACTTTCTGCAATTGAATGGTATCCAAGCAATCCAGCATTGATAATAGACCAAAATAGTATTGTTTTATCAGTGGGAAGATGTCTGTCAAAATCGGAAGGTTTCTTTTGTTTGTTTGTATCCTTTAATGCACTAGGCCTATAATGCTGCTAAATGGTCTTGTGTTGCTTGTTTTTCACCTGTGCTTACACTTGTGCTTCTCACTTGTGCTTATATTTTCATAAAGTCTAAATCACTTATACTATTATATACAGTTTTATAATGTGCTCATTAGAATCTTCTGGTTTCATGTCGTGATTCCAGAAATGTGATGTCAGTTTAATATTTGGACACACAGCTTCCCGCGACAATTAAAATGATCTTTGTCGTAGTAGGTTAAATTACAGTGTCTATAACTTATTTACTCTAAACAAAGAACGAGAAATAGAAATATGAAGTCAAGAAGGCTTATTGTGAAGAGTTTAAGATGGATGCATAACCTATTAAGTGAGATATTGAAAAAAACTTAATGAAATATTTTTTCAAATATAAATATTCGTTTTTATCTGAATACATGGCCTATGACTTGCTCGACAAGTATAAATGACATGGCATGGTTAATGTTACTGAAATATTGACCATTGCCACTTACTCATCTGAAAGAAATGCATAATACATGTACTGTACATGTGAGCTAAGAGAATTGCCAAAAGGCATTTTCCATACAGGCCAGATTTTTTGATATTTTTTTTTATTTGATTCTTTCAGAATGACAAAATCCCACCATTACTGAAAGAACAGAAGCAATTAAAAGGAGAGTTTGTTCCATATTTCTTGAATTATTTACGAGACCAGAGTCTTCATCTCTTACAAAACAGCAAATCAACAACAGTCACCCCAGCAAAGACTCCAGTCGGGAAGAGATTAAAAGAAGTCCCAAGACAAAGTACACCAATACAAAACCAAGGACGTGGAAAGCAACTTTTCCCAAACACAAATCAACATGACATTTCATCATCTTCTATTGATTCGCCTAATTTATATGGAAGCTCATCTAAAGGCAATGGCCGACATAACAATAAACAAACTCACACAAATGATGGCCAGAATAAACCCGATGGGTCATTCAAATATGAACAGCGATCCAGACAGCGGTCGTCCCTTGGTGAGTTCTTTAGAACACCAGAAATTGAGCGTAGAAAGAAAAAATCTCCTAGTCCAAATAACCAGAATTTCAAGGATGATGATTCACCTGTGTTAAACAATCGTAGATCTACTGGTAAAGGCAGTGGTCCTACAAAATCTCCATGTGCAACAGTACCTCCACCTGTGTTCAACCTGACTATGGAAGAGTTCCCATCTCTGGGTGGAGGAAAGTCAAATGATGCCAGGTAAGAGACCAAATACGTTATTTGTAATTTGTTTAATTTTCATTGAAATCAAACACTACATAACTCTGATTGTTTCAGAATATGCATTACAATTGAATGTCAATGTATACTTATTGATCACCACTCATATGTTCAATCATTGCACATATTCTATGCATACTTCAAGATTTAATAATTCCTCATCTCTTAATGATATTTGCAGTTTAGTCGTTTTTATCTCTTATATATTATGGTCTCAATTTACATGTTTACCTTGACTCTATATTTATTGCTTTAAAATTGTAAAACCTTTTGACTTCTACAAAAACATGTGTCACCCATATATTCTTTTTCAGTATTCAAGCTCAGATGGGACCATTGAGCCCAGTAGATGAAGAGACGAGTGGGGCAAGCACTACATCTACCACACAGAGCTCTTGCAATAACATTAACCCAGCCAACACTCTCAATATAAAACCTAAACACAATGGAATTAAAGATAACACTGAAAACGAAGTACCTAGTTGTAAAACAAAGGATTGGGACTCAAACCAGCGTCTTATATCACCAGGGGGAACTTTCCTACAAGGAAAGAAATCAAATGACTATGTGTATACTTTAACTGGAGATATTCAAAAACTATCACCAAAATCGCCGAATAAGAACAAGAAGGGTAAAAATAAGAGAGCAAAGTCTCCGTTAGTTTCAGTACTGGACACAAAACCTCAACCAACGAGTGCTGTAATAAAACGACTGAGTCTTAATAAACCGTCATTACCTGACGAATCTAAATCTGACACGTATAGTACAGTTAACCAGAAACCAACAAAGAAGTCGGACAAACCAAAACGAATGGCTTTTACTACTTTAGAAAAATATGAACCAAATACAGAACCAACCAATACAAAATCAGACTCCAAAAGAATTGGCTTCACAACCATTGAAAAGTATGAAACCCAGAATACTGGCAAGTCAAGTGAATTTTCCAAAAGGCGAATTATTCCTACAATGATTGAGCCTCCGAGTGATAAAAATGCTTCTAAATCTCAATTAATTGGTGGATTATCATCATCATCAAATACAGGTTCGGCCAAGTTTGTTTGTGCTACAGAGAAGACTAGTGGAGTTGAGGGGGATATAGAGGCTGAGAGAGAGCTCCTCAGGTAGTTAAAATCATTCTTGCGTGCAGAAACATTTTTTACTTTCCCTTGTGTACTGTTAAATCTAAAAATATTGACATACCTGAACTCCAGCCGATAAATACAAATGTTTGTTGATATCCCATTGATATAAAGTTGGCTTTGATAATTCTGGGACCATTCATTTCCATCTCTTTACACATTGGGCATTTTATATGGAACTCATCATAAATGCTATGGCTGTGTAACTGAATTGAAAAACTGCTGAGAGCTACTCAGGTAAAAATCATTCTTAGCATTTATATCATCCTCCTAAGCAGGTGTCCAGAATCCGTACCTCCTTCTTCCCCCTGCTATAAGCAGTTAGCATTTCCCCGATTAAGAACTCGCAATTTGATTGGCTGTCGCAACACTGCGACAGCAATCATGTATACGTCATCGGCGCATAATTAGATCACGTGATTCAGTTTAATCGGGTGCGTCCAACTTGGTTATAGCAGGGGGTAAAAAGAAAGAAGATATTCTGGATTTTGAAGCCCTGTCATTGGAGGATGCATTTATATGGAATTCATTATGAATGCTCATTATGTTAGTTGTGTAACAGAATTGAAAAAACTGCATATATGTGTATATATATGATTTAAGAAAATCGTTTTCAATTTTCAGACAAGAAAGAACCAGACGAGAAAGTGAAAGTGGAGGTCCACTTCCAACTCCAACAAAAACCCCAACAAAAGGACAGCTTGATCGACTCTTTAGTGTGGATGTTGTAAAAGCAGACCATGAGGAAGTGACATCTAAAAAGGAACTTGATATTCTTGTGGAAGTCTACTGTGGTTGTATAAACAGTAAGTACTTATTCTTTCAATGTTGTCATAGTTTTTACAAAACACACAAATGAGAAAATGTAATATTTGACTGAATCATAAGTTGCAAGTTTAAACGTAGGAGTGGAAATGGAAAAATATTTTTAAAATCCTTTCTTTTTTGCCCTTTTTTCTGAAAATTTTAACCCACTTGATTTAATTGAACCCATGTTTCAAAATTCAAGGTCTACTTTTACGATAAATTGGCCTGTTTTTGAAAGTATAACCTATTTTGATGCCCAAAATTGCCCCCTCTAGATCAGCAAATAAATCTCCTATTGCTCCTTTATGTTTGGCCATTCCTCATGTGTAACTATACACACAGTTTAGTTTGAATTGTGCTGATGGGTTGCACTGTACATAAACTCACATCGGCTGACTAAACTAAATAAAAATGCCCCAAAAGCTTTAATTATTGAAATTGGTACCTGTCTAAAAGAAATGATTTACAGCTTAAAGTGATACTCTTTTTTTCAGATCATTTGGTGCCAAACCTGACTGTAGAGCTTTATTTTGTGATTCAACTGTTGACAGCAAGACATGGGGAGATGGAACTGAGTATAGATAGCATGGCAGGTAATGGTTAACATTCTTAATGTATTCAATGTTCTACCCAGAAGTAATCTCTAACGTTGCCCAAAATCACATTTTATAATGATTTCCATAATGTTCAAAAGAGTGGACATAATTATTATGTCACCACCAAAAAGTGGCGACATATTGTTATGGTCTTCGTTTACAGTGGTTGGTGATCAGCGGTTGGCGTCTGTAACACTTCCAATAACTTAACAAATACTGTTTAGATTGACTTCAGTTTATGTCAAAATCATCTATAAGTTTTCAGAAGTTCAAATCTGACTTTATATTTAAGATTTGACCTTCGGTGGCCTTTTCAAGGTCAAAAAAGGTCAAAAAGGTCTTTTTTCAATTTGCTTAAATTGACCAATTTTTTTTTCAAATCATCTACAAATTATCAGAAGTTCAAATCTGACTTTAGATTTGAGATTTGATCTTCATTGAAGTTCAAAAAAAAGTCAGAAGGTCTTTTTTAAACTTGCTTCAAATTGACCAATTTTTTTTCAAAATCATCTAGAAGTTCTCAAAAGATTTGACCTTCAATGACATTCTCAAGGCCAAAAAATTATTTGACCTTCTCGAGGTGCGGGCGGGCGGGCGGGCGGCACATAAACAATCTTGTCATCAAATTTCCAGGATAACTGCTTACCTATTCAACTTGAAATTTTTACAGATGCAGGAGCAGACTAGTACCATTTTGAATTTTTCAATTTGGCGGCCATTTTGAATTTTTCAACTTGCTCCAAATTGACCAAATTTTTTTTTAAAAACATCTACAAGTTCTCAGAAGTTCAAATCTGACCTTAGATTTGAGATTTGACCTTTCATTCACCTTCAGTGACCTTGAAAAGGTCAAAAAAGTTGATTTTCTAAATTGATATTTTGGATTTAAATTTAGGTCAGCTTAATTACAAAACACCTACTGAGGTCTGAAAAAGTGAAATTTTCAAGGTCGAAGGTCAAGGTAATTAAACTAGGTCACAGATTTCACCTTTCATTCACCTTCAGTAACCTTGAAAAGGTCAAAAAACTTGATTTTCTAAATTGATATTTGAAATTTTCAAGGTCAAGGTCATTAAACTAGGTCACAAATGATGTTATCCAAGTTTCTCAAAGTTTGAGACTACAAATCAATTCTTGTCATCAAAATTCCAAGAAAACCGCTAACCTGTTCAACTTGAAATTTTTACACATGCAATAGCAGACTAGTGCCATTAGGTTTAGGGCATGCTTGGTAAACTACATGGTGGCCATTTTGAATTTTTCAACAAATCTTGTCATCAAAATTCCAGGAAAACCACTTATCCGTTCAACTGGAAATTTTTACAGATGCAAGAGCAGACTATTGCCAAGATCTGATTAGGTTTTGGGTATGCTGGCTGAATTACATGGTGGCCATTTTGAATTTTTCAATTTGGCGGCCATTTTGAATTTTTCAACTTGCTCCAATTGACCAAATTTTTTTTAAAAACATGTACAAGTTCTCAGAAGTTCAAATCTGACCTTAGATTTCAGATTTGACCTTTCGTTCACCTTCAGTGACCTTGAAAAGGTCAAAAAAGTTGATTTTCTAAATTGATATTTTGGATTTAAATTTAGGTCAGCTTAATTACAAAACACCTACTGAGGTCTGAAAAAGTGAAATTTTCAAGGTCGAAGGTCATCAAATTAGGTCACAAACAATGTTATCTAAATTTTTCCAAAGTTCAAGACTACAAATAAATTCTTGTCATCAAAATTGCAGAAAAACTGCTAACCTTGTCAACTTGAAATGTTTACAGATGCAAGAGCAGACCAGTGCCAAGGTCTGATTTGGTTTTGGCCATGCTGGGTAAATTGCATGGTCGCCAGTTTGCTCTTCAAAGTGCGATATTTATCACTGTGTGTCTTGTTTTTTTCAAAATCATGCACAATTTCTCAGAAATTCAAATCTGACTTAAGATTGAACTAATAGTATTGTGAGCAACTACAAGTTAGGTGGTGACATTTTCTCATGTTAATGCCTTGTTGTAAAATGTGTCTTACAAACTAAAAAGTATAAGTTGTCTACATCTAAAGTGTTGTAAATGGAAATAAGATTTTCATTTGAATTGTTATGCATTTTCTAGTGTTTATATGTATCTTCTCATTATAGATATAGATGAGGTTAATTACCTGGGGTCTGTCCACAATGCTGTCTACTTTGCTGTTGCAGTCCTTGAGAGACAGGAGAGGTAAAGCCTCAGTCAATCTGCTCTATGACGGGCATGTGGCGGCTGTAGCTTCAAAAATTGATATAGAAAATTGACATTGTACTGCTTATCCCTATATTTTATGCTTCATATTTCTCTTGATTTTGGGAAGCTATGGCTGCCATACAGTTGCCGTAGATCAAATGTGACCGAGGTGATAATCCAATCAAACTTTTGATTGTAAAATATATGCATATTATCATCGGTGTTTCCACGTAGGGTTTTACAGTATTTGGGAGAAATATTGGAATCAGAATTTAACTCGATTTTAGCGTGATGTACATTTTTTTTTATTTCATGAATTTTTAATACATGGCAGATATATCAATTTGAGTTGTATTTAAGTGTTATGATGAAAAAAGAAGTTTGATGATTTTATATCAAATCTTCCAATAGAGTGACATAATAACCCCTTTAATGGTCATTATTTGTCTTTTTAGATTTCTGTCTCTCATGGATAGAGGTACTTTGCGTTTATTAGCAGATAATCCCAGAGTTACTGAGTTCTCCCAAGACCTGCAGAATAAACTCACTGTGTTTTATAGCAACACAAAAGCAGAAGTAAGTATTTTTGATTTTGTGAAAATATCAGTATTATGTATATCCGACTGTTAAATGATCCCCTGGGAGTTATATTAGGTCAAGTTCCTTTATCTTGGATTTAAGAAAAATATAGGAGAGACCTCATTTTTTTTTTACATAGCTGTGTTCTCATAACAATGTATCTCCTTATTGGCGATGTTTTCTCATCAGTACTATACTATTTTTACAGGTGAGCCAGAATGTGTTTGCATCACCAGTTGCTGCCGTGTCCTTCCAGGTAGAAACAGACAACAGGAAGAATTTCCCCTCAGATAAATCATTCCACACATTTAAGAAGCAAAGGTAGGGCCAATCATAGTTGTTTAAAAGGCAAGGCTGTAACCAGGCATAACATAGGCACAGACATTTATGTCAAAGAATTCTTCATATTTTATTTCTTATACTTCTACATGTTCTGTTTACATTTGTATGACAGTTTCTTTGCGTTAATACACGCCATCAGCTCGCACTACTTCCTCTATCCAATTAAGGTATGCATTGACTTTGATGAACACACTAGGCTCCTCTCCACATACGCCACCCCTAGACACAACCCCCATCTGAACATAAGTGTCATCCTCCTCGTCATAGCACACCAGGGGACTGCCTGAATCACCCTACATATAACAGGGATAAGTGAGAGATGTTTTGACAGAAAATGGGGCACATTTTAAAGGTCAAATTTTAGCAATATATAGGTTAGTGTTTTGTCCCGGAGTCCATCCCTATCTCAAAAAAAACAAAGTTACCTCATATAAAATTACGACAATGAATGTGTTTCACTTTTCTTACATGACATACTCCAATGACTGTATCCTCTGCATGCACACAGATTTCACTCTCAGCTATCGTAATGTTATGTAGTCCACCAAGTATGCTAGTGTTGCATTCCTCAGGGTCGACAATAGGGAGTCTCACATGTTTAACCACATCAGATAGACTGCCATCTTTAGATGAAGAATAACAAGTTTATGTTGTTTTGATGATTTGCGATCACCGGATGGATTCTATCTTGTAGTGATGTCACAATTAGGCCACACTTCTAAAGCTACACTGCTAAAGCTGTTTGATTGTGAGAAATTATCATCTGTATTTCGTACTTTATTAATTATTTCTCACGAAAGTATTCGATTTGACTAGATTAACATTCATTCTAAGCAAATGCCAAGTCTAAGATCTTACAGACATAATTTAGATAGCGGTTAAGCATCCCCCGATTTTGAAAAAATGGGGGGCTCTTATGGGCATCAATGTTTATTATGAATTTCCAAAAACAAAATACTTGAATTTTGATCGCAAAAGGTCAATTGTACAGAATATCCTCTATGAACTTTTGAAATCTGTGTGCACTAAACATCCATTATCTTTGAATATCATTGAATTTTTATGTCACTACCAGAAGTAATGACATATTATTACAGTCACTAAATTGTTTGTGGATGGCAGTTGGTGGCTGGTATATTTATTATCCCACCGAACGAAGTTCGAGGGGGATATAGAGAAGCTGTCCGTCCTTCCGTTTGTCTGTCCGTCCGTCCGGGCGATAACTCCAATACCGGTTGACGGATTTGGTTAAAATTTTATAGGCTTATGCCTTATGAGTGTAGGACCTCTGCTCGAGAAGGAATTTTCAATATGGCCACTCAATTCAAAATGGCTGCCGTTTTTCGTAAAAAATGTAATTGTTGATAACTCAAATACAAGTTGACGGATTTGGTTCAAATTTTATATGCTGATGCCTAGGGACAAAGGAATTTCGCACAAAAGGGATTTTCAAGATGGCCGCTTGATTTCAAAATGGCGGCCATTTTTCGTAAAAATATGTAATCTTTGATAACTCAAATACCAGTGAACGGATTTGGTCCAAATTTTATATGATGATGCTTAGGGACACAGTAGGTATGTTCGACAAAAAAATTTCAAGATGACCGCTTAATTTCAAAATGGTGGCAATTTTTTGTAAAAAAATGCAATCTTTGATAACTCAAATACCAGTTAACAGATTTGGTTGAAGTTTTATATGATTATGCCTAGGGACACAGTAGCTCTGTTCAAGAAATAATTTTCAAGATGGCGGCTGAATTTCAAGATGGCGGCCAATTTTTGTAAAAAACGTAATCTTTGATAACTCATATACCAGTGAACGGATTTGGTTCAAATTTTTTATGATAATGCCTAGTTCACAATGGTATAAACTAACTTTGTGCCAAATTTCATGCTTCTATCACAAAGTGCACAAACATTTCAACATTTACACTAGCTATAATAAGCATAATATGTTTTGTTCGGTGGGATTTGCTACTCCGTGGAGTTGCTGTTTTTCTAGTTGAAAATATCTCATACTATATCCTGCCACTTCGTTTTTGTAATAACAGCATCCCTAATTTGTTCAAGCTAGAGTTGTTGCACTTACTATACATGTAATCCTTTGTCCGGCCCCATCCTGCCACCATACAATGTCTCCCTGGTTGGATTTTGTTCAGGTCTTCCTCATCAGGCAAGCATACAACATTGACATTCTCATTAAGCACAGCTGGTTCACTTAGCTTCACCAATGCTATGTCAGATAAAACAGTGTCTGAAATTACAATAAATATAATAAGTAAAGTATTGGAAATGAATACCTGTTACACATACTGTACAGTTATGCTTCGACAACTGTTTATTGTTGAAAGACAAAACTGAAAAAAACATACTTAGCTAAAAATCAATCCACAGACCAAGGCCAAAATTATATGTGACTGAGGAGTTCAGCATAAGCACTCACACTGCTATTGGCATGGGTTAGATTTTCAGTGTGGGAACCGCTCTGTCAGGGCACAGCCTAGAAAGCAGAGTATTCCCTTCTCCTGCGAATTTTCATGAATCTCCCTTTACTTCTAAAATTCTATTTGATATTTTAAGTTTGTTTATTTCTATACCTCCTTATGTTTAATAGATTTTTTTCAGTTTACTCATACTTTGAACTAATTATTGTACCTAATACTGAAATCTCTGTTAAAACAGGATTTTTATCACAAAATCAGCAGTTCCATGCTCTTTCATTTCAGTGGGAGATTAACAAGATGATTTATAAAACATACCATTCTCCCAAAACCATTCTGGGTGTTTATATATCCTCTCGACTGGTACATCAATATGTGGAGCTGTGTCATCTAACATGTTGTGTTCCCCGAGTCTCATCATCCACTGTTTAGTGTCATTATTAACATCACTACCAACACAAGAATATGAGTTAAATATGTATATTTTAGTAAAAGTCAAAGTTTTTTTTAGTCAAGGTCAAGTTAGTTTTCTAAAAACACATTTTTCCTGTTTTTACAGGGTGTTCAAAAAAAACGCAACCCAAAGAAATCGCTATATCTTGAGAAATACTGGTTCAATTATGTTCATATTTTCAGGAAATAAAGAAGAGATTGTGTATGTATAGCTCCTGTAAATGGTTAGTTGTAAAACATGATGCCTTGGACACATGCTCAAAAGACAGTTGTACTAGGAAAATACGAAAAACGCAGTCAGGGGTGACTGCAACCGGAAAAAAACTAAATAACTTCCTAACTATAGTGTTTAGGCTCTTCAAATTTGGCACAAATCATCTTCAATTACTGAATGGTAAATCTGTAAAGTGAAATCAAAATCACTTCAGGGACTTTACAGTCATGGTCAAAATGCTTTCAAATCGCAGTCAAACGCCCTGGTTCAGGGAGACTTAAGAAGGCATTTTGACCATGACTATAAAGTCCCTGCAGTGATATTGATGAAACTCATCAGATTCACCACACATTGAATGAAGATAATTTGTGCCAAATCTGAAGTGCCAAAACACTGTGGTTAGAAAGTTATTTGGTTTTACTGCTGTGGCAGTCACCTCTGACTGCGTTTTCATATTTTCCTAGTACAACTGTCATTTGAGCAGGTGTCCAAGGCATCATGTTTTACAACTTACTGACAACAGGAGCTATACATACATAGCCTTTTCTTTCTTTTCCTGAAAAAATGAATATAATTGAATTAGTATTTTCCAAGATAAAGTGATTTTTCATTAACGTTTTTCGTATTTTGCTAGTATAACTGTCTTTTGAGCAAGTGTCCAAGACATCATGATTTACAACTAACTAACAGCAGGGGATATACATACACAGTCTCTTCTTTCTTTCCTGAAAATTTGAACATAATTGGATTAGTATTTTCCAAGATATTGCGATTTCTTTGGGTTGCGTTTTTTTTTGAACACCCTGTATTATTGGGAATGTTGTGTTGAGATATGTTCAGAATGAACCAGAGAGGGTCTAAATTTGAAAAATTCCTGGGGGCTTGCCCCCAATCCCCTAGATTGCACTTCGCGTGCGGTGCTCTTCACGCATGACCCATCCAGACCCAAAAGTCGCCCCCTCCCTTGGCAAATCCTTCCGACGCCCCTGGCTACTGTTCAATACTATTACTTACATGCAATGGGCTGCAGTGAGAACCCATTGTGGATGTATCAGTGAGCCTCCACACAAAAATTCATATGACATGTTTGAACAGTTACCGATACAACTGGCATTAAGAATATCATAAGGTAAAGGGGTAAATCTCATGTTCACCAGCCATGGCCATTCGCCAAGTTGCGAAACCTCTCCACCTACTATCCTCTTTTGACGGTCTCCAGAATTCCTCATGCCACAGTGAGAAGGAATAGCTAAATGAAAAATATTAAAGTGATTAGGAAAATACATTAGACGTATTTCTTTGTTCCTGTCCATATACACAAAACTATCATACCTTGATATTAAACCAACCGGGAAATCTCTAAAAATGTCTTGCATAAACAGAATCATTGAGAAATCCCTTAAACTTAAAGCATACAAATTAGTAATGATTAGTTAAACATACGCTGTAGTTTCACTTCGCTTGTTTCCTCACTACTTTCTGCTTCTATTTCAGTTCCATTGCCACCTTTAAATTGGTGTATTGCATTCTCAATGCTATTCTGTTTTGGCTGGAATATAAAGAGAATAAAAGCATTATCCAAACTTTAACATTTTGTACCAAAAGTTCACTTTATTATAGATAAACCAGATATGCAAAGATAAGGAAACTCACAAAATTTTCATAATATGGCACTCAATCCTAATTCTATTTGACCTATTATGGTCAAAATATTGCAATATTTCACTGAATAGATCAAATACCATTGGATTTTCTTCATACTAAAGGAAAATGAATCATAGCTAATTAAATTGTGATGTTATAGGGATATCTAATATTCCTACCTTTGCCTTGACTGCAATAACCAGGATATACAGTGAAACAACTGACTTGATATACATTATCTGGAAAATATATATACGAGGGGTGATCCAAAAGTCTTGGACGCCCTGCTCTAATTTTGTTGGTTTTTGATAAAATTACTTTAAACTTTCCAATAATAAAGACCAACAACCTAACTACTTTGTGTATTTATTTCATGGAGAAATGATATGTTTTATGTAGTTTTCTAGACAGTTTTTAATATGGGGACCCTGCCACCCGGAACGGTATTCACACATGACAACTTTCAGCCTTAAATGTTGCAGCCATTTGACTTGTTTCGCAAGTCTTGACCACTGTCTTTCTTTGAATTGTGAATGTTAAATCATGTTAGTTTACTTCCTTTCTTACTAGGCAACCAACTAATTGTGTTTTAATTAAAATGTCCCATATGACAATGATCATATCTGTCACATTCTAAGAAAATGACAAGACAAGCAACCCTCATTCTGGTATCATTTTTGCTCCAAAATGGCTGCTGAAATGCAGAACATGAAAGAAATCAAAGTGGAACAAAGAATACTACAATATATTTTCACTATTATTGACCTTTAGCAGCTACCATATGCACAATACAGTCTAGATATGGCTCCATGTGATTTTCTTCCTTTTCTCGAAGTTGAAAGGAGGGTTGAAAGAAAATGTTTTTTTACTCATTGGATGAGGCTTAGAGTGGCACTCCAGCAGCATTTGTATCACATAAGCAATGGCGGTTTCATAAATGTCTTCCATTCATTGGTAAAGCGGTATGAAAAATGGGTTCAAATTCGTGGAAAATATGTTGAAAAGTAGGTCTTAATATGTGAAGATGATGATAGCAGATGACAGTCAGATTGAAAATCGGAAATTCTCTCATATAATGACTGGTTGTGCACCCGCACCTAAAGTATTTGCCATATTATAACAGTTGTGACGTGATTTGCTATATTTAAATACCGTTCCGGGTGGCAGGGACCCAGTGTTAAAAAATCTTTACCTAAAAGCTAAAATATATTATTTTCTGTTAAAACTTATACACAAAGTTGTTAAGATGTTGATCTTTATTATCTGAAAGTTTCGTGCAATTATATTAGAAAATAGCAAAGTTAGAGCGGGGCGTCCAAGACTTTTGGATCACCCCTCGTACATGTATGTATTTCTTATTTTTTGTACATATTTAGAGAACTGCTATATTCTCTACATAATAGAAGTGTAATATGGAGAATTGTTGTTGTTTTTAGAATTGATTTGGCATGGTGTCTAACTTTGTCATAATTAAACACATATTTTAAGCTAAGTTATAAAAATCTGAATAAGCACAAAATACTGTAGAATAGTCAAATGAGAGAGAACATTAGTTGATTTATTTTTATGCTTTTATGACACATGTTACTACAGAGCGACAGTTAATTGATGTATATCTTATGACAAAGATTTACGACTTACTTTTTTCAACTGAAGCTCCAGTATGAAGTTTTTAAGGGTGAATGAATAAAGAACTCCCTGCTTAGTATTATACTCCAAAAATTATGAAATCGATCCATTTATTTCATAAGACTGATTGGTATAATTCAACAAATAATTGCTTTTTGAATTATTTATTTGAAGTAAATGATTAAATGGACACGATCATCAGATATAATTGTTTTAATCATTATTAAGTATTGGTATGACACAATAATTGTCTTGGTTTTAACATGGGGTAGTTGAAAGACCATGGTTTTAACATGTATAACATTTTGATAGAATATTAAATACTATTTATTTTTATAATAACTAAATAATGTCCACATCCAGGAGAAACTCCAGAAAGATTAACGGATTAACAAATGAGGCTTTTGTATTTTTCTCTATAATTGCAAAAAGCTACATGAAATTGAGATTTTTTAAATCCTTTAAAAGTATAAATGGTTTGACCAAGTAGATTGAAAGAATATTTGGCCGGAGGGGGGGGGTGAATCCTCTGAACCCTCCTGGCTACATGTCTGCTCGTCCTTTTAAATAATGACTTAAATAATGTTTGCAGGGATACATTCTATGAACTACTACGTGAGTGGGAGGAGAAGCACACGAGTCCTGGGTGGTCTATAGCAACTGCAATGGCCCCAAGAGTCCAGTCTCTAGTCAATGCAAGCATGGACCTTGTTAATCATATGCATTTTGCCAGATTGTTTCAATCACAGCTCATAGCAGTAAGTATAAAATCATTACACCAAAAACTGCAATCTGCAACCATTATTGTAGTGCCATCATAATGATGATTTGATGTCAAAACAGCATCAAGTTTTGACATTGTGTTTTTGAGCTATAACATTCAGTTTAGGTTCCAAAACAATGTGAAATATATAGCAAATATTTGTGCTTCATATCATCACTAGTGGATAAACACCACAAAAAAGTTGATGCTATCACAGCAATTTTCTAGTAACAAATGAGCAAAACACTTTCATCACTGAAATTCAATGTCGTCAATCGACTGCATCGAATCAGCTCTAAACTATATGAGCATTGTTCTGGGCTAAATGGGAAGGTCGAATTCATTACACCTAATATTATTATTCCCATTTATAAGATTGGAAAAACAACGAAGACTGAAGAACCTATTGATAGTTGAAATCTATAACCTCAGTTTATGGTCATAAAAACCCTAATTTATATGAACCTGCACCTTTATTTATATTTATTTGTAGACTTGTAAAGATGATTCAGGATTTAAACAACAAGGCGACGATGGAAATATTTCTCTATTGGCTCAGCTGAAGCAGACTAACCCTGAAAAGTTCAAAAGGTAAATACAGTGTACATGCTGTTTTTAGCTCACATGTGAGCTATTATCACTCACTTTACCATCTGTCTGTCAGTCAGTCTATCAGTCAACAAGAGTGACATGTTTTAAAACCTCTGTTGATAACGTCCCTGTTTTAAGTAATTTATGTTTTATTATCAAGACAGAAAAAAACCATATGACCCCAGGTTCAAAAGCTCGCCTATTTTCAGAATGGTTGCCATTTTTGTCATGTCCCAGAAGATTTACTTTTTACTTGCTCACAGTATTTATTACTATACTAGCTCTCAATCATACAATAACTGATAAATCTTAATATTTCAGATTACAAGAGAGGTTCATCACCCCATCATCCAGTGGTGGCCCATGTCCCCAACCAAGTTTTTCAGGATCGCAGGAATTTTTCCGTGATTTTATCCTTACTGCTTGCTGTGCAACATTTAATCAACACCTACTTGATAGCTTGAATGCTAAGATTATTGAGGTGGGTGAAAAAGAATTAAGATTTTAAATATTGAAATGTAAATGTGAAAAATGTTTATGCTTCATCTAATTTAATATTTGTGCATATTTATGATTTCCTATTATGTAATTCAGTGATGAATTCGTATTTAGTTTTACAGTTTTCATTTTAGAATAATGTCATGAACAAAAAGCTTTCTGTCACTCTTTGATAAGGTGCTATATTGTGGCTTTATTAATTTGGCTGTAGTATTGGTTTTGCTATTGACTCGAATTTGATGAGATCAGGGTGTTATCTAATGTAGCATATTTAATGTGATATGGTTTGTTTACTGAAGATTCGTACCAGAGCATTTCTGACTTTTTTCCGTGTCTTAATTGAGAACTAGTGAAAAATAATTACAATGTTGGTACACAGCCATGTTATGTATTTGGAATAAATCTGTTTGGTATTTTAGTTGAATTCTGTGCAGTATGAATGTTTGGATCAAGAATCTGAGGATGGGACAGGGCTGAACCAGGTAAGTGCTTAGATTGCACAGTATAGATTTGTAATCATTTACTGGACAAAATGTGTTTTAAGGTTATCAATTAGATTGTCACTTCAGGTATATGCCAAGAGCAAGCCAAAAGGTTATGTCAACATGTCTCAAATATCTGGTTTGTCTACAAGGCACTAACTGAAAGTATGTATTCGTAACATGTGTTAAGCCAATTAAATCCTTCAAATTGGTGGGTGTGTTCATGAAAATGCCAACTATTTTCATTTTATCACCAATCTAACAAAATCCAACAAACTTTCGAAGTAATGAATGACCCAGGGCACAGAAAAGGGGGTCTTAACAAAGATTTTTTCAATATTTTGATATTGATTTTTTTGTTTATCTTAAAAAGCAGAAACCTTTCAAATGAGCCATGGCTCATGTCAAAACAATTTTTCTCTGCAGATATAGACCAAAAAGACGGATTTGAATTTAACACATTTTGCTCTTAATCTTGGGCACATTTTTGTCTCTGTAGCGCAATTTTTTTTGAGACACAGGGGCGGATCCAGGAACCAACAAGGGGGGGGGCCCAAATTTCAGGTCAGAGAAAAAACGGCCGCGCTTGCGCGGAAAAAAATTTTGGGCCCCTAAAATCCAAAAGTGGGCCCAAATTTTGAAATTTTGAGGCCCATTTTCTTCAAAATTTGGCCTGAAATTAACAAATAAGGCCTTAAAAGGCCCAGTAATGACCAAAAAGGCCCACTTTTTGGGGCCTGAAGGCCTTGTTTGGCCCAAAAATTTTTTTGGGCCCAATTTTTTTTTTCTGGGCCCACCCAAGGGGGGGGGGGGGGGGCCCGGGCCCCTGGGCCCCCCCCCCTAATCCGCCAGTGAGACAAGACCAGTTTCCCGTGTTGAGGCTCAAATGTAGAGAAGGTTTTCAGAATTGAATTCTCTACAACATGTAATATTTAACTCACTTATTTGCAGGAGGAGTTAGAGTCGTTTGGTACAAGCCTGTTGATGCTACGTTTACTCGGCAAATTCTCTGGCTTTGTCACATTCATGCCATACCAGACACCTGATAGACCCCCTGATAGTGTTGAGAAGTCATACATACTCCTGAGGAATAAGGTAAGTTGGCCTCTTCTTGTGCTAGTTATGGTTCAGATATATTATCAAGAGCAACAGAGACAACATTGCAATCTGATCTTGGACAATCTTGAAAGGATTGAAATTCTTTGAAAGAATTATCTGGATTTACAAATACTTTGGATAAATTATTACCAGATAAAAATTACAGTTTCCAACTTTTTGTGGACAGTGTTCGGCAGTCAGTGTCTCTAAAAATGGCAGTTGGTGACATAATGCCTTGTTTGCACTTAAAATTAAATGATCCCTGATGTATTCCAAAGGTGATTGACTCATTATTGGGTTTTAATAATCCTATGGTTTATCTTTAGACAACCCCTAGCCTGGACATAGAAGAGATGATACAATGTGCAATAAGAGATGAAAGATTGATGGTGACCATACCATGGGTAGTGGAGTATCTAAGTATGTTGGATCCTGTAGCTCCTCAGCTACAATACTACACATGGGTTCTTTTACTGTTGGTGCAAATACATAGGTGAGGCCTAAATTGCTTATTTCTCTGTTTACTAGAACTGCATACATAGGTTAGGCCATAGCAGCTTAATTCTCTGTTTAGCAGAACCACACACTTAGATAAGGTCTAAACAGTGAAATATATGTTTAACAAAATCCAATAAAAGGCAGGCAGGTTTGACTACATGAATGACAAACCTTAAACAGTTATATTAATATTTTCAGAATGAGCAGTGGGAAATCAGGAACAAATTGGCTAATGGTCTCTCTTGTGTTAGGATGGCTGTTTGAGGTAAAGTTCGTTTAATTTATTAATGAATTTAAGCATAATCTTTTTCATTAATTTATATAAATATTTTATTTTATTTAAATTTTCATATTATCAACACACAAAAGTTATGCGTATTGTTATAGTCTCCGACTTTTTTGTGACAGTGTTTGGCAATTGGCATCTGGGGTTTAGCATCTGTAACAAATGGTAGGTGGTGATATTTTGCATGTTAATTAATGCCTTGTATATTTATATTATAGTAACCTGTTCTATAGGTTGTATATATTCATATACTTTTTACAGACACATATCTTCCCAGATGGTTTATTCTTCACTGCCAGTGGAGAGTGTGCTAATACTGACCTAGCTGCTCCTACAAGCTCTCATACTGGTCTGGATAACCTTCCCTTGGTCACTCAGGATCTTCTACATTCGTGTTGTCCATACCTAGGTGAGCTGTTTTAACAGTATGGTCATGCATGGATAATATAGTAACCCACACACATTTTGTGTCACCTACTTTGACATGTTGTAGAAAAATATGCAACAAGAATTTACTCATGAAATTTGCATACTTTAACTTGAAACAGTTTGTGACACTATGTCTTCAGCAAATTTTGTGTACTGTATATGAAAATAATTGAATGTAACTTTTAAAGCATTTTTGTAACATTAATAGCCTCCTCATTTTGTAACCATATTTGGATAGAGCATCAAATTCAATTATCTTGAACAAAAAGCAGTAAAAAGGCGCTCTTCGAATTTATACAAACTTTTCCCATCTTGATAGCATTGGGTAAGGTGCCATAATATTATTATTAGTTGGCAGACTCGTGCAATAGAGGTGTACATTCTATTTAAGGTGAGATCAGGTCACTACTTGTTGAGTTTGCAGTAGGGATGAGTGGTAACAGTAATACAGTGAGGAAAATCACTCCTATAACTGCTGAGACACCACTGCCAACTGTAGTCACACAGAAACAATTACAGGTACACAAGAGAGTGGCAAACATCTGTCACCATTTTCTTGACCTTTTTTTTTACTTGAGTGCCATACACTTTACCAAGGTGGTGCCTTGGAGGTATTTCTCAACTTTATGATATCTATCCTTTTTCATAAAATAATTCTGTCAAAAAGCTGAATTAAATGAATTACAAAAAAAACTGAATTACAAAAACCATTACTCTATTATAATAATATTCATATGAAAGGTATAAACCTTGACATTGCACCCCTGTCTTTCTGATTATTTCATATCTGAATGTTAAACCATAGGTTGCAATAATCATTCTTAAATCCAGAAATATTGTTGCTTGTAGCTTCAATTAGAAGAGAATTTCTTCCACAATCATCCAGCTTCCATGAAAAGAACAGTTGAATTTGTGGCAGATCGAATATCTTCCAACTATATCAAGAGGTTCAGATCAGGGAAACTGCCACAGTTAATAAAGGAAGCTACTGGCAAAGTGAGACCACTTATGCAAGAAATGTCACAAATTTCACCAGACCGTAGAGCTAAGGTAAACTCTTTGAGATATTTATGTCTTTTATTTTGTTGTTTTTTTGTCAGGAAAATGACAAAAAATCTGATTTTCATTGAAAAAACTATTACATGAAATGACTTATGAAAATATTCTTCTTTTTTCAATGAACTTTAGAAATAGAATAACTCAATAAGTATTACTTTAAGAAATGTGTATTTATATTCTAGATGTACACTTTGTAGAGTACCATTCTTGTAAAAAAGACTATTAAACCTTTTTTTAGCATTGTTTATTATCTTTCATAGTCATAAAATACATATCAGCTACTACCAATCGCCTAGGCATTATTTCATAATGATGGCTATTGGTTGTAAACTATGAAAACTAATGAACCATTAAAATAGATAAAAGATACAGAATGGAAAATACTTTCAGGACAAATTGATCAGCCATGTGAAGGAGTGTGGCAGGTTGATAGCAGAAAAGGGACGTTCAACTGCTATTGAGTTGTCAAACAGGTGTGTATGAATTTCATGTTAAACCTTGAAAAACTAATCTCTCTTAAGTCTAACTTAGTATACAGATATCTACTACTATGTAAATGCAAACATTGAATGGAAAATATGAATTAAATATAGATCTGAATAATATTTCAAAATTTACAAAAAATGATTAGATTTCAGGAATGTTGTGCTGCATTAAATATGTAATTTAATCATATTTCATGATCCTATTTATAGTTACTGTGATAAGAAGGTGTCGGATACTCTGTCAATGTTACTTCCTGAGGAAACGACATCATTTGTCGTTGCTATGACATCTAAGATCTCTAGTCGATTAGCTGTAGAGCGAGTGTCACAATGGATGAACACTTACATCACTACTGGTAAGTAATACGCTGAAGGGGATCACCTGTCAGAATACCTACCTGTTGTTGTTTATTACACCTTATATTTTTCATTGTGTATAAGAATTCAAAACCTCTCTTTACAACATGTTATAAGATAATGTGTATTATAATGTATACTCCCCTAATAAGAAGCCCAACAGATTTATTAATAAGGTAAAAGAAATACAGGTACATCAATAGACTCCCTGAAACTAGTAATTCTTCAAATTCATTTCCCCTTTCATATAACTGTGTGCCTTAATGTTTTTAATGTTGACTGCTGTCACCTTAGTATTTACCTTCATTGTTACAGCTATGTTCACTAAAGAAATGAACTCTGAATATGAAAAGGTACTGAAATCTCAAAAGTTCTGGCCACTTTCTGGCTGTGGTGAGGATGAAAACCCCAAAGTACAGAAAAACTTCATAGATGGCAGCAGTGCTTCTGAACATGATGAACGTGTCACAAGCCCCTCAGAATTGCTGACTCATGTAAAGGTATTGAATATTGAAATTCATGATTCTCCATATAAAAACGTCATGTTTCCAATATACTGTTTTCTATATATAAACAGTTATAATATATATTTGCTTTTTCTCCCTCCCCTTCTCTCTTTGTCCCCATTCTTTATATGTCTGAGAAAGAAAATAGAGCAGATATAAGAGGAATTGCAGTGTGAAAACTGCAACCAGGCTCCCCGTGACCCTAGCTGTTATTGATTACAAGCCAATTAATCGTAGTAAGAATAGGAGTTGGCTGCGTTGAGTCGGGAGTCTGGTTGCAGTTTACTCAGACCCGGGAGGAATTTAATATTATTATTATCGGACCCTATAGGTCGAAAATGTTCATGAAATAAATTGACATCTCTGGAGAAATGAATAAAGTGTTTAAAAAGTAAATATTATTGTGTTTGTTACAGAATGTGCTGCTTGATTTGACTCAAGGCCAGGGGGATGAAATGGAAGTACACAAAGCTGTTGATCTGATACGTGAGGTGCTGGAGAAACGTCAGGATATCATGCATATGGTATTGAAATGTATTGGAAATCTATCTCTGCAGCTGGCCGTTGAATTAGGTATCACATATGTCTATGTTATAGATTTTATGATCATACACAAAATTGAACATCTCTTTAATATGTAGCAGTGTATGTGAATTGTTGGTAATGTCAAAATATAAAAAAATTGATTTTTTCATTTTGAGATTAACCATATCTCTTCCCTATAATAAAATATGAAAAATTATTTTTGCAATATTTGTTTATTTACTGTTTTAGTGAGATCATACCCTGACATCTACAATGAGTCCCTACAGAGACAGTTTATGAAGCTATGGAGAGGTCCTTTGAATAACGTCCTGTCGTTTGATAGTATTCTCTCAAAGTCATCCATCTCGACCATCACACATTCTGAGACACGGGAGGTACAGTTAATATGCATGTTTTTCAAACTCTCACAAGCTGGAGTCATGCTTAAATATAATTTACTAATATTCCATATGTATCTATTCTGGCAAAGAAAAATTGTTATATCCTCTAATTTTTTGTAGATGGTGCATGGCAGTTGGTGTTCAATGTCTGGTGGTTGGTGTTTGGCATCTGTAACAGATGACTTCTTGTGACATTTTGCCTTGTTTAAAATTGGATTGAACTGAATTTTAAAACAACTGTTTCATTTCAGAAATGCAGAGTTAATCTTGAATTGCTGTTAGCAGAACTTGTAGAATCTCAGTTGATTACAAGTGCCCAGCTTGAGACTATGGCTAGTACCTTATTGGAGAAAACATTGAGCAATGTAAGGAAATTAAGGGCCAGGGATTTGTCATTTTGTGTGCATCTATTTCTGTCAAATGACATGATTAAGTTTGTTTATTTTTTGTCAAATGAACAATGGCAAGATTGATTTTGTTTTTATTTTTGTCAAATGACATGATTAATTTCATTTGGAGAGAGTTTCTAGGACAATTTGTATAAGAGCTAAATTCAATATTTCTAGTTTACATGTAGGCCTAGTTTTTTTTTACATATTATTAGACTTGGCTTAGTTGTCAATGACTCAATTTCTTGACAGTATGCTACTTTTCATGATTTTCTCTGTTTTATGTATTACAGGAAAAACAGGAATGTGTCACAAGAATTGTATGCAGCATAGCGAATATGTGTCATAAAACAAATACAGACCAAGAAAAACATCAAAAGTCTTGTAATTCTATACAAGAAAATGGAGAAATTATTTCTTGAAACTGAATCAAGGAGAACTTGGTATTGCTTTGTGTATGTGTATTCTATGATTATGAAAATAACTTTTTAAAAGTTCAATTCAGTGCTGCTGATTGACAATTAGGAGCAAACCATACAATCTATAGACTTGCAGTCACTTGTAAAACTTAAGTTGGCAATTAACAAAATCCATACAGCTTAAAATGGAGTGTGGACTTCTATAACAGACTGACTGGGAAACTGGGAAATGAGGATATTATTTTGTTAAATGCATCTTCGAAAGAGAGTAGATACTGATAAATATTCATTTGTTGTGTCACCACCACAATTGGTGACATATTGTTAGTCTCCAAATTTTTTTGTGGATGATGTTCGGCGTTTGGCAGGGAGCATTCGTCGGTTGTATTAGGCATCTGTAACAGATGGCGACATTTTGCATGTTAATCCCTCGTTTATTTATGAAAAAATACTCTAATTAAGTATCCTCAGGAGAGGATCGTGACTTTTTAATGGTGCAAATGATGCTTATAATATTTAGGGATTTATTTAACATGCAATAATATGTCACTTTGAGTAATGTGTCAAGTGATATATTTTATTTTGTAAAATCCCCGAATAAAATTATACCACAAACAGTAGTAAGATAATTGCAGTATTTTGATCAGTAAGCTACTTTGAAATATAAGAAAATTGCAGAGAATTGTGTTTTTTGTTTTGTTAAAAAAGCAAATTATGTAAATTCAATGACTAATGCATGCTTATTTTTAATACTGAATATTGAGAATCTAAATAAATTTTATTTTATAGAAAATCTCATAGATTATGTTATAAGTATATTATATATAGGTATGCCAGGATGTTTGGTGACTTATAAGGGAGTTTAAGCTTGTATATAAATCGAAACGCCAACCTATACATATGACCTGAGACCAATCGCCCATACAAATGCTTCGCTTAAATATTTTATGTTCACATTGAGGTTATGAAAAACATTGCAAGCTTAAAGGAGAAAAGTGATAAATTATTCATCATTATATTCACAATATCTGATTTCCTCCTCTTTGTACAAGTGCAATCTCAGGTACCTGCGATAGTTTTCTAATTTTAATAGGTGAACCATGACTTCAAGTGGCCTTAATCTAGTAATTTTAATTAAGGCAAATCTAATATGTTAATGAATTGACCTTTATGTGTGCATGTGCCTTGCCTGCTAGTTGGGCCTAAAAATTTTGTAGGGCCTCAATTAGTGGGCCTTTTTGGGCATTACTTGGCCTTTTTGGGCCAAATTATCAAAAATGGGCCAAGGAATTGAAATGATTTGTCTGATTTGAAATGTGCCCCCCCCTGTTAGATATATTACTTCATTTGTGTGTTTGAAGGGGTGCAGCGCTTATTCCAAAATTATATCAACTTAGTATCAGCTTGATAGTCCAAATTGCAGGCTGATTGCCTGGCTATATGTGAATAATGATCATGGTACATGGAAGCATGAACCTCTGATGGAAGTAAACAACTGTAACCTGCGACAATGGGATGGAGAGGATCAAAAATACTGTACAGACCTCGGGTACAGACTGGAAAGGTATGTAAGCTTATGTCATATCATATCAATATTCATTTAATGTCATATTTGTTTTAAACAATAAAACATTAGTGCAAATCCTCGATTGGTATTAGTAGAGAGTGAATATTCTATGTAGATATAGTCAGAGCGATATAGTATAATCCTCATCGTGTTGATCATTAGATTAGAATTTCTTTTACAAATTCAGACATTGTTTTGGTCAAATCGGCAAATACCAATGTGATTTATTTTTAGATTTCTATGTTTGTAAATAAACCTTAAGCCAATTACATTCCACAACAGTAATTTTTGACCAATCAGAGCGCTAGTTATTTTTAGCCTCTAATACCTAGGTATATAAGCCGCCATGATGGTTATTGAATTTACATGGCTTATAATTTGTATCTGGAAACTCGATGTATCTCAAAGATCCAGGTAAGAACATTTTCTGAAATCAAGGTAGCTAATTTATGAAATCTTTGCACTATTTCAACGTATATACAACATTCGCTTAATTATGCGCTAGTGACTGTTTTTAGTGTTTTACAATCATGGATTTTCATTCTCATTTCATTTTTATTCAATTTGAAAAATACACCGAACGAACCAAGTATTAAGCAAACAGAAAATGAAAGTGAAAACATTTATAACAGCGTTTCGTATCTCTTCATTCTTTGTATTCTGATCATGTAACAAACATTGATATAAACATTTTATATACATTTCACATAACCATGGGGTTAATCGACTTCAAATGGAAGTGAAGGTTCCACGTTTTCTGGTAATGATACCCAAAGGCCAAGGGAAAAGTACTAAAATCTTCATTTTCAATCATTGAAGAAATGAAATAAACAATCAATTCCATGCAATGGGTATAATCCATAGGCCATGGGGAAAAGTACTATTACCAATGAAGAAGTCACATGCCTTATTTCTTGTCTGACATCTCTCGTGGCCACAAGAAAATTCCAATTATTGGGCTTAACAGGATACCCCTCTGAGTTGTGACAACTTATATGAGTCAGGATGATCAAGATGATTGAACCTACAGTGCATTTTTCTCCAGCTATTACCCAGCAATTTCTGTCATTGCAGGTTCCTATTTCATCTAGATACAGGGTAGCATTATGGAATTTGGCAGTGACTTCATCTATCTTCCAAAAGATGGCATCACAGATGAGTATGATATGGTACCAGAGGAGGAACTTATGTCCCATAAACTTACAAGAAATCCTACCCATGCTTCATCAAATGATGATGGAAAGGTACATATAATTCTTTGAGTTTTTTGTATGGTATTAAGATATTGCCTTCTTTTAATTCTTTTCTCTGATTTTACGTATTGGTCTAGAAAGTTGTAGTTATCTATTACAGTATACAATAAATGAACAAAACATAATTAAACTAACTACTATCTTACATATTCAATATTCATACTCATACATAGTAGATACCGACACATTACGCTTTCTTTCCAGACATGTCTTCTTGATATCTTAGATACTGCAGGCCAGGAAGAGTATTCTAACATGCGTGATGCCTACATGAGATGTGGTGATGCGTTTGTTATTGTATACGATGTTACCTCCAGAGCAACATTTGAGGAGGCTCTCTGTATCTGTCAGTGGATAAAGCGAATAAAAGATTCAGAGAATATAAGCGCAGTGAGTATAAAATAGTCAAAGTGTGTATTAAGTCCTGCTTATAAACAAAAAAAACATTACGTCAAGCTTGTAACTGAGCTTCCTAAACAATCAGCATTTGAAAAATACTTCAGTGATCTTTACAATTCAAACACTTGAGCAATTAGTGTCACATGCATCTCAAACACCTCAACAATCAGCACTACACTATGTTAGAACTTTAACAATCAGAGTCATAACCTTTAACAATCAGCACCAATATCAAACACTTGAGTGATTAGCATCATATGCATATCAAACAGACAATCAGCATTTCATCAAACACTCAGGATCATAAAACTTTCAGCAACATTTGTATTGCAGTTCATAATTTTAACTGCAGTGTGTGTTATTTTAGGTGTTATGTGCCAACAAGATAGATCTTAATGAGCAACGTGATGTTCCAACCATTGATGGTATCCAGAAAGCTAAGGAACACAATCTTGGTTACCAGGAGGTATCTGCTAAGACAGGGCAGTCCATATCACAACTATACCATGAAGTTATCAAACAAACTGACAGAAATGGTGCTGAATATAAGGTATATTTACATTGTACATCATATTTGATTATTTCCACATTATACTGATATAACTCCAGAGACATTATTGCTACTGAGATTGTCCCTTCCGTACCAATATTTTCTGTATTGCGACGGATATGATCAACAGGGACAATCTCATACAGATTGGTACAGCACAAGAACTGACCAATCAGAGGGCTTCATTTTACAGATCATACGATAATCAGTTTTACGTATGTCCTATCGACCCTATTTTATACCACATTGACACCCATATTTAATATTCTGAATATACAAGGGGCGATCCATATATTCTGATAAAAATGCTCTCATTTTGTGATTTTTTTTCACATATCCCTCTAATTTTTCAGAACTTGAAGATTATGTAATTACACATACATTACTAAAATATTATAGCTATATCTTAAACTATTTTTGAGATAAGGTTGCCATGGTAACCTGTATTTAGGGTAGGCAGGTCAGTTAAGTTATAACGTATAAAATAGATTTTGTTAATTTAATCATTCCTCGGTTCCTATTTCAAGCAGATCAAACGCATTATCCAGGTCATTACCAACTATTCTTTGAACTGCTCCATACCCCTATTGCCCTTGTTTGCTATTTCCACATTGGAATAGTTCTTTTTTCATAATTTGCATCTCAAATTATCATAGTGTTATTCTCTGTCCGCAAGCTCTTCTTGCAACCAGATTGAGAATGATATTCAACAGTGACTAGCCTTCCTCAAATTTACAATACTACCTAGAGATCCTTAGAGCAGATATAACACCTTGTCCATACACTATACGAGTCCATGTATGTCTCTGGCAGTGTCCTCTTACTTATTCTTGATAGTACATAAAATCTAATGGTACTCCTAATGTATCTGTTAATGTCACACTCTACAACAGCCGCACTAACCTCATCTGATCTGTCATTTTGATATTTGGTGTGTCTCATGACATGTAATTTCAATTTGCCAATCCTGTCATACATTGCTATTGTGAGTTGTTGTGATGTTATAATGATCACAAATAAACATTGGTTTAGCAACAAACAATGAGAAACAATACCAAACTTTTTTCAGAAAAAATGAATGATATCTGCATGCTTTAAAATAATTAAAATAACAAGTTATTATGATATTTTATATGTTATAATTTAAGTGACCTGCCTACCCTTAATACAGGTTACCATGGTAACCTTTTCTCTTAATTAATTTAAGATGTAGCTATAATATTTGAGCATTGTATGTGTAATTACATAATCTACATTTTCTGAAAATATGAGATGGATATGTGAAAAAATAGCAAAATGAGAGCATTTTTATCAGAATATATGTATCATCTATGAGTTGGTTAAATTATGTTTATGTATTTCTTTCTGTTCACATTGAACTCTCTTAGAGTATTGTAATTTGAGATAAACGTGAGTGCTGTAGTGATCGTCACAGTTATGATATTTAACATTTACACTATAACATAGGTTGTTATGCTGGGTGCAGGGGGTGTTGGGAAATCAGCCATCACAGTGAGGTTTGTTGCTGATGTCTTTGTGGATGAGTATGACCCAACCATAGAAGACTCATATAGGAAACAAATCGTCATACCTGATATTCCCAAACATAAAATGAAAAGTAAGCTTTCAGATGATATATAAGAGTATTTTAGTAAACATGTTAAGTTTAAGTTGAAATAATGGGATTTTAGAAACATATGCTTAAAAATATGCTTTTAGTTTATACATATCAAAATAGACCCATATCCCCAATGACATTTTCTTTTAACATAGAGGTCAAGAAAAGAAAGGATGGTCTTGCCAGAAAGCTTAGTTATTTACTGGACAAGAAGCATTCTAAGGTATCAACAGCTTCAACCACATCCTGCCCTATGATACGATGTCCCAAGGCATCATCAAACTGCATCCTGTTGAGATTAGGTTCAATAGCAGAGCAGGTGAACATTATGACTGGAGATCCAATGAATTGTGGGAAGTGTGGTATTGTGATGTCACACTTGTCAAGTTTACAAGAACGAAATGGCAAAGTGTTATGGCAGTGGTAAGTCTTTGGTCAAATGTTAAACCGTTGCTATCTGAATTAAAAAGCTCAATGTCTGTTGTATATAGAGAATTGATTCAATAATTGTAAATTTAGTCATTTACATTCTAACAAATGAATTTAAATATTGCATTATGAAGACTCGTGGAAAGGCACCTGTCATATAATAATGGTGAAATATTTTTAGTGAATTCTGTGATTACAACAACATAGATATAGATATTGATGCAAATGAGATGCCAACTCATCCAGATGTTGATTACATCATATCATCACCAGATGTCACTGCACAGGAAGTAACAGGACAAGGAATTCTGGTCTACTGTGTTGACGTTAGTGGCTCGATGTGTATGAGTACAAATATTCCCTCATTACAAGGTGAATAATTGAGTTAGATAATTGGTTTAGTTTTATGTCACCACCACAATAAAAATCAATAAAAATGACTTTTTATTGTGGATGTGTTCCGTGGGTGGTGTTTGACAGTTGGTGTTCAGCAGTCCGCATTTGGCATCTGCAACAAATGGTGACATCTTGCATGTTAATGCCCTGTATTTGTTTATTCAACATTCAACATAAGTAGCGTTTAATTACTTTGATCATTCATAATAAGTTGGTAGCCCTGCGGTAGAATGCTAGCTTAGCACGCAGGCGGGCCGGGTTCGAATCCCACAATCACTTTTTTATTTTTTTTTAACTAAATGATTGTTCTTTGATATTACGCAGTAAAATAACAATTTTTATTTACAGAAACTTTATATTAGAGCTTGAAAATTTAAAAACAATATATGTCAACATATTGCGTTTTGGAGCTATGTGCAGGTTTAAGTTTTCAGTTTCATTTGAATGTCCACCTCATGCCTGACTGCACCCCTGATCACATGAAGCATTGTATTCATAAAATACTAATTCCAGGTCTACAATACAATTACATATTATTCTACACACTGTTTTCTAGCTGAATGGAGTAGCATTAGAAGCGGCTCTATTAAGAAGCAGTACATCTCTAGGCTTCAATGTGTACAGACAGCAATAAAGAGGTATAGTTTGTCCAACTGATCATGTGGTATGTGTCACCATAATTTCCAAGAACAGCTTTCCTTTTTGACATCCATATCTTGTTTGTGCATAGGCCTTTAATACAGATATTTGTTTTACCTAAGAACTATTGTTATTACATCTTTGTAACACACACTTATCAACTCAATAGAGTAAGAGATTACAATTACGATATACTGTGTCTACTGTACTTAATAATCATATATTAAGCAGCGATAAAAACGTGATACATTGTACCAATAATCTTGTCACCATAGCTGCAGATGTGCCTGATAATAGTGACAGTGTTTCTAAAAAGTTGGCAACTAACCTTCCAGGCAACTAGAAAGATTGAAGATTGAAAACCCAGAGAAGCGTGTTGCTATGGTAACATTTAGTAATGATGTCACAGTACTAGGGGATGCTGACGGTGTACCAATAACTATTGCTGGAGACAAACTTGAGGACTTTGACAAACTTATTGCTGAAGGGTGTGCTCTTGGGAAGACTTTGAATATAGATTGTTTGGCAAGATCGGACAGGTGCGTCGAAATGACTTTGAGTTTTACAAAAAACAGATATTTAAAAGATGGATATTGGTAATAAAAATATATTAATGTAAATATTAATATTAGTATATTAATATAAATATGAAAAAGATGGATATTCATTATCCACATAAAATGTTTGATTTCAAACAAAGTGTAAATGGTATCAATCTTTGAATGTTTAGTTTTGTGAAATATTTTTTAATTTAACATCTTCATTCAGACTTCATTTTGAAGAGATTTATGAAAAGTATTTCTATTTATTTAATCTACAGCAATCTCTCAAAGAAGATTGATGAGCTAGAGGAGGGAGGACAAACAGCTCTTGGACCTGCTCTTGCTATCTGTGCCGGTTTAGTGTCTCACTCCCCATGCTCAGAAATAGTGTTGTGTACAGATGGACTGCCAAATATTGCACTTGGAGCTTTAGATGATCCTCAAAGTGCAGATGAGGCATTTTATTCCAAGGTAAGTGTGTCTCATATGTTTAAAGCAAAGATGTGGCCAAACCTGTCTGATAAAGAGATCATGGTACATTAAATACCCATACCCTGACGGCAAAGATTAGTTACAGAATAATGTTAGGAAATGAAGTAAATGGGTAACGGGGACTTACAGAGGTACATACTGGTTCACTGGTTTTAGTATACAGTATACAATTATTGACCTCTCCATTCGGTTTACTGTCAAAATTATATCCCGAGACTGTAAACCGAGACCGTAGTCTCGGTTTACATTCTCGGGATATAATTTTGACAATAAACCGAATGGAGAGGTCTATAATTGTTTTGTTAGTCCGAAGAATATCTTAGATTTTTCTGACCCTTGAAGTTGACTTGAAGTTGGATGCAGACCCTCGAGACGTTCATGTTGTATCTACATCTGCCACGGCAGTAAGTTCACTCAATGGAGTCAAATTACTCTCCTGGGCGAAGTCCACTAAAAGCTTTGTACAAAGTTTTAGATTTTTCTTCGTATTTTGACTGTCTTTACTCTCTAAGAGACTAATAATATCCTCATCTTCAACATTTTTGAAACGGCTAGTGCTAGCGGCGGCCATTTTATCGTCTGATAATGACGTCATTTTAGTGGAATGCTGGGAATATTATTCACCGGCAATGCATTGCGCGGTGTACAGTTAAAATTATTCACCGCTCGTTGACCAATCAAAATCGAGTATTTCAACTGAGGTACTAACAATAAAACCTGTCTCAGTGGAACATTTTTGGTACCTCTAAAAAGTGTTCCACTTGGAAGGTGTTCCACTTATAGAGGTTCATTAAACATTAAGTCAGTTGGTCTGACTGAAAAGTGTTCCACAAATAGGGGTGTTCCACTTGTAGGAGTGTTCCACTTTACAGGTTTCACTGTACTTGTACACTGTATCTGGTTTTAGATAGGGAAATATGCTAGAGGAAACCAGACAAAGATTTCCATCATAGGAATAGAGGGTGAGGAGTGCCAGATAGAAACAATAGGACAATGTGTCACAGAAACATCAGGGACCATCAACATTTTGAATCCGTTAGAGCTGATTCGACAATTGAGACTCATCTCCCAGAATCCCACAGTGGCAACAGATGTTATTTTGAAATGTTTCCTCCATCCTGATATGCAGTTTGAAAGGGAGGTGCGTATAATTTGTGAATAAGTTTGTTGTGCTATTCATTGGAACCCTCATTAACAAGAATCAACCTGTAAATGATTATGTCAGGAACCTCACTTAGGACCTTAAATAAATACAAGGCATTAACATGCAAAATGTCACCACCTGCCATTTGTTTCAGACAGAACACCAACTGCAAACACCAAGCACCAAACATTGTCCACAAAAGTTAGATACTAAAATAGTTGGAGACTATAAGAATATGTCGCAACCATGTCATCACTTCTGGTAGTGACATAATAGACTGCATACCATGTTAAAAGATTTGAGATTTACTTGTGTACATGAGAAATATTTTATATTTCAGGACACCAACATTGTTGAGAGAGCCATCGGAAATGTTACCAAAGACATGGATGTAACGTTTAGTTTCAAGTCCAGTGAGCATACTGACAGAAAGAGAAAAAACATACCTTTCCAAGTAAGATATTCAACGCCTTTCCTCAAGGAATTTTTAAACATATATTAAGTTATATATAATGATTTCATTCCAAGGGTCAATGTTACATATTATACAGATAAAATTGCAGTGAATCATTTTATCAGAAATGCAAACTGTATGATCTACCAGCTGAGGGTTTATGTTACATTACATTACAGGCACAACAGAAGTTACAGAAACCATACCTTTACCAGCTGTCACTTAGTTGCCTAGGTAATTTCTTACTGTTCTATTGTGTTTTAGGCACAGATAGTTTACACAAGACCAGATGGTATGAAATGTATGAGGGTAATTACAAAGAAGAAAAATACAACAGAAGAAAGATTTAAAATGGAACAGGTACATTGTAATTTTTTCATGAATTCATTGAAGACATCATATTTTGAATTTTCATTGTTACTTTACTCCTTAGGGGGTGGCAGGGGTATGTATGTATCATGTCTAAAAACCGCAAGTGAAAGAAATCTTACTTTTAATTTTGTCCAGTTGGTCAGTTGTTTGTCCTAATTTGGTAACCCTTCAGCCTCACATTCAATGTACCACAGCTAACTTAAAATCCTGAATCTGGTACAGCGTGTGACCTAAACTTCGTCGTGTATAAATAAATAGTTGTAACATATTGTTAGAGTCTCCAACTCTTTTTGTCGACAGTGTTGGAACTTCAGTTTCTGTAACAAGTGGTAGGTGGTTACATTTTCATGTTATATAATGCCTTGATGTTTGATTTTTTAGACTGTCAATGTTGCTGTAACGGGGCTTGCTTGTGTACAAAGATCAGCTGATATAGCACAAAAGGGAGAATATAGTGAGGCCATGAACCATATGTAAGTACATATACCATATGTAAGTACATATACCATATGTAAGTACATATACATACAATCTAGCTTATAGTGGTTCCTTAGATGAGAATTATACAATTATATGTTGAGATTTTAACCTCATATGTCCAATAATGGTACAGGGTTATGTGAGGTTATGAACTCGACAGATCATTCTGGGATTGTAGACCCTGAGACCATTCTTTTAGTTGTGAATGTACAGGAGAATGCCCTTGGTTCTACAAGAAGTGGGCAATTTTACTGTGAAAAACCTACCATTTGTAACAGACACCAACCACAGAACACCATCCACAAAAAGTTGGAGACTATAACAATATGTCACCACTTGTGGTGGTGGTGACATAATAAAACAAAATGTCAACACTTGAGGTGGTCATGACGTAATAGTAAAATGGGAGATCACACATATATCTAGTATAAGTCTCCAATATATTTCCAGTTTGTCAGTAGAAAGGCTGGTTTCAAGAGGGGCCCATCTCAATAGCCAGATGGAGGAACAATATAATTTTAAAACAGAGAGTGAGGACTTGAGACAAACCCTCTTTGAATGTGAACAAAAGGTAATGTCATGTATAATATTTATATCAATACGAAACCCATTTCTTTTCGTATAGAGGATGGAGGCAATGACGTCCATGTAGGTAATTACCGGACAAAGGAAGGCCTGCATTGAGTGTCCGACAATTACCTACATGGACGCGTTGCATCCGTATACTCTATATTATAATCACTGCGATATAGTGTTTTAATGAAGATATGCAAGACCGACAGAGATTTTGTACCATGTATTCTATTGCATTGTAATTCATAATTGCATGTATTCCTATTTTCAGAAGAGCAATAAAACATCAGACAATGTGTCCAAACTTTTCCACACTAAGAAGTCCTGTTACCTTGGACAGTTTCTAAGTGGAGCTGCTAAGAAAGACCTTGCGATTAAACGCAAAACTGATGATTCTCTGAGGAGACAATATTATGACTACAGATATTAACCCAACATGGGAGCAGAGAATATATTTTATAGAAGAGGTCAGTTAATCTCAAGACTGAATTGAATTTGAATTATTGCTAGAGAAAGCTGTGTAAATTACATGGTAGCCATTTTGCTCTTTAAGAGTGCAACATTTATTACTCTGTATCTTGTTGGGGAATTGTATGTACTGTTATAAACCACATTATTGTGATATCAATTTATGCAATAAGCAATATATTTTCATAATACTTGTACATTGACTTGTGACTTCTGAATAAATCAATACACTTGTAACTCAAGCTGACATTAAATAAGAAACACAACGTAACATTGTCCAGTTGGATCTTCATTTTATTAATATTGGCACATAAAAATGTACAAAATACAAATTGGAATGTTTATATATCAGCTGTGTCAAAAACAGTAAAAAATAAACTTTAAACCATCAGGGGCATATTACCAGAAGACTTTGTAAACATGAAGAATGTATTCTTCTCGTTAATTATACGGTTACAACAGTGCATTTGGGGTTCAAAATGTTTTGGTAATATACTCCTATGTAACAGTCTATGAACTGTACAAATTAATAATCATTGTATATATGGCACAAATCATCTGTAAATTTTTTATTCTAGTATTCATCATTTAAAAGATGATTGATATTGATTAATGATTACATAATTAAATTGCACTTGAATTGTTACATCATAATACTACAATTTTACATAATAGCACCACAGTGTACACTATTTACTTATCTGATAATACAGTTTAAGTCACATTGTTAAAAATTTCAATCTTACTTTCAGCTTTACAATTTGGAAATACATATATAATGTATAATGCCTCAGTCACATTTGATCTACGGCAATGCACGGCGCATGTAGCTTCCCAAAATCGAGAGAAATATGCAGCATAAAACATATAGAATAAGCAGTATGATGTAGATTTTCTATGACGATTTTGTGAAGCTACAGCCGCCAAAGAGCAAATGTGATTGAGGCTTTATTACAGCAAAACCTTATATCTGATCAACTCTAATCTGAACACCTCTCAATATGAACACTCTCTCAGTTGAATTTTTGTAATCGACCATTGACTACCTCTTTAATTAAAGAAACACAGGGAACAACTACTATTCTGAACACGTTAAAAAGCCTAAATCCTCAAACACAATGCATTGCTGTAATACATAACTTACATGTCCAAGTGGTGTTCCAATTAGACAGCTTTAACTGTACCTTTAAAAGCACTGTATAAATGATGTATATATTTACTCTTGCAAAATACTGTATATCATTATAATTGAGCGATAATGTACTTTGTATGGAAAATGTATTCAGTGATCTCCCCAGTGCAAGATCAACTGGGTCCGACATGTCATTGATCAATCTGTTTGCATCCTGTCCAAAATATGAAATATTGAGGAATTTGGTAAAAATGAAGTTTTTGCACCCTGTTGGTAAAAACCTGGGGAGATTACTGATGTTTCACACATTAATGCCATGCTCACATTTACTCTTATATTCAGTACTGGTGCTCAGCTGATGAGCATTTTGTTCAAAATTGAACAAAATACTCATCAACTAGGTGGCAGTGTTGAAGATCAGAGCAAATGTGATGATGGCATAAAGCTAAATCTCAGAAATCTAAATAAATGCCAAATAATACCTATATCTCATGTCTTTATCTTCATCAACAAGAGGGTACCAGAGTACATAGTTAGTACTCCAAACATTGTTATGTATATTATATCCTATACCTGCAACACATTCCCCTCTCGTTATCTGCCCAAGAGGCACTGGGAAGGGGGTAGGTCCATAAGTGGGAGTTGGCATTGAAGTGTAAACTATCGGAGAAATCAATGGAACATCAGGAGATTTCAAAGAAAACTGACGATTTACCCCATCTTTGTATAACAGACCTTCAACCACTGAAATTAGTAGACAAAATAATCTTTTTATAATTTACTAATATTCAGTTTTTAGTCTTCTTGTTTAAATGTCATAGATGTGCAGCTAAATTGGTAACTACATTGTACTTGAGAACTTGTTTGACAATTTCTGATATTCATTATATTCATTATGTCTCGCCTCAAATTAAGAAATTGTAACATTCATATTTCATAAGAAAATCTAAAAATAGTAACAATTAACATATACAGCAAGTTGGTTAGAAATTCAAAATTTGTCAAAACTGCATGAATCGCATACATGAAACATGTATTGCATGGCAACCACCCATTGTGTGAATTGTCATAAAAGATACACTACATGTAACATGTCCTTTATGTAGTAGTAAAATAGAGAAGAGGGGGTATTCTCAAGAGAAGAGGTAAAGGGCTAGAGCTTGATATTGACTGGTAGACTAGGGTACAAATTAAGTGCATTAATTATTGTAGAATTTGATTGTATAATCATGGGAGATCAATCATTGATTTTTCAAAGTAAACTCAGACCTAGCACTTCTCCAAAATTGTCTCAATGTCCATACCTTTTTGTGTCAAACCTAAACTATGTTATTTCAAGTAATGTTAATGAAAGTACCTCTTTTCTTCATTTTAAATTAATTACACATTTTTAACACACATTGTTTAAAACACAGGCATGGATCTTTTTGAGATAGATGAATATTTGTTGGTTTGCTGTAAATGTTAATAACAATTTTGTCAATCTATCTTTGATTCCATCTTTAAGTGATTCTGCGTAAAAAGAACCTAGATTTCAGATTTTTATCGTCATTTATAAATGGATACCAAAATATCCAATTGGTGCTCCAAATATTGTTTTGAACATTAAAACCAGCGCCATGTATGCATCCATCAATTCGCTGAAGTGGAACAGGGAATGGTGTAGGCCCATAACTAAAAGGTGGCTTATCAGTGTGTACTATGGGAGATACTAAGGGAACATCATAAGAGATCACGGCTAAATGTTGTTTATTTCCCATGTTTGTGACTCTTTCAACCACTGCAATGAAACAAGCGCTATAACAGTAAAGACCACTTAAAGTCAATAGTGATAAGGTGATTACAAAACTGTGCACTCTTAACTCAAATTTGTACAACTTCTTTTATTAGTCATTGAGGAATGGAGGTATGCATCCTCCGATCACAGGGCTTCAAAATCAAGAATATATTATTTCTTTTTACCCCTTGCGATAAGCTGTTAGCATTTCCCCGATTAAGAACTCGCAATCTGATTGGCTGTGACAGAAATCATGTATAAGTCATTGAGCATAATTAGATCATGTGATTCAGTTTAATTGGGCGCTTCCAAATTGGTTATAGCAGGGGGAAGGAGGTATGGATTCTGGATACCTGCTTTAAGGAGGATGGAGGGATGAAGCCTGTGAAATGTGAGCTGTAGATATGAACCAATTCACGAGTTGGGAAGACAAGAAAAAGAGAAAATCAAGCGCTAGCCTTATCTGAAAACCTTAATATTAAACTAGGTATAGAAATTTGGGGTCATGAATGTTGCCATTTGTGCTCTCCATATTTTATACTGATACTTACCATGTTGGTATTGGCTGCCATTTTTCATGACATTGTAGAAACTGACAGGTCGGCCTATTTTCACCATGTCCCAATGACAGCTGCTTTCGTCCCCATCATTCACAAACTCCACAAAAGACGCTTCTGGCATCCTGGTTGATGTTTTACCAAACAGCTCCAATGTAATATCAACCCCTATAATAAAAATTCAATCATTTTCTATCTATATTGTGACCTATGGTGTTTACATCTTCAAAATACAAAATGTAGCTTATGAATGCCATTATGCCAAGCAGAGTGAAAAATCACTGAGACACTTTAGTACTGAATATACTGGTTTGTCTCAAAAAGACTTGATCATCTTATTTATTTCATTATGTTTTAACTCACTCAAATAATAATTTTTGAAAATGTTGTTTTGCATTCACTTAAAAAAAATTAGTACCGTGGGTACTGGGCTCACATGGTGACAGAAAAAAACTGATATAATTTTTTGCTGATTTTTTGTAACAAAATTATTTCAAGCCATCTGTCTCTCAGTCAATTAAAATGGCTGAAAAAAAACGGATATAATTTTTTGCCAATAATTTGTAACAAAATTATTTCATACAACTACTCTTTACAGTGACATGGCTTTTTGCAATGCAAGACACCTGAAATTATTTGTAAAGCTAGGAAATGGGCCAAAATTGAATTCCGCGAGACAAAAATGGGGACCATTTTGAAATCAGGCAAGCTTTTGAACCAGGAGTCATAGGGGAGTTTTTTGTATTGATGTTGAACAAAAATAACTTGAAACTGGAATCCTTTCGACAGAGGTTTTAAGCAAATGGTCCAAAAGAGGATTTCGCGAGACAGATGGACAAATCAATGTTAACTAAAATGGCTGAAAAAAAAAAATAAATAAAATGGATATAATATTTTGCCGATTTTTTGTAACAAAATTATTTCATACAACTACCTTTTACAGTGACATGGCTTTTTACAATGCAGGACAGCTGAAATTATTTGTAAAGCTAGGAAATGGGCAAAAAGTGAATTTCGCGAAACAAGAATGGCAACCATTTTGAAAATAGGCGAGCTTTTGAACCAAGAGTCATAGGAGAGTTTTTTGTATTGATGTTGAACAAAATTAACTTAAAATGGGAATCCTATCGACAGAGGGTTTAAGGTAAATGGTCCAAAAGTGGATTTTGTGAGACAGATGGACAAATCAATGTTAACTAAAATGGCTGAAAATAAAGAAATGGATACAATTTTTCGCTGATTTTTTGTAACAAAATTATTTCATACATCTACTCTTTACATTGACATGGATTTTTACAATGTAGGACACTTGAAATTATTTGTAAAGCTAGGAAATGGGTCAAAAGTGAATTTCGCGAGACAAAAGTGACGGCCATTTTGAAAATAGCTGAGCTTTTGAACCAAGAGTCATAGGAGAGTTTTTTGTATTGATGTTGAACAAAAATAACTTAAAATGGGAATCCTATCGACAGAGGGTTTAAGGTAAATGGTCCAAAAGTGAATTTTGCGAGACAGATGGACAAATCAATGTTAACTAAAATGGCTGAAAATAAATAAATGGATATAATTTTTCGCTGATTTTTCGTAACAAAATTATTTCATACATCTACTCTTTACTTTGCAATGAATTTCTACATTGTAGGACACTTGAAATTATTTGTAAAGCTAAGAAATGGGTCAAAAGTGAATTTTGCGAGACTAAAATGGGGGCCATTTTGAAAATAGGCGAGCTTTTGAACCAGGAGTTATAGGGGAGTTTTCTGAATTCATGTTGAACAGAAATAACTTAAAACAGGAATCCTATCGACAGAGGTTTTAAAACGTGCCACTGTTATTGACAGAAAGTGGATTTCGCTAGTCAGATAGACAAATCAATGTTAACTAAAATGGCTGAAAATAAAAAAATGGATACAATTTTTCGCTGATTTTTTGTAACAAAATTATTTCATATATCTAATCTTTACATTGACATGGATTTTTACAATGTAGGACACCTGAAATTATTTGTAAAGCTAGGAAATGGGCCAAAAGTGAATTTCGCGAGACAAAAGTGACGGCCATTTTGAAAATAGGCGAGCTTTTGAACCAGGAGTCATAGGGGGGTTTTCTGTATTGATGTTGAACAGAAATAACTTAAAACAGGAATCCTATCGACAGAGGTTTTAAAACGTGCCACTATTGTTGACGGACGGACAGACGGACGGACAGACGGACGGACGGACAGACAGACGGACAAGTGAGTGATTGCAAAAGCTCACCATGTGAGCTAATAATAATAATAATAACCCCCACCCCCTAACTCAATCAACTTCTGACTGTTGACAATTGGATTTCATCCCTTACCCTCTGGAGATATAGTGTATGTCTGCCAGATTTCTTTAGGAGCACCATAGTATGTGTACATCTCTGTCTCCTTGGCAATAAGGTGAAGAAGGAATGTACAGTCAGCATCTGGAAATATATGGAACTTTTTTAGGAAATTGACCTTCAGTCACATGCAGTTTGTACCACCATAAGCTGGTGGAAGCATTCTCCAACAAAAAGCATGCCAATGTTTCCTTGCCTTCTTTTTTATCTGAAAAAGGAATATCTATGTGACCAAATATGGTCATATTGAAGTAAGTAAAGATTAAGATGCTAAAATTATTTGAAAATGAAAAAGGGTACCTTGATTTTTTCAATTTCTTGTGTCAAATAACTTTCAATATCAAAGAATAACTCAAAACTATTTGAATCATAAAAATGTTGTGAGCAAAAATTATTGTAACAATCTTTTTTAAAATTTACCCAATTAGTCATTGTTGCAACTTTAATATTTTGTCAACACAGTCAATATAATACAAATACAAACAAATATCATACTTTACCTTTAGATCTATATAGTTCCGTCAAAGCCATAGACCACTTTCTGCTCTCAGCATGTGTGTTGTTGGTGAGATTAGTTTTGTAGAAGACATTGCCATAGAGATATGTGTATTGTTTAGCAAAGTTGTCAAAGTCAGAGAGATTGTATGTGTGATATGTATACTCTCCCAAAGTGCCCTTCCATTTTATTGGTTCTTTCTGCAATAAAGGTGGTCATAGTTATCGATAATAGTTCAGGCCCGTAGCCAGGGAGTGAGGTTTTGAGCAGTTTTCACTTTTCACCATTCCGAGCACTTTTCAAGGGATTTGGGCCAAAAGTGAACCCCCTTGGCAAAAACTGGCTACTGGCGCCTGTAGTTGGTTAAATACCATGTTGTACTGATCAAATTGAAGATATGTGTATGTACATGCTACAGAACCAGTTACTATGTTTAATAGATTAAGTTAATTAATTTTGAAATATAAAAAGGTCAGAACATCAAAAGTTTGTATCAGAGTCTATTGATTAAAAAAACTCTTTCGAACATTTATCATACTACAAATAAACCTCATAACTATATCACAAGAACTCACTTTCTCATCAGTTAATGACAGGTGGTTTATAGCCCCTGTATTACTAAAGGTGACCTCCATATTCTTTAAAGTTGGACAAGTGTATCTTTCAGAGGGGAATGTCATCTTCTCATAATCTGAAATGTTGATTAACAACAGAATCATTAGAGGCTTGTGGGGGTATTGTGAGGTATCATGAAGTGTACTGTGCACGAGTACAATGCAAATGGTGGAACCATGAACATTCAACTCTAAGTTGAATGCCCATGGTGGAACGCAAAGAGAAAAAGTTGGATTTGCAATAAATAAAATAGATATATGAATATGAGTGGTTGTCATTGGAATGTTAGTTATTAGAACAGTAAAACCTGTGTAAGTTGAACATCTTTGGTACCTCTAGTGTTCCACTTGGGAAGTGTTCCACTTACAGGGATTTATTATTAACAATAAGTCAATAGGCTGCATACAGGACTTTGAAAAGCGTTCCACTTACAGAGGTGTTCCACTTTACAGGTTTTACTGTATATCATGTTGTCATATTTTGATGTATGTATAATGTTGCTACAGTAAATTAGTATGCACATGTTTTAAAGTTAAGAAATTTGAAACTAATGCTTAAAATGCTTACTAGCCAAATCAGGTAGAGTGGCGTCTAACTCTTTAATAGCCTTTTCCATGTCATAGGCAACTTGACGCGGTTTTAAAGTCTCCACTGTGATTCTAGAGAACTCCCTCTGCTCCAGCCAAGATAAGGTACAATTCTTATAGTTTGCTCCTGTTGGTAAATACATCGGCCATAGTTTATAAATATTCAAAGGATTCTCTGATTCAGACAGAATATTCTGTAGTTGTAACATAACAGCTTCAAGATTAAGATCTAGTTCATTAATACAATCATGAATTCTTGGAGCTAATGTTTTATTTCATTTCTCTTTAGTTGCACTAATAATATCATTGATAAACAGATCTCAAAAGGAGTAAACTACATAATGTTTATTGTATTGCACTGAATTTGTATTGTTTTATGTATGATGTATATTAAGCTTTCCTCGCTTATAATTACTGTCTAAACACAAGTTATTTTTCTCCATTGACTTAATTCCACAGAACACAAACTTATCATTATTCTTGACATCCTTTGTATAAATTCTTTAACACAATTACCTCACCTGATTTAGCCTTATTGAAAGCAGTGTTTGTCCAGTTGACATTGTCATTCACAGAAGGTAAACCCCAGGTGTGTTCGGGTGTCTTCAATAGAAATCTTGTAGCATTGTACACATCTTTATCCTCAAAACTGCATGCACCTATGACAATAAAATATAAATAATTCAACTCATAATAGTCTTTGATTATAACAGGTATACTTTGTCACACAACAGTTTTTGACCAGCATGGCAAACCTATGGAATCACCCAACCATCCATGTGTTTCTGTCTGTCTGTCAGAAAAATGTCTATATTAATATTTTCTTTTGCATTGCAATTTTATTTTGTAAAAATTTCATTTTGATATGATTCAACACTTGCCACTAGCCTTTGGTTTTACATACAAAATGACATGAAGGAAATTCTTTATAAGCAAAACAGTGTATTATAACATGTCCCAAGGTCATAGATACCTACCACTACTCAAGCATTTCTCCAATAAGCCAGAAACCACTCGATATTCTGCATTCTTCCTTGGATCTGATGCGATACCCTGTAGTAACACATAAGTTAAAAAATAGCAATTAAAATAAAGTCATATGCACAGTAGAGTGAAACCTGTCTTTATGAAAACCACTCTACTAAGTACTTGCCCTTTATTCATTGAATAAAGTTGCATAGATTTTTATGAAAAGTTCTGGGAGTGTGGGGAAAACCACCAGCTATCAAGTTTAATGAGTTTGACCAGTGAATATCACATGATCTGTCATGTCTTGTACTTTGAAGAGTTATAAGAATGGAATAATGACAGTGACACAGTTATACTCCGATTCTTTACTTAATTTTACCAAAGCTACATTAAGTTAGAGATAAGATGGAAATTTTACTGTAAATTATATGAAAAAACAAGATATTAACATGTAACCACCTGCCATTTGTTACAGACACTGATCACCAAACACCAATTGCCAAACACTATCAACAAAAAAGTTGCAGACTATAACAAGATGTCACCACTTGTGATGGTGACATAAAATTAAAAGAAGGACAAATAGTTTTTTTTATAAATCACCTGTATCCAAGTGTCTCCTATTTCATTGTATGTTAAAGGGAGAGTGCTCCTCACTTCAGCATCAATGGTTTGGATGTAGTCCTCAAACGATGAAGCTCTAATGTTGGCTCCGGGAAATTCAGCACGGAGAATCTCATAGTTCAATAAAATTTCCTGGAATGGAAATCATATTGTTTAAAATTGCAAACAAAATGGCACCAATTTAAGAAGAGATGAATCTATGTATTCCTTGTTGGGCTAGATTTCCATGCACCTGAATATGACAGCACCAAGGAAGTCAGTGGCTTTGATAATGCTCAACATGCTCAAACAATTCCAACCTTCAAAAATATGTTTTCTACTCATTATATCTAAAATTGCTTCACATACTTTTTTATCACAAGGATATTAAAGGAAACTCACGAATCATAAATCAATGATTACAACCAATCAAAAAACAATCAATTAATGAACAATCAATCAATCCCTCAATCAATTAATATCTCAGCCTCACCTGCACACTTTCTGGGGGTCCAGAATTATCCGTTCGAAAAGCAAAGCACAATACATGCTTGAAGTTTGGAATAATGTGACAGTCCTTCTTGGAGAGACCCCCAGGGTTAGCTGGGTTAGGTCCAGGATTCATTGGGTAACCTCCTGGAGAAATAAGAATATGATGTGTTTTGTGTAACATGCACACTGTACATTGAACATATGATGTAATCACTTATAAGTAATTTCATTTAATTGGAGAAAACAAAATTTCATCCAATAATATAATTCTATGTTTTATGTTCAGTTTTAATCATGGGGAGTAAGTCACACTTCCCTCTTATATTCTGTAGCCTATATTATAGAGAATATTTAAGAGGGGGGGCTGACTCCCTGTGGTTTTAATTAAGAAAAATTCCATCGAATTGTCTATGCATTTTGCAAATTACAAAACAAATTTAGATTAATCAACAATCACAATAATCTTTGTAAAAGAGAATTATCAATGGATCAACATGAAAATGTCGACTCCGGCAATGGTTTCAACAGTGTAGTTGAAACGACCCTTGGGCACGTCCGTCGGGAAGCTGTAGTGTAACAAACCAGATACCAGAATTGAAAGAGAGTGTGTTAAATTCAATACCCTGTATGGGAATTGACACCAGGACCTTCCCCTCTCGAGTTAGATGCTCTACCCTTGAGCCATAAGGGCTAGCCACTACAGCTGAGACTGAAGTAACGACATGCAATCGAAGGTCATTACATAATAATTGTAATTGTTACAGGTACCAGTGAAGCACCAGTTCTAATCGCTGATCCAAAGTGCCACTCCTAATGTTACCATTATGAGGACATAAAAATGATAGTATAAATCTCACATTAGGCCATTCAGCCTTTGAACTTTTATAATTATAGACTATTACCTGGATGCCAAAGCCCCAGCACTTCCCATGACTGTTGAGACCCATGTGGATCTGTGTACTCATAGCCCCATCTAAATACAGGGGCAGGTACTGCAGGGGGACTTGTAAATGGATTAACACCAACACTTACAGCTTCTACACCCCACTTTTTCAATGTTGGGATAACTGCATTTGTTAAACCTAAAAATATATCTACACATCACAGGTAGTTCTGAAAATTTACAATGAACAGGGGCAAAAAGTTTACAAACTTGTGTTTGTAAAATCTCCGATCCAATTTTCAAAACAAGACTTGTCTTTTTTAAAAAGGCGCATTTTCAAGCAATAATATATCTTGAGCTTTTGCTTTTGCTTTTGTCACAAACTTATTTATTCCAGACCTATTATTATTAATTTATTATTATTATTATTTATTTATATTATTTTATTTATTTATTATTTATTTATATTATTTAACATTTCATCTGATGGAACACCAAAATACTTGTACTAGTATAGTAATATGTGACTGCCAGTTGCCAACAAGATATTACAAAGATATCAACACATGCCTCATACACGCTTTCTCCTAGTCCAAGTTACTAACTACACTACACTACAGAATTCCTGTAAGTCTACAACTACACACATACCTGGCACATCTCTTTGACTTAAGACTCTGAGATCACGTTTGATTCCAAACTTTTTATCCAAGTCCATTCCAATAAACAAACTGAACTCTAAGAGGAATTCTGCCATCATTTCAGACTGCATGTTCATAGCCCCAGCATGCCATGTGATGTCCCCTGCATGAATTGCTTCTGTCATATTCTTAATCTGTGTTGCATTGGGACACTGAAACAAATGACATGTTATACAATAAAACTCAAAGTGGAACACCTCTGAAAGTGGAATGGTGAACACTTTTGTAAATGCAAAACCTTTCTGAGTCCCATGATCAAACAACATTTAAATGAACCTCTATACGAGTAAGAAACAACTCCTAAGTGAAACACTTTTTTGCCCCAGCACTAGAAAATTACAATCAACTCGTCTCATTTGCACATTTAACATACTGTATGTCTGAATTCTTACTTGTAACTCTAATATACATATCCATCAATATGTCTATATGTACACACAATGTCTCACAACTATAATGTTTTTACCTTTAACTTAACACCACTAAGTACTAGATTTGGTGGGCAATCAAAATACATGCTCAGCAGCCATGGGTGTGTTGTGTACTTGAACGTTTCTACAAAGCCACCTTCGCGCAATTCTTTGGCAACTTTCACAGCCCTTGGAAAGTGTTCATGAAAATATGTGTTCAAAACATTGTTGATGAAACCAATTTTGGGGGCTATTCCATTGTAGCCAACATCTAAAAAGTGAAAATTATGTTTCATAAATAAAAATAATTATGAATCAATAAAAACCAAATGTATTTAATAAGTACTCTATTGAATACTATACTAGTAATGAAATACATGTACATGGAATCTGATCGTATAGTATTTAACTAGAAGTATTTTGCACCTGATGTTATCATCAATTTTACAATGGTGTACAGTAAGTATATAAACATTCTTAATATTCAGCAAATATGAGTTTACTTGAAACAAGAAGTATCATTCAAACCATTTCACAATCAGATAGCACTTGTGAAACTATTCTAATTTTACTATACAGAATTTGATTTGAAATAAAGTGATACAAGTTTTAGTTTCTACCTAAATGATTCATGAATATAACATGGATAGTTGTGTCTTCATTGGGTCTATCTTTGTCTGGAAGTTCATCAGCGAATAACCTCTGGTCCATGTTGAACACCCCATCACCTTCAGCATTTCCAGAAATCACCTTAAAATTAAAAATATTTAATACAAGTTATGGTTTCTATGGAGATGATGGCATTCTCTTTAGATCATCTGTGGGTTCTGGTAGAGAAAAGCAACTTCTTTTTCATTTGGGGCTATCTCAAGAGCAAATTGTTGACCACCCCTCCATCACATATTTTTACAACATTTTGAGGAAGAATCACCATTGAGGTTGCTTGAAAGAATTAGAAAGAATCACAGAAGAGCTGAGCATGACATGGAGAGATGGGTCCATCTGAGTGAACAAAGAAATTATGACCATGAGGAGGAGCATATGATGTAATCTAGCATGATTGAAAAATAATATGAGCCAATATCAGACACTGTGATGACAGCTCTTAAATGATGACAGGTGACAATTGAGCTGACTGGATCAAGCCTTGTAGACTTAGAATCATGCGGTTGTCAGTTCCAACCACACTGACCTCGTTCTTTCCACCCGACTATGTTAACGGGTGTTCAAAAAAAACGCAATCCAAAGAAATCGCTATATCTTGGAAAATTCTTATCCAATTTTGTTCATATTTTCAGGAAAGAAAGAAGAGACTGTGTATGTATAGCTCCTGTTGTTAGTTAGTTGTAAAACATGATGAATTGTACACCTGCTCAAAAGGCAGTAGTGCATGGAAAATACGAAAAACGTGAATGGAAAATCACTATATCTAATTTAATTATGTTCATTTTTTCAGGAAAAGAAAGGAGATATTGTGTATGTATAGCTCCTGTTGTTCGTAAGTTGTAAAACATGATGCATTGGACACCTGCCCAAAAGACAGTATGTTCTCGGAAAATACGAAAAAGGCAGTCAGAGGTGACTGCCACAGCAATAAAACCTCACAACTTTCTAACCATAGTGTTTTGGCACTTCAGATTTGGCACAAATTATCCTTATTCAATGTGTGCTGAAGTTTCATCAAAATCACTTCAGGGACTTTACAGTTATGGTCAAAATGCCTTCTGAAGTCTGCCTGAACCAGGGCGTTTGACTGAGATTTGAAAGCATTTTGACCATAACTGTAAAGTCGCCTGAAGTGATTTTAATTTCACTATAGAGATTTACCATACAGTGAATGAAGATGATTTCAAATTTGAATAAAATTCAAAAGTTTCTATTGAAAGTTCACTCACTGTAAATGATTTATTTTTGGGCTTTAAGAAACATACCAATGTAAAATTATCATACATAAATGAGCAAGCTTATGTCATTATCAATTTGCATATAAATACAGTACCTTACATACCTTGATCAATGTGATAAGTGCAAAAATATGAAGCAAATTTGGTGTCATTTTTACACCCCAATGTTTTGGTCACGTGCACCTGCAAACTAATCGATCAACTTTTTTGAATGGAGCGCATGCGTCGAATAGAATTTGACCAATCAGGTTTTATCTGGTTAAACGCATGCGCACATTATTTTTGCTGAAGATGGCGGAGTTGAGATTCGAAGCTCCTTTGGCCAATTTTGAAGGAGAAGAATGGAATGAATTTCACGATTTTCAGACATCAAACGAGGTGGATAATATGAATAAGGATATCAACAACATGGCTGAAAAATCTGACGCCGTAAAGACTGACAATTTTGACAATTTCAACGAAACAATCTCAATGTCTTTGGAAGATTTGGTGAACACTTTTGATGAAAAATTGTCAAAATGTTTCTGTAATTTTGATGAGAAAGTAGAAAAGTTCGCACCAGTTCAAGTACGAACGCAAGAGGAAATTATGTCTGATTGTCAGTAAGTATAATATGTGGTGATTTGATTATGGTTTGATTTCCAATGTTTTCTAGACATTCTACACTCTGTTAAGCATGATAAAAGGCAAGAAGTTTAGTTAGAAATAAAAGAGTTATCTCATGAATGGGACCCTTACATGGCTCCTAGAAGGTAGAAGACACTAAATGGTGTGACACTATAAGCTGAATTTTGTCCACATAGAGCATGTGCACAATACTAAAGACATGTAAAATTGAACTGTCAAAATAATAGAAATTACTCACCAGCTCGCCTCTACCGGAAGTTATGATACGTTATGGTGTAACTACGGTAATTAATTTTAAAATATTGAAAAAATCAACAACATTCAATTTCTAGGGTGTACAACCATTTTCGAGCGAATTTGCCGATATAATAACAATATTTTTGAGTTCCCCTAGGCTATATATAAACTTCATCAATACACAGTATATTCAACATAGGTTTTGCTTCTCGATTTTTAAATATCACTATGCAAAGTCAGGGACTCATTTTAGGTAAAATCATTGCTTCACCAATGAAAATTAAAGGGAACGTTAGCTCACAAAATAAATAAATCCATTACAATGTTAAGTATATGATTTGAAAGATTGTCTGGATTATATGTGTGATCGATTGATGCATAAACAAGCATATTCATTTCAACTTGCAGACCTCCATTCTGGCTCATGTATAGGCCTAAGACGCCATATTGCCTTATGTATTGTACTGCCCATGCGTGCATACTTAATGCGTGACGTCACATCGACAGAGATCAGCGATCAAGTTTGACTAAAAAATTAAAAGATCCACACTTAACAGCACAAAAATGATATCAATGATCGCCTATTTCATATCAAATAAGTGTAGGATGTAAGGTTTAACATGTTTCATGTTATTTAGTATTTACAGAAGCAGAGCTTGTAAAGAAACCAAGTTTTAAATTCCGATTTTGACTGTTGACAAAAATAAAGAAAAGAGAGAAAGAGGCGACTTGTTAGAAACAATGACATGAAATTGTGAATAAAAAATATATTATTGTGGGTTTTATTTTTTGAGAGTTCATCAAATACACTAACGTGTATTAATTTAAATATGTATCATAATACCTCTCAGTTCTACCAAGGATTATAAAAACTGATCGAAATGGCTTCCTTTTTAAAGTATAAAAAACACTACCCTACCCGGAAGTAGTATAACATGTATATTGAAACCATGTGTAAACTGTAAATCACGTGAATTGGCTGATGCAATCAGGATGTGACTAGTACAAAGTAACTATGATGCAATCAGGATATGACTTGTGCAAAATAATTGGCTTCACCTAGAATTCGCGATCTTTGCTCTTTAGCATAACATGAAAACATTTTTTGTGTTTAAGTAGCTAGATTCAAATACAAACTAAATGAATATAACATAAACCAACCATCATTTGTTCCAATCATGGCGAATTTTCAAGGAAATACGTGTAACTGAATGTAAATCAACAGCGGAGCTCTTCAATTATGAGGTGAGAAAAATGTAAAAATAAAAACAAAAATAAATCTCACAGAATAGAGCTATTTATACGATTCTAAGTACATTTTAAGTGCTCCATACATTAATGTAAGTATAAAAGCCATTAACCTCAACTGGGAAACACTTTCCAACTATTTTTACGGCTTGAATTGTAAGAAAATGGCACTTATCTCAAAAAATGGAAATTTGAAAGAAGCTCAATTTATTGTGAAGATGAAGTTTATATATATCTGACTTATCTGTATATGGGGGTGCGAATATATAATCATAGTATGGGCTAATTCGCTTAAAAATGGCGATATATACCTCAGAACTTGTATTTTGTGATTTTTTCAATATTTTAAAATTAATTACCGTAGTTACACCATAACGTATCATAACTTCCGGTAGAGGCGAGCTGGTAAGTATATTTCAGTTCTTTTGACAGTTCAATTTTACATGTCTTTAGTATTGTGCACATGCTCTATGTGGACAAAATTCAGCTTATAGTGTCACACCATTTAGTGTCTTCTACCTTCTAGGAGCCATGTAAGGGTCCCATTCATGAGATAACTCTTTTATTTCTAACTAAACTTCTTGCCTTTTATCATGCTTAACAGAGTGTACAAGAGCCACTGACATGCCCCAGACTTCCACCAACACAAACATCATTTCTGACCTCGCGAACTACGTTCCTTACACTCAATCACAATTCTTACATCACGAATGTGAAATCTTTAGTTGCGCACCACCATTTCCTTGCTTCTAAACATATTTCTCCATTCGCTCACAGATCTGTGTTTGCGAACCACACACCTGATCGAAAAAAGTCTGTTATGTTATTCTCATTATTTACGAATAACTAAAAAAATCCCAGGTTAGAACTGATGTTTGCTTTGGTAGAAGTATAGGAGGCCTGACTGAGTGTGATCGTGAAAGGCAGCTAGATTATTCAGTGTCACTGACACAGGCAAGACTCATCTTTGACAGCTGTTACATGCTCATAGAGGGGATTTTGGGCTTGTGCAAATCGGCCTATGCCTCAAACCCTCCTTTCATTACAAAACAAACCCCTGGCCATGAACAACTCCCTTTTCTGAAAGATCAACGGATCCCAAGCCAGGAACGAACCCCACTCTCAGAAAGATGACTATTTTTGTGAGAACACTGCCCTTAAGAAAAAAGCCATGGTAACCATGGTATTCCATGGTACATCCATGGTAATCCATGGTTTTCCATGGAAATTCATGGTTTTTCATGGTATTTTCAATGGAAATTCATGGACATCCATAGTAATCTTCCATGGATATTTATCATGATTTTCCATGATAATTAGCGGTTTGGTTTTTTTTCATGGACGTGTCATGGTTTTTACCAGGACACATGGAGATCCAAGATGGACTGAGACTTATCAGTGAGAAAAAAGGGTGGACATTTCATGTTATTTTAGGTTTAGCAGGAACATATTAAACTCAGCTTCCTTACAAATGAGAAAATATGTAAAAAGTATGTAACTTTTCTAAAAAGAAATATGATAGTGCAGCACAGAGTAGGCCACAAGATTTCTAAGAGAAATATGTACAGTAAATATGTATCAAGACTAGATACAGATACAGAGACTCCTTATTTTTTAGGCCAAACACTTCTAGTCTTTTGGAAAGATTAAGTCAAACTAGCCCTACCTCTGTTTTGTTTTCTTATTGTTTCTTTAATATTTAGTAATGAAAATTAAAATTAAATAATTTCAAAAATAAATAACTCTTTTCCTTAACAATTACATGTCTTACATTTTAGAATGCAATAAAAACCATGGTTTCTTTCTTTGAAGTTGAGGAAACTGCAATCAAAAGCCATGGAAGTCGGTTGATTGCAATCGAAAGCCATGCTTTTCCATGAATATTTCTTTGATGTTTTGGAAAGTGCAATCAAAAGCCATGGTTTTCCATGGTTATTCTTTTGATCTTTTGAAAAATCCATGGTTTTCCATGACTATTTGTTTGGTCTTTTGGATGCAGAAAAAAGAATAATGCATAATGAACATTGAACTTTTCCAAATAAAGTCTCATTTATTTAACCTTTATGAGCACATTGTCTGAAAAATCCATATACTTTTTAGGATTTTGACTTGAAATTAAGGTGGGGGATTAAACACATATAATTATATAATTATGTAATCTATTTAAAAAGAAGTCATTATCATTTGCATAATTTTTAAATATTTGGTTGTCTTTGTTCTATGTTAGTTAGGTTTCTTAATACTCTCAAATTAGTGTTAAAATTTCTCTTTGCAACAGATTATATAGTTCATTTGCACAATTCTAAAATACATGTATTATGATCTTAATTGTTATTATTTATGATGAGTGCTTCCTCTTCAGTAATTATAATTGTCTGTGAGTGTAGACAGTGCAAGTCAAAAACTCATTGTTGATCAAATAAAACCAAATAGGATTAAAAACTCCAAGTAAACATGTCTAGATTATGAAAAGAAGGTGCATGGTTGTATTTCAGGCCCGTAGCCAGCTTTTGTCAAGGGGGTTGACTTTCTCAAAAAATTGAGGGGGCATCATATTCTTCTCTCTATGATTAGTCTCAATCCAGCTTGGATTCATTCATTAAAACATTTATTCAATTTGGACGATTTTGGTTAATACAAAAACTGCCAAAATTGTTGATTTTACAACTCCAAGTCACTTAGTATCATGGTAAAAACATGGCATTCCATGAAAAACCAATTACCAAACCACTCATTACCATGGAAGATCATGGTAAATATCCATGGAAGATTACCATGGACGTCCATGAAATTACATGGAAAATACCATGAAAAACCATGAATTTCCATGGAAAACCATGGATAACCATGAACGGACCATGGAATATCATGGCTACCATGGCTTTTTTCTTAAGGGAGTGAATAGATTAGATGCGAGTAGAAATAATCTTGATTTTCAGCATTAAATATTAAAGTAATATCATACTTGAAATCTAGATGTGAAAGTACATCCAGAAATGTGGTGTCAAAAATTGTTTATCAACTTTGAAAATTAAAGATGTATAAACTAGCTGGAGCTTACATGAGTGAATTGAACATGTTTCAATCATAGAACACAACTGGTAAAATTTTGAAAACGCATGCAAATCATAATATTTAGGCAGTGCTTGATTCAGCTTTTGAAAAATTCCAAGGTTTGGGACAGTTTGGCCAAATATCACTCGAAAAGTGCTCATAATGGTAAGAAACTGCAGGACTTAGGACTCACTTTTTTGATCAGGACTCACACTTTTTAATTTTTTTCCCTCATTGGGACTCACATTTTTCTTAGCCTAATACAAGCCCTGTAATTATGTAATTTTTCCTTGTAACTTCAATCTTTTCCACCTTCATTCAATTTCATATCATTATAATTTTTATATAGTCAGAAATCAGAGAAACAAAGCATATATGAAGGAAACTGAAAATGTAAAATTAAAGTCTGAAGAAGGGGTCCTCGAAAATTATGAAATTGTTTTGAACCTGGGGGTAGAACATGAATTGAGTGGGGGAGAAAATGTCATGTTGAGGAGTAGGAAGTATGGAGGAGGGGTTGGAAAACTGAGGTAGCAGAGCATAACTAGAGATGGTGGAATATGAATTAAAACTGGAACCTAAAAATGGGATGCTTTATCAATGTTGAGATGATATTCATGAAGAGTGGGAGAGGGGGGGGGGGTATACTCACATTCAAAGGACAATGAAAACTGAGAAATGTAAATGGTGAGAAGAAATAAGTATTGGGGGTAGATTGAGAAATAAAGAGAATTACTGGAAAAAGACACAGGAAGGTGAGAGTGAGAGGTGAAAAATATCTTTGTACTATAAAATTAAAGACAATAGCATATCTTATGTATTTATTAAAATTTAAGACAATAGCATATCTTATGTATTTCTAAATTGAAGAAAGCCACTCAGCTTTTAAGCAACTGGCTCTGGAAAGAATCAATGATCATTATAATAGGAAATGGATCTTCAGCTCTTGTGTTGTTAGTCAGCTCAGCTCAGACACAATCTTGTATACAGCTGCACTAGTGGCAGACTGACAATATTTTGCAGTATTCAGGGAAACAAGAATATCTCTTAACAAGAATGATGAATCAATCCTTTAATCATTGATTATATAAATTTAATGATTCATGCCTATCACATATAAGGTACTTATCATGTCCAAAGGTGTATACCTCTATGTTATATCATTGATTTTTGATTTGTGAACTATTTTGTGAGACGATTCCGATGATGCAAAGGGAATTCATATATATTTGTATTTATTCTATTGATTTTCTGCCACTATAGGCCTCATAGGATCTAGTCTACTCACATAATCGCTCTTCTATGTGCATCATGCTAGAACAGAAATTAAAGAGAACCCATACATCACTTTTATGTTTCTTAATTCTATTTTCTTGCTTCTAATTATCCTGGTCTTAACAATTGTTATAGCACCTTGAATTGTTCACTTAGTATTGTTATCATCTAGAAATGGGCAAGAATTTTTATTGATCTGTAAGAATGTAACTCCAAAGTGTGAAAATATGTTATTAACCATGCTTATAGAGTCTTAGTCATAAGAACATAAATTACAATATAGTTCGGACATAATTCGGATTTGAAAATGATGTATATGTAAGACTTTCAAGACATTGTTCTAGGCATTCTTATGACATATTACTGATGAAGCCTATATAACAAAGGGCAAGGTTTGAAAAATAGCAACTTGAAAACCTTAAAGAGACAGTACAATGTCCAAACGTTTTGTCCGGTATGGACATGCCACCTTTCTTGCCTCTGCAGACACTTGATTCACATAGGATTTCTAATTGTTCATGAGTTGCTTCTTTACATATCAAATGAAAAATGACATGCATTTTAGGTATGTGGAACAGATACTCCAAGAAAGTTTGCAGAGAAGGAATGCACTCATTAAAACAGCTCTGATGATGAGGTTATTTGGAAACACACAATTAAATGGTTCTCTGTATGTCCTTCATAATGGTTTCCTTCAGTTTAAGCCAAAATAAGTCTTCTTCTTCTGGAAACCTAGGTGCCTTTAAATATGTCTTTGTAGCCAGAAGACTGCGTAATGTTGGGGTGACTAACTCTCTGGCAAGTCTGGCTGGTTCATCTAATAATATTAACACTACAATATCTGTCGTGCTATCCAAAAGTTTGTTTCTAGCCATTTGAAGCTCAAAGTAACACCATTTACTCTGCAAGAAATTATTTGAGATAACGAGAACCGCCTTATGACTTTCTTCAATGCTCACGACAATGTTATCTTGAATGTCATTTCCCGGAGTGAAGTCTCGTTGATGAAGACATAGTTTCAAACCATGCTCTCCTTCCATCACAGAATGAAGATTTCTAAGCACCCATTCATCATCATTAGCACTGTATGACACAAATGCATCATATTTATATGTTTGATTATGATTTTGTTTGCTTCTTAAAGCTTTCCTTACTGATTGCTTGGCAAGGAGCGCATAATATTGGAGGCGCCATCTTTTCTTATATATTACCAGTGTTACTATAAGAATGAGAATTGTAGTTAGTGACGTCACAGTTATGGCGATTATGAGTGGCATATGGCATTTAATTCTGAGATCATGTACATCTATATCCAGAAGGAGCATCCTTTTTCCATGATAAATGCAGGTATATTTTTCCAAATCGTTAAGAGTCACATTGGTTGTTTGGCACCATTCTATGAAGTCGACAGTTTCGCAACTGCAGATTAATGGATTATTCAACATATCAACAATTAAACGTTTATTGCTTCTTGCAGTTGAATTTTTCTTTAATCCTGAGTTTATTCTGTCTAATATTTCAGTGAAATCTTCACTCAATCTGCTGATCATGTTGTTAGAGACATTAAGAAGCTCCAATCTGTAGTTATTAGAGAGGTTCACGTCAAATATGACAAGATTATTCTGGCTGACATTCACTTCTCTGAGATAGGCTGCATCTATGAAAGAATCCTTAGAGAGTTTATCTATGTGGCTATCTGCAAGGTCTATCACATTGAGGTGGTGGCATGACTTGAAATGATTATAGGTATTGTCTGTTTGGTTAAATACTTGATACAGGTTGTTTCCTCCCATAAGTAATGTCCTTATGTTTGGCCAGTGTTTGCAGTCAAATACATCATGTGTCACCATCGTTGTATCTCCATTTTGAAAATTGAAGTACTCAAGATGGGTCAGATTAACAAAGTGACCTCTCACTGACCCCACATTCGTGTCACTCAGGTGTAATTCACGGATGTTGTTGCGACAAAACAAAAAATTGTTGATATCAATGAAGTGGCGGTACCAGGTTGAGTGGCTGAAAAATACTAATTCTAGTCCAATAGGAACAGGCATACATTGGTTTCCATCTAAATGGACATCAATTCTCCCAGGCCCTATGTGACCATGGACGTTGAAAGACGCATCAAACAACCGCATCTTCTGCAGAGATAGAAAATTCAAAAGTAATGTCAGGCGTTGGTTTGGGTCGATGTAAACGAAGAAATTAAATCCAATGTTCAAGTGTTCAACATTTGGTATGAAATCTGAGAATCCTGGTTCTAGGCTTATTATATGGTTCCAATATAATGAAAGAGTTTTAATATTGTGCCTCTTTAAGACTTGAAGTTTTTCATTCCTTATTTGGTAAATTCCTGAATTAACCAAAAAGTTCATATTATCCAAGAAAGCATGCTCTAAAGTCCCATTGGGTAAACTGTCTATGGCTTCAAATCCTTTGTCCAACAGCAGCCGGAATGAATCTGAGAATGCTAATGTTTTCAAGTTTGTTAGTGATGTGAATATATCTGATGTTATATGTTGTAGCATTGAACATTGTCTTATATGTAGCACCTGTAGATTAATGAGTCCAGTAAAGACTTCCTTGTCCAGGCTAGTAATGCTTGTATTCGAAATATCCAAATATGTTAATTTTGAGTATTTCTTCAATGGAGGAATATAAGTAATAGGGTTATTTCTTACTGATATGCCATTAACTGATGTTGGTAAATCAGGAAATGTTTTTAAAGCCAGATTGTCACAATTGATTGTATTTAGCAGCTCATCAAAAATACAGACATTTTTGTGTACATGTTCAATCCTAGTGTTATTCAGATCAGCTGTCACATTTTTGCGGTTATGTGTTTCAATCACATTTGTTGCAGCATTTTGACGATGTTCAACGCTATAAATTGCACATGTGATATATTTTTGAAGCAATAAAAACACTAACAAGTCATATATGAATCCTAGTGTCTTGTTGTTTTCCATCACGTCATAATGTCTTAAATACGCAGATTCTTAAAATTCTCAAATTTAACTCATTCCTTTCATACACCTGAATTAAAACTGTTTCAAGTAAGAACATAATGATACCCTTTGTACATTTGTGTGTATGAAGTTGTTTAGAACATCTCTGTTGTTTCAGTTCGTTAACTATAGATTGTTATTACTTCTAGGTGGGGCAGCTTGACTTTGGTGAACTTCAAGTTTATGTCATCTTTCTGAAAGAAATGAATGTCACATTCAGCATCAGTTCATGTCAACACAAACGTTATTTTATTTTTATATAGTTTATGAACTCTGGTCATTGTCATTATTGTCATTATTGTTATATTGTCATTATTGTCATTGTTGTTATATTGTCATTATTGTCATTATTGTTATATTGTTAAAGTACCAACTAGAATCAGATAAGAAACAAGAACATGCATCATCTAATTATAACTAAAAGTTCAAACCTTCTGTTGGCCTCTATTAATCAATGTTAATAGATGTTATCAATCACAATATCCTTTCAAATTTTATTCTATGAATTTTAACAGTTTTAGACGTGATCAGTAGTTTGGCATATTACTGTATGATCAGTACTTGAGGCTACAACAATACTTTATGATATAAACTTACCAATATCTTCTATATTGTTTAGTTTTAAGCCATCTTGTATCATTGAACACTATGTTGTCTCATGGTCCAAGTGGTGATTATATGTTCTTGTGGTGTTGATAACTTATCTATATCAACAGTTACAGGACTTTCTTAGAATTCAGCCATAACCAGGAAGTTAGGTGTACCATTATGGCTGGAGCTATGTATTCTTATTTAATTTAGTACTTAGAAATTGTTTAAACATTAACTTGTTTTAGGGTTTAATGCCCTTTGAATGAGGTAAGTTATAAAAAGGGTATTTTTGGTCTTAAAAACAAATGTTTGAGTTCATGATGATCTTTAACTTAAACCATCAATGGTTTTGTGAAAATATCTATGCTTGAAAAAATTTAAGAAAAATAAATGTTTTCAGAAATTTTTTTCACTGAATTTTCTAGGTTTTTATACATTTTACTAAACAAATCTTCTCACCAGTCTTCTAGGCACATAAGTGCACTCTTAATGCAAAACTGGAATCATAACAGAAACTGCAGGTTTATTTCAAAGTATATCAATGGTGCAAATTACATGTAGTTGGGACTTTCAATATTTTCAGGTATAAAGGGTACCCAGGGTTAGACACTGAACCTTTAAATGTATTCATACAGTATAGTATCCCACTATCCAGAAACATAGACACTTACCCATTACACATTTTATGTCACCACCACAAGTGGTATTTTTATTGTAATGGTCTCCAAGTTTTTATGGATGGTGTTCGAAGGTTGATGTTTGGCATTCATCAGTCAGTGTTCGGTGTCCGTAACAAATGTCAGGTAGTGACATTTTGCATGTTAATGCCTTTCTAGTAAAATTCAGTTTTGCATTCATCCTGAAAATCTTGCTTTACATGAATCAGCAGTTTTGCAAAAAACCGATTCTTACATATGATACAAGGAATGCAGGGTGATGTTTACATAGAATAGTGAAAGAGATTCTCCTGTCATCGACAAAAGTAGGGATGTTCACAAAATGCAAATTGGTAATCAATAAAGCCAGTTAGTTAAAGGTCATGTCTATCTTATTAATGCTTTGCTGTTGTATTGTACCTTTAGCTTTATGATATCAAGTTAATTGTCCGTTTATTTATGTCTCACGGCTTCCTCAGAAAATTGAATTTTGGGGAAAGTACTTAGTGAATGAATTTTTCTAAAGGTTGATATTCATCTAACTTGATATACATGTAGTGCTCTCTTTAATCATTATAAGCCACGTTACCTCTTTTCCCTCACGTTGCTAATAATACAGAAAGATGTGTTGAGTATCCAAATGTATTTTTGATAATTTTGAACTTCGTTTGTTCCTCATAGTATTCACTCCTCCTCTAGGAGGGCAGACAAAATAATCCTAAACCTAACAGAGACAGAATTTTGATTTTCACTAATTCTGTAGGATTTGTCACAGAATCAACACATTTTCAGAAAAAGTTAAAAATTTGATGAATTATCAGTGACTTACCATGATAATTTTCCAGTTTCATTTCTGGTACAGTTCTACCCAAAAGGAAAAAATAATTTCAAACAATAGTTACACTATTGAAATTGCACCCATGTGGCAGATTTTCTTCTGTTAATACCCTTTCTTTGTTTTCAGAATGTGGTGGACTATAACAGGTAACTTTGGCAACATACTTCCAATAGACTGGTCAAAGTCATACGCCAGACAACTCCATACACAGGCACTAAACCTCAATGAAAAACGACTGGTAAGTCAAACATTATCTTTTACAGACATGTCATGTATCACCTCAGGGTTGTTACCCTTTATCACAACACACCACTCTGACTACTAAAATGATTTTGAGCTTGATCTTAACTGTCTCACATGGAGCTTTTCAAGGTGTTACAATTTGAAGTGAATGTTAGCTTATTTATTCACAGAAATGTCACTCCTATTCACTACAATTGTATTATAACATTATGAAATGAAACAGATGATAAATTAAAATTTTAGTGATTTTTCCCATTCACAAATCTAATTGGATAAAGGCTAAATCATTGAATAAATTCTAATTGTCAGATGAAGTTTAGTTCTTATCAAGGGTAAGTGAAAGATTACCTCACACAGACAAATGATATATGGTCTTAGGATTTTTGTTTCATGTAAGAAAATTACAATATTCCTTGTTTGCAAATCCAGAGATATGATTGATCTTATGAGTTAAATGACTGGAACTAATACATCTTTACATATAATACATCAAATAAGGGAAGCTGTCAAAAGATCAATATTTGAACAGAAACATATCTTATAGAGTTTTTTTACCAGACAAAATTCAATACGTGAAATAATCCTAATTTTCCCTTTATGTGCTTTGTAGATTGATATTTTTAGTAAACTGAGAGTTGTCTGGTTTATCATGTATCCGAATATCAGAAGTATAAAGGGGAGGGCATAATTCATTAAGTAGTTCTTGGGCAAGACTACTAATCATTTAGTTAAATTACTAGAGAAAATCCTTTGTTTTATTTTCTAGTTCCCTTTTGGCTGTATTTTCAGATAAATATGATCAAGAGAGAATGCTAGATACATCAGATCTATATGACATTTTGCAGCTTTCGCCACTTTGATGAATCTATCACTTTGAAATTCTTTTCGTCATGGGTATATTCAGACCACAGAGCTTGATATTAAAATCTTTATAAGGATTTCAACTGACTTTTCGATGACTAAATATAGTCGGATTTAGAAGCTCAAGAACAAATGACGCAAATACTGATTCATTGTCTGGTTCATTCCAGTTGATAACATTTCCTGATTCAGTAAGCTTAATTTGAACATTTGATTCTTGCATATTATTTGTGGGTCAAGTACAAACTTACTGATTCATGGAATAACAAAGTTTTCATTACCCTGTCTCCCCATTGGCAAATCACACTATACTCTAACTATAGCAGATACATACAGTTTTGATGCTGATTCGATCTTTCTTGTAGTTTGAATAGGAATTAAATGATAGGCAGAAAATGTTTTACATATTCTGGTTATGTTCCGTGGCTGATATTCAGCGGTCGGCATTTGGCATCTGTAACAAATGGCAAGTGGTGACATTTTTCATGTTAATGTCTTGTTTGACAGTGTATTTTGATTAGATAATGGTTATAGATTTATATCTTATTTTAAGAGGCTAGATGAATGTAAGCTCTTGTGTAGTGTAACTTCTCATTATATTGGTAGACATTGAACAACCATCCCTGAATACACTCTGTTTATTAGAACAGAACTGGACGATTTCCCTTGAGGCAAAAACTAAGATCCGTCTACTGATTTGCTAAGCAATATGTAAAGATCACTGTGATGTAAAAATCTTCTTGACAATGTTGGCAGATTTTAGTTTGCCGGATATTACTTCAGTATTCTGGAGATACCTCAGTTTAAAATATCTGTATGGTCATGCTTATTTCACTCAATTTCTCTCTAAAATTTGAATGAATTGACAGATTTTCTTGCATTTCTGTACAATTAAGAGTATTTACTGCATATCTGATTTGTTCATTTCTTGCTAATTCCACTGAATTTCACTCTGTTTTGTGTTTTAAATATGACCCCAGTGACTTTTATTTAAAGGGAAACCTGCCATAATGCTAGACCTTCAATATATTGTACAATATTCTCTACAGAGTAGAATATTGATTTTTCCGAGCAATATCGTGGATATAGTAGTACTTTTTCAAATATCATCCTGAATTGTCCCTCAGAATTGAGGATCAACTCAATCAACTCTCTCCCTTCGCACGTTTTCATGAGGTTTTTAAGCATGTAACTTCCTCATTCGGAATGTCATTCATTTATTATGCAATCGTAAATAATGAGGTATTTTTACAGGCCATTCACCCATGCTATTTGTTCAAAATTCTCAGCCATTCCATTATATTTTTGACTGTAGGCTTATGGCTTTCATCAATACAGATTGTAATATTTTTAGAAGGGGTTCTAAATCTTAGGATTAAAGGAATTATCTGCATCAAAAGTAATCAATTGCTCTTGATGCTTTCAGCAATTCTCCAGTTTTTTATGATAATGCGGCTCAAAGCTAAAATTTCTCTTTACAAAGTAGAGAGAAGTATTAATCAAAAATAAAGGAAGAGAGGCTGTATGTAAGGGAATTATCTAGTTTAAAATCTTCACCATCTACAGATAAGGGATATTTTTGTGACTTTTCTACTTTTGTGACTTTTCTGTTTCTTACACTGCATAGCCTGATCATATTAGCAAGTACCCTTTGCATTGGTTCGACTTCGCTTCTCAAAAGATAGCTTCGTCTTCTCTCTTTCAGTTTTTGATAAATCTCTGAACTCACCGAACTAACCAGAGTTTATGGTCAGAATAAGGACAACTTTCTATTTATGGTCATTTTCTCTGACGTTATCGAATAATTAATGTGAACGCTTTTATCACATGTTCTTTTCAGCTCTGCACTAATTGAGATTGAGAAAAAGGTCAGCGTGGTAGGTTTTCAAATAATTTATGGCCCGAATTTTCATGGGCATCGGTCGTTGGGGTGGGGTTGCTTAACTGTAATATAGTCTATGCTAGGCAGAGGGTAGTTAAGAACCAGACTCAAATAATTTATGGCCCGAGTTGTCATGGGCATCGGTCGTTGGGGTGGGGTTGCTTAACTGTAATATAGTCTATGCTAGGCAGAGGGTAGTTAAGAACCAGACTCAAATAATTTATGGCCCGAGTTGTCATGGGCATCGGTCGTTGGGGTGGGGTTGCTTAACTGTAATATAGTCTATGCTAGGCAGAGGGTAGTTAAGAACCAGACTCAAATAATTTATGGCCCGAGTTGTCATGGGCATCGGTCGTTGGGGTGGGGTTGCTTAACTGTAATATAGTCTATGCTAGGCAGAGGGTAGTTAAGAACCAGACTCAAATAATTTATGGCCCGAGCTGTCATGGGCATCGGTCTTGGGGGCGGGGTTGCTAAACTGTAATATAGTCTATGCTAGGCAGAGGGTAGTTAGAACCAGACTCAAATAATTTATGGCCCGAGTTGTCATGGGCATCGGTCGTTGGGGCGGGGTTGCTAAACTGTAATATAGTCTATGCTAGGCAGAGGGTAGTTTAGAACCAGACTCAAATAATTTATGGCCCGAGCTGTCATGGACATCGGTCGTGGGGGCGGGGTTGCTAAACTGTAATATAGTCTATGCTAGGCAGAGGGTAGTTTATAACTAGACTCTGCGTGCAGGGTAATTAGCAAGCACTTTTATGGAAACAAAACCTGACAAACAAACAATATGCCATCAGAACAAGTCAAGGTTGTCAAAGTCTGATGGTCATAGTCTGTTTCTAAGATCAATACAGCCAGATTGTAGACTCAGTATAATGTCTTTGTTTTAATGGTTATATTGGAATATTTATGGTTTGTAGTCTAAGAGGTTCAGTATCCTGAAAGCTAGGTTCATTACCAACAGAGTAATACAATTACAGTATTCTCTGCATGTAGATGATAAAGTTAGTCTAGGGTCTCACTATATTATACCCTAGGCTGATCAGTTAGCTAGAGAACTACCCTCTAGCTAGGTATTTAACATTTTTATGATTGATCATTTTTGATTAAGTTTTGTGTTTAACCTAAGAGAGACCGCTGCAAAACTACTGTTATATGTTTACTATCGGAAATTGCTGCAATAGCCGAGTGATTATTCTGATTTATCAGAGTCTCTCTTTATCTAAAGCTTGTGTGTCTGTCTATTCCAAGGGATAGAACAGACTGTGGATCCTACAATAGCTCACAATGGCGAGCAATGTCAGGCTCTGTGCTGCTCGTCAAGGTGTTGAAAAAAAGAGAAGTCAATTATTCTTTTAAAGAGTAACTCTCTTCATAAGATCTATGCCCAACAGGGTTTATTTCCTATCAGGTGATATCATTTATTTGGCTTTCTTTAGTAGCATATATCATGTTAAGCCATGTCATCTTGTTCCTTTTAGTCTTTCAAAACAGAAAACTGTGATGAGATCAGAATAAGGAATTTTGCTTATGTAGTCTTGTATAAAGCCTCTACTTCTTGCCTGTTATCTTAGTCCATAGATGATGTATAATATGTACTATAATGTTAGTATGGGAGATACACAAGGGCTTGATGCAAGACTATTATTAAAATTGCTCTTTGTCAATTCATATACCCTTTGCATTTTTAGACTTCTTCTTAAAAGAGAGCTTCATCTACATTGTCTAATCTTTTAGAACAAGAGTGCTCTTTAGTTTTATTATGAAGTTGAAGTTCTCTTTTAAGGAAGCCAAATCAAACTATTAGAAAGGGTTAAGTTTACTGATGATTACTATTTGATCTCTATTATTTTCATAAACCCTTCAGTTACAGATCAGTTATAGTAGAACCATTGCTTGGGAAAAGCAATTTAGATGATGTTTATGGATTATAATGATACTATTATTTCATGATCTATATATTTGTATCATTTGTTATATTGCTGGCGCCAGTTTATATCTTTATGCATTATTAGATGCTGTAAGCAGATCAATTGGAAGATTAATGTAGTTTGAAAACAAGATTGTGATATGAATGCCTTAGTTGATGGCCTTTTAATAATGTTCTCTTATTTATCAAACTGTGCCCTTACTTACACCCCCAATCTGCACTCTGAAATCATGGTAATTACTGTATAGTGCATTAAGAGTAAGGTACCATTCGAGTATGGTACTGTACAGTGTTTACGGTATGGTTCGGTACTGTTTTAGTTAACGGTATCGTACTGTACCATATATACGGTAACATACAATACCATTGTCAAAATGGTACTGTTGGAGATTGGCTATGTATATATGTCCAGTGGTATGTGAAGGTTAACATATTCTGATGGAATGTTAGATACACGCCCCATGTGATCCCATGAGATTTGGGGAATCAAGTCTGATTATTTGCCCGTTAGGTCCAATGCAAAACTCACTAGATCCCACTCTAAAAGTGAATGTTTTTTTCTCCCTGTCTATCATATGGGACAAATGGAGCAATAGTCAAAAGGAATACCATGGTCCTTCATCATGAGAAATCATGGCTTTCTATTAGCTTCTTCAAGAATATTTCTAGTTGAAGGCAATAAGACATGATGAGTATCAGGATGATGCTCCTTAGGATTTCATGTTTCCATTTACATACTTTTGAAAGGTACTCATGGGCACTTGTTTCACTGTATGAAGAGCACCAATATATATTCCACAGTGCTTGCTAGAAAAGTAGGATTAAGAGTCACATCTGGTCTGAAATGTTGAAGTTTGGTTATCAATACTCAATCAGTACTTTGCAATCAACCATTCATTTATTCATGATTTGAACAATGAAGGCAGCGAAAGCTTCATCTTACATTTTAAAATAAAAATTTCTATGATTTTGAGAAATGAAATTTGAGAAATATTATTCCTATTTTGGCTATATAGTAAAATCTGTCTTGGTGAACACCTGTCTCTCGTGAGCACCTGTGTCTAATGAACACCTGTCTCTAGTGAACACATGTCTCTAGTGAACACCTGTATCTAGTGAACACCCCTCTCTAGTGAATACATGTCTCTAGTAGACACCCTTCTTCTACTGACTTCTGTATAAATTACCCTCTCTGTAGTGAACACCTACCAATACTGAACATTTTTTTCTTGGCAATTATTTTTTCAATATACAAAGGTTTTACTGTATTTCACAAAGGAGTACTAGTGTTGTTATAATCCGCTTCAACTTCCTTTACCTTTTCTAAGAATGTTATGATGTTGACATAGGTAGTCTTATAAATTGCCAAGGGAATCTTATAAATTGATCAAGCAATAGGCTTTTTTAAATGGTCATTTAATACTTAGGATATGACAAGATATAAACTTTTATTAAATTGGAACTTAAAAATAGAAATCTAATTTGAACGAAATTTCATTGAGGTTTGTTCGGGAGATAGGGGGTCATCTTGAAATATTACATTAGCCAGTGATCGCCCCAGCATTAAAGCAAGTGGGGGTAATACCCACCTGAGACTTTGAAAACAAGCTTGCACCCACCTGAAAATCCATTTGCACCCATTTGAAAATGAGAAAAATCATGAAAAATAGCCATATTTTGACCAAATTTGAACTGAATTGAAAAATAAGAATTTTGCACCCACTTGAGAAAAAATCCTGTGGAGAACCCTGTTAGAGACAATATCAAAATATTAAAACTGATTCCTAAGGTAATATTTGTAGCTAAGGAACATTATCATGATACTGGTCCTGTAAAGTGATGGCTTGAAATAATATAAATTGTTATATGTTTTGATCAGTGAGACTGCAACATGGAAACAGAAGCACACAAAGCTATACATGAATTTCCTGAATTACCCCTTGTCTTACAATGCTTTGATGCAGTCTGGGATTGACGTATGAATGTATTATTGGGAATTTATTGGTTCTTAATTATTCTGTCTGATTGTTTGAACTTCTGGTTACATAATTCTCCCTCACAAATATTTCATTCATTATTTGTCCTATTTTCATTAAATGCACAAAATCTTTTGTCCAGATTTAATATGACACATTTTTTGGGGTAGGGGAGGGGGTCTGAGTTGTATTTATTTCTAAAACACAAAAAGGAAACTTATTTCTTTGAACTTTATACTTTTAACTCACAATGCTGATATCTCCACAGTGTTCTCCACAGAATTTTTCTTAGTTGTGGACAAAATTCTCATTTTCACAATTCAGACCAAAATTGGAATGCTGGATCAATTTTCCAGGAAATGTCTAGGTTACTGCTGAAACATTTTCAATATACATGTAATAGCTCCGTCACAGTAAATCATGTTTGTTTTTTAATTCATCCGTTTTACACATATTCAAACAAGTTCAGACTGTTACAACACTCATGGCTTACTGGTCAATATATTATGGCTGAAGCTGTAGATATCAAGGGCAAGTATGTTTCCAAAATAAAACATTGATAGACAGACTACCCATAGACTATTCCAAAATACCTTAAAGACCTACTTTTGATGGAGTGTTATTGTTTAAATAAGTAAATAGATTGTTAAAATAAGCAATTCTTAATTTTGATTTATGACGTCAAATTGGTTTAAACGCATTAATAACACCCTGGGTTCAGTTGGTTGTTTTTATTGTTAAAGAAGAAAAATAAAAAATTCCAATGTTGGAAATTGCCTCTAGTTTATGTGTGCTCAATTTAATAACAAATAATTTAAATTAGAGTGTTCAAATCACTGGTTCAAGTTATTATCAAAGATTTGTGTGGGGTACTATGTATTAATACTGTTCTCATTGTTTACTTCAGAGATTTTCTTCATCAAGTTCCAACCCACGCACGTATAAGATACTTACTGGTAAATGTTAATTACTCATGAGAGAGATCTTTCTCAATAAAGTCCCATCTGTTTTTACATAATCTACAATTCTCACAAAAATATTGATTAAATGCCATACTAGAAAAATGAATCGTATTTTATTATTTTTCCGGATCATTCAAGACAAAGAATGAAGATCTATTGTGGGCAATAGATCATGGATATTAGTCAAGTTTATGAAAATGTGATTAATATATTTTTAATTGATTTTATATTAATATCTGACAGGTTAACATAACCTAGTAATGTGTCAATGCAGTCTGATACTCCTCACATACAGTTAAACCTGTCTTTGTGAACTCTAGTGAACACCTGTATCTAATGAACACCCCCTTTCAGCACATACTCCATTGACTTCTGTATAAAATTGCCTCTCTCTGTAGTGAATACCTACTTACAGTGAACACATTTTTATGGCTCCATAGGCAGCTGTCCATAGGTGTTCACTATATACAGGTTTTACTGTATCTTTCTGTTTTCATTAGCTAGTAATATATTACGGGGGAATTAATAGGACACTTTGATCTCTCACGGTTATGTCAATGTGTCAATGGGATAATATCTATTTATTTCAAAACAATGAAAGCTTCGATTAATATGACAGAATTTATTGTCATTATTTATCTGATCTTATTATAGTAATGTAAATGCAAAATGTGGTTATTTAAACCAGGAAATATACATGAATGTCCTTCATAAGTTGTCTAACTTTTGGTACACCCTGTGTTTTTTTATAACATATATTCAGTAGATCAAGGCTCGATCTTCAGAACCTCGTCCTCGTCAAAGTCCAAACGTGATGTGATTTGATCCTTGATGTATCTTATACATGCTGCGGCATTCTTTCTGAATTCTTTCTTCTCCCCTGGTGCGTATGTGTCCATATCATTCTGTATGCTGTAGAATGTCAAACCAAATGCCTGGCCTATAAGCTGAAAAATATAGATACTACTCATTCCTGTTACACATCGATCCCATTTTACACAATCTGTGATTATAAATGAAGAGGTTACCATGGTAATTTTTGATGACCCTTGCTGCTAATATCTATTTTAGTATCAAGTCTGAGACCAGGGCACTGTGACAATTTTTTAAAGAGCTTATATATTTTACTGTGTAAGTGCACATTTCAGAAGCTTGACTCTTAAGTAATATACGATACAAATGAGGATGTTTTCAAATAAAACTTGATCCTTTATTAAGAATGTTCATACATATGAAAAAAGACTATAAAATAAAAAGACTATAAAATATAAATTTGAAATAACCATTAGTTCAAAGAATCTCTCATCTTTTATAGTTGTTTATAAAGAATGAAGTTAAGCCCATGGCTTACAATGATCAATAGTTACAATTCCTGATAACACTTGGAATAGTATTTGTACTTTTACTTCCCTCTAATGATCTGCTTAGTCTCATAAAATTAGCTCATCCATATATTGTCAAAATATATCAGATATGTGATTAAGACTCTGAGCTAAAGCTTCCATGAATAGACGTAACTTATTTCTGTATGATGATCTCACAAATAACAGAAGGGACATTGCACTGATGTATGATCCAGATGTAGTTAGAATTTGATTTGAAGCTTGTCTGTGTATTTTCCAAGTAGTGAAAAGTGAACCCCCTTTGAAAGTGACCCCCAGGCCCGTAGCCATGGGTTGGGGCGAAACCCCCCTGGCCAAAATTTTTTTCAAAATCATGCAGTTTTTCACCATTCTAACTATTTTTTGAGTGATTTTTGGCCAAATTTGCCAAAGTGAACCCCCCCCTTCCTAGAATTTTTTGGAAAGTGAACCCCCTTGGAAAATTCTGGCTACAGGCTTGATCCCTCTTGGCAAAAGATGGCTACAGGCCTGTAGATGGAGCCATAAACTTGATGCTAGATTATATTATACCTTAAAGTATCCTTTCTTGAGCCCAGGTATCTTAGAGTGTTTGTAACTAAGCATGTCTAGTTGGTTATGTAAAACATCTTCTTTTCCCAAATGTGAAATAAGCATATCCATTCCACCTAAAAAAGAGTATACAGGGTGTCTATAAAGTCTACACTTTTGTATTGCAATTGTAAAAATACTTTATGAACACCCTACAATATGTGCAATATACATTACATGTGACATACTAATGTATATAGAGAGGTGCCGTTCTTGTATTTTCTTTATTTTCAAATGATCTTAGAATGCGCAAATTTTAGTAAATCATTTGGGAAAATACTGTGACATTTCTTCTCTATGAAGTATGCCCATTTACACACATTAACCTAACAAGAAAGATTAGGTTCAGCTTACAAAGCTCCTTTAGATATTGAAAATGCCAATCTTCTCAAATTGCAAAATACAAAGATAGAATGAAGAGAATCGCGCTAAATATTAGTATGGGGCTATAGTCTATATAGGAGTACCCCTTCTGCTTTTGGGAGTCCCTAACATGTATGTCTTACCTAAGAACCTCAGACAATGGGCCTTAAATTGTGGAGATCTTGTGTCATTACCATGGACTCTCCAGAACAACTTCTCTGTCTCTGGGTCCATCTTGAATAATCTTTAAACAATAAAAGAGTTGTATTAATATTTTGGATCTATATGAGCTTTAATATAATAAGCGTCTAGTTTAATTACTATATAAAAGTTTTTAATGATTTTTTTATGATTTTGTTCAATTAATAAACTAGCATATATTCAGTACTTACGTTCTGTATACCGCAATACACACATCTGCCCTTGTACGACCAAGCATCTTGAAGGCTTCATTGTACATTTGGTTCCACAACTGAATCTGTCGTATCCTGGTCAGCTTAGAACAGCCGATTGTTTCCAAATAATCTGATTTTGTCAACATGAGAGTACATAGAATAAGTGCTATCCCAAAAAGATAGTTAACCCTCATTTTGAGTTTTGGGTTTTGAATGATTGAAAACTTGAAATAACATACCAGTACATGATAGTTAGCACATTTAGTCTGTTTTGAGAAAGTGCACTGAAATATCTGAGACTTTAATCAGTATAATTAAGACATATTATCATTTTCTTAGCATCGGCCTTGTCTAAGTACTTGACCAAAATCACATTTGTTTAACATTTATAAAGAAAAAATAAATGATTGTTTACAAAATGAATATCTAACTATTCGCATTCTGATACTCATCACATATTTTTGTGTCATTATCAATATGAAAAGAAATGAGATGTCATGGTTAATCATATTCAACTATTTGTTTTATCCCACTCGTTCAGCTGGTTGGGAGATTTAATTTAGCAAATCCTTCCATGAAGTGTGTAAAACTGAATAAGGTATCATTTAGTCATCAAAAGAGCAATAATTAGCACCATGTTGAAAATGAGAAAATTACATGCCACCCTGTTAAGAATTTAAATTAAAAAGTTTTGTTCAATTTTATTCACTGTTTATCTTTGTATTTTCCAGTAGCCAGACTCTCTAAAACAGAAACCATAAACAGCACCTTGTTCAGAATGAGAAAATTACATGCTGGAAATTATTGTGCCAGTTTTTCTTTCAATTTTATGAACTGTTTGCCTTGTATTTTTCAGGAGCCAGAATCTCTAAAGAATGAACTAGATGGTGGCGACTCTAGTGATGAAGAGGAGCTCCAGCAAGCATTTGATATGCACAGTCTCATCATATCTAGTCTACAACAAGAGCCAATGTTCACAGCAGAAGATGTCATCAATGAAATAGAAGGGATGATGGAGGTAGGCATTGTTAAAGCGCTGGGGAGGGGGGGAGAGGGGGGGCACTCCCATATATTGGTTATAAAGGGACATGGTGCTAAAGTGGGGGGGGGGGGGGCACTCCCATATATTGGTTATATGGAGACATGGTGCTAAAGTGTGGGGGGGGGGGCACTCCCATATATTGGTTATATGGAGACATGGTGCTAAAGTGGGGGGGGGCACTCCCATATATTGGTTATATGGAGACATGGTGCTAAAGTGGGGGGGGGGGGCACTCCCATATATTGGTTATATGGGGACATGGTGCTAAAGTGGGGGGGGCACTCCCATATATTGGTTATATGGGGACATGGTGCTAAAGTGGGGGGGGGGCACTCCCATATATTGGTTATATGGGGACATGGTGCTAAAGTGGGTCACTTTTTCAGTGAAAAATCCCTAGATGTGGGTCCCATTTTGAATAAAAAACCCTAGATATCGGTCCCATTTTGATGAAAAAATTCCTAGAACTGGGTCTTCTTTTTGAAAATCCTAAAACTTGGATATATTAGACATATTGCAAAAAAAATTCAAATCAATGCAATACAATGTAGCAAGAGCCATTCTCCAGCTTAGATGCCGCCCTGCAAGAGAGGCATTGTTAGGAGATTTAGGATTAAGACCTATTCTAGATGTCATTGAAAAACGCCAAATCGATTATTTTTTATATTTAAAGCACTCTATTAAAGAAGGGTCAGTTCACAAAGCTATCTTCAACACAATGTACAATAAATACATAAATGGTCAGGAAGGTAAGGCTTTCCCCTATTTTGCCAATATTCAGGAGATCCTGATAAAACATGGTCTGGATGGCATCCTTCAAAGGCAGGATGATAACTGGTATAAAACATACATCCAGATCTCAAATGATTTAAGCCATGTAGCCTTCTTCTCTTCAATAGGGGAGAAGTCATCCCTAAATCTTTACAAATGTTTGAAAAGTAATATCTCTAAGGAAAACTATATGAACTCAGACTTTGATTTCTATGGTCAGAAACTTAAATTCATGGCCAGAACGGGATGTTTTGGCCTTCGCTCCGACCTTCAAAGATGGGGTCAAGGCAACGGTATATGTCTCTTTTGTAACCTCAATGTTAAAGATACTATACAGCATAGACTTTTTGTCTGTCCGTACTTTGGTAGTGATAGGAATGTATTTTTCAATAATGTTGTGTCAAACTGCAACCACCAACTCTCCTCTGACTTTCTAGCAGGAAGTGTACAACTAAAAACATGTTGGGCTCTGGGAGATGACACTTTGATCTTGTGGGGACATGATAATTACGTGAAGTTTGACAAATATGTCAAATTGTTTTTAAAGAAAATACATGTACAGTGCACACAATAGTCGTATGCATGTTTTTAGTGTTTTTTTACATGATATGTTTTATCCCATTTATATTTTATATATGATGTATTGGATGCACCGATTGAGTGCCGCTGCTCTAAAAGCGTTTTCCAAATAAATAAATTAAAAAAAAAAAAATAAAAAAAAAAAAATAGTGAGCTTAATTATGAGTCAGTAAAAGGGGATATTTGGCTTTGAAGGGGTAGAGGCACCATGAGAGAGAGCAAGAGAGACTATTTGATATTGGTATTTTATATTAAAAGCTTTTTCATGATTTCTGTTTGAAGATTTTTTTTACATTTTACATCCATTATCAATTGCTATAAATTCATTGAAGATATCAGCTTTGTTCAATGGTCCAACAAAGAATTCTTGAAGAATTGTAACAGATGAGGTTTTCATTAAGACAAATCGTTTTATACAAAATAAGCGGCATTCATGCTAGATTTAATGGATAAATACTGTGGAGTCTGGCGTTGACGTATTTGCTCGATATTAGCGTGATTCAGTTCTATCCATACACAATATGGTAGCATCTTGTTTGTGTTTAGCCTTGCTGAGATCTTAGTTGTATTTCTGGGATTTGCATTAACAAACAACCAATTTAAAATTTCTTACATAAATTTCTTACATTGATACATATTTGGGATGACTATTGGATGTTAATGCTTTAATGCTTCTCTGATTGATTTTTTGTATGTTTCATACTATGTTAAAGAATTTTTTGTTTTGTAAGGGATGTGTTCCATTCTGGTTTATTGGAGACATGGTATTGATTAGTGTAATGTCAGACCACCCTCTAATAGCTTGTTTAAGGGAGACTATTCTATTGCTATCACACAATATTGGGCTACAGACAATAGTGTCTCCTTTAGGAGAATGTCTTAGAGTTTTTAGGGAGAATGTTTTGCAGTATAGTACACTATACAGCCTCAAGAATCTGACCCTGCCAATAATGAAAGTAACCCATACAAATAGAGGATTACATCAATTTGAGATAAGTCCCGAGACTATGTGTTTGAATGAATGATGGTTTGCTCCTCCGGAGTAAGAGGATAAAAGTATGTCAACAAAACAACCAAACAAACAAATGAGCAATCTATTTATTGATAATTGGATATTGGCTTAATTAACAATAAAGATGTTGTGCTTAGCATTCTCCAACACAAAATCTGAAAACACATGCAAAATTCTTTATGAATACCTCTTTAAAACAGACACTAAATCTGCAAACCAATGCAGTAAAACCTTTGTGTATGAACACCACTTTAAAGCAGACACTTCTAATGCAAACAGTGTGTAGATCAGCTATAATCTTTTTTGATACCACATTGATTTCCATGTTATGAAAACTGTCAATTATGAACATATTTAGTCAGTCCCAGAAGATTAAACTCTCATTATGTTTTACGTATTAATATGTCATGACTTTTCGGAGGTATATTAACCTAGAACATGAAGCTTGAAAAACTTGTCTGCGGCTGAGTCTCATTTTGAGCAATATAACGCTGTAATTTGACTTTAGGAAGTCACTCTGAGATTACATTCTTTTATTCCACTGTGTTAAAGTTTCAATCACTTCAATACTGCAAGTGTATATTTATGACACAAGAGACATGAACCTCTTATTTTATGAATTTCAGATATAATGTTCCAATTACAATAAAACCTGTCTAGTAGCTTGCTAAAAGTTGATATATTGAGAAACGTTCAAATGATGAGGTTCAGATGACATAAGAGTTAATGAAATCAATATCCAAAATCATAGGGCTGAGAAAGGGTCTCAATTTGAAGTTTTTGATGTTGGAGATGTGCTAAACACATGTAGTAAAACCTGTTTTTAGTGGAACACCTTTGGTACCTCTAAAATATGTTCTACTTGGGAGGTGTTCCACTTATAGAGGTTCATTTAACATTAAGTCAGTTGGTCTTGGGACTCTCTATTTATCCCAACATGCGAATCTCATAGTCATTTGAGAATAAAATATTCCATGATACAGTACCTATGAGGAAACTATGAGGCACATTGGCAAAACAAGTGTCTTGGTGAATCATGTATTAATCAATTATTGAGTCTCCTGTTTTGACTCATAGAGTCAACTCAATTCATTATATTAAATATTAATTCGAATATAGAGACTAGACTATACATGGATAGGCTTTTCTATTCTTTTCTTGACATGTTATTTATGTTATTTTAGAAGTGTCAGACTTGTTGGATAATTTATGGATGGAGTCAAACTGTTCCTATATCGATTATTAATAGGTTCTACTAGTAGTTCACACATAGCTATATTGATAAAACTTATCATCTTTGACTTTCCAAAGGATATATCACCCCTCCAGAAAAAGACTCATCTGATTTGCTACAAATTCAGAAATATAAGTTACTTTTAGGTGGCCATTTTGGATTCTGGTGGTCATATCGAAATATCAATTTCATAATTATCAATAAAATATCAAAATATTGGATAACATGGTAAACTAGCTATTGACAAAAAATATTGTCAAATTAAAGCAATATATATCAATATCACTCAGTACCATCAGTTTCATTAATCTATCAAAATAATGCCGTTATTGCAATTTTTCATGACACAAAATTTTGTGCCTATTTGGTGGCGTGATTTCATCCATGCCTCGTTTGTTCTCAAGACAATCACCCCTAAAGCCTTTTTATGTGATTTTTACTTTAAATCCCTGTTATTCATGTAGTAGCTATAGTTTTAAGATGGTTCATCTAATAAGCACTGTGCCATTGACAGATTAGAACATGGTGACTTCTGAATTGAATGATACAAAACATCCAAATAACCACTACAATGTTCAACTTATTATTACTGTATAATTATTCAACTCGAACTTATTTTCCTTTAAATGCTCATCTGGATATAATATTACAGTATAAATTGAAAATATGATTACTACATAGTAATGCCCTGAAATGAGGTCTATTATTGTTCACAGTTTTTAATGGGAGTCTACTTATTGACAGAAAATGTAAATAACTGTAAAACCTGTATTAGTGAACACCTCTCCCTAGTGAACACCCGTTTCTCGTAAACACCCTTCCTCCGCTCATACTCTACTGACTTCAGTAGTTTTTCTTGGCAAAAATGTTCAATATACACAGGTTTTACTGCATTATGATTGGATATTGGATATAGAGTAGATTAAAGCATTTTCTCTAATCTTAATAGTGCAGATGATGTCAGTCTCATTTAAAGGGTAATTCTTATGCAAGTCTTTCAATATACACATGTTTTACTGTAATCTTAAGAGTGTGGATGATGTCAGTCTCATTTAAAGGGTAATTCAAATGAGAGTCTCCCAATATACACATGTTTTACTGTAATCTTAAGAGTGTGGATGATGTCAGTCTCTTTTAAAGGGTAATTCATATGCAGGTCTTTCCTCTCAGGAAGTTCAATTTTCTAGACCTGCCTGTGTAGCTTTTGCAGAATTAATGTTAACCTCCAAAGAATTAATATTTATGTAGTGTTAGGGCATTTGTCAACCTAGTTAATGGAAAACATGCAATATTCAGTTGCCTTTATAGAGATAAAGAAACTATGCACAAATATGGTCATGTTTTTTTCCTTTTGCATGGTGAGAAATATCTGTGCTCTGAAACCAGAATTTTATATAAAACTCCAGAAATATAGTTTGACTTTTGAGATAAAGAAAATAATGACATTCATAGTTCTTTCATAATGCTATATAATGTATGCCATTAGGCACAATGTTAATTTTTAGGTTAAATACAGGGTGATCATTAAGTTCTGGGAATTGGTCTGCCATTTCAGTATTTCTCAACCAATACAGATGTTACTATAGAAATGATAGTTAGAAAGTTTCAAGTAAATTGGTTAGAAATTAATGAAATGACAGACAAATCGTCAGAACTTAGTGATCACCCTGTATACAGGTTTGTCAGAAGGTTCCAAGATTTACTTAATGTATTTGGACAAAATTATTCAAAGACCAACTTGTTTCTGTTTTAGGATGACGAGACTCCGACATCCGAGTGTTCTATGCCATCGTGCTCTGATGATATCACACCGACACAATCGGCTGAACTCATTCAATTTAAACAAAAACGAGCCCTAAATCCAGAAAATTATCAAGAAAGTAAGTATTCAATAATTTTCTAAAAAACTATATTTTTATATTATTATATTATGTTTATGTTTTACTCAAGCCCGTAATTTCACGAGAAAGTGTGATTTTCAATGGAATTTATTCTTCAAAACTACATGGCTACAGATCTCACCCCTTGAGAGAATTCCTTGTGAGCAATTAGTTTTAGTGCAGGATCTAGTGAAAAATATCATGCGAAGTATTCAAAAATCAAGGTCAACATCAAGTACCTAAAGTACCTGTTCTTCATTGTCATAGTATTTCTTCAATATAGTGGTAATATGTCCATCCTGTGTGTGGGATTGGTGTATTTCCTAATGTCAGACAATAAAGGTTCAGAATTCTAAACAGAATGAGATATGTAGCCTTGTGTGGAGAAACTGTTACTATATTTCCACATGATAATATGTATCACAAGCATGAATGAATTGAATTGAATTGAATTTACCTGGTCAATGTATAGTATAAGTCAGCAGCTTTTGAATATTATAATCATCTTGCCTACACAAATAGTCATCAGCTTATTGTATTTTTGCTGGAAAAAGTTTGAACCTATTGTTCTTTTTTCTGTTTTATCGATCAGTACGCTTTGATACTTTCAAACCCCAAAGTGATAAATGAATATATTATATGGAGTGTAGTACCCTATTCTAAATGTGATGACTGCCGAGATGAAAGAGGTTGAGAGTCCACAAGGATGTGAATTTGAATAATTGGTTGTTACTACACATTTTATATTTCCATTAAGCAAATTGCCTTACACATAGCATCATTCTGTATTATCATTTTGGGATCAACAATTTAGCCTGAATATTTTCTTCTTATTTAATTTCCTTCTTAGAACTGTATGTATCAGCAATATACATGTATATAGCTATTAAATTGTGATGCACTATGTGTGTGGCTATTTAATGGAAATATATGTATGTGGCTATAAAAGTTAATGTGGCTATTTATGTTTCCCGGTTGCTGCATAGAGGATACAGGTAGGCCTTGTGTCTCTCTGCATCTAGGGGCATGTATCATGATGCGGGTTAAGTTCAGTTATTTAGGGACATGTATCATAATTCTGGGTTAAGTTCAGTTATTTAGGGACATGTATCACAATGCTGGGTTAAGTTCAGTTATTTAGGGACATGTATCACAATGCTGGGTTAAGTTCAGTTATTTAGGGACATGTATCATAATTCTGGGTTAAGTTCAGTTATTTAGGGACATGTATCACAATGCTGGGTTAAGTTCAGTTATTTAGGGACATGTATCACAATGCTGGGTTAAGTTCAGTTATTTAGGGACATGTATCATAATTCTGGGTTAAGTTCAGTTATTTAGGGACATGTATCACAATGCTGGGTTAAGTTCAGTTATTTAGGGACATGTATCACAATGCTGGGTTAAGTTCAGTTATTTAGGGACATGTATCATAATTCTGGGTTAAGTTCAGTTATTCAGGGGCATGTATCACAATGCTTGGTTAAGTTCAGTTATTTAGGGACATGTATCATAATTCTGGGTTAAGTTCAGTTATTTAGGGACATGTATCACAATGCTGGGTTAAGTTCAGTTATTTAGGGACATGTATCATAATTCTGGGTTAAGTTCAGTTATTCAGGGGCATGTATCACAATGCTGGGTTAAGTTCAGTTATTCAGGGGAAGTATCATAATGCTGGGCTAAGTTCAGCTATTCAGGGGCATGTTTCACAATATTGAGTTGTTCAGGGGCGTGTATCATAATACGGGGTTAAGTTCAGTTATTCAGGGGAATGTGTCACAATGCTGGGTTAAGTTCGGTTATTCGGGGGGCATGTATCACAATTTTGGGTGAAGTTCATTTATCCAGGGGCATGTATCACAATGCTGGGCTAAGTTCAGTTATTCAGGGCCATGTATCATAATGCTGGGTTAAGTTCAGTTATTTAGGGACATGTATCATAATTCTGGGTTAAGTTCAGTTATTCAGGGGCATGTATCACAATGCTGGGTTAAGTTCATTTATTCATGGGCATGTATCACAATGCTGGGCTAAGTTCATTTATTCAGGGGCATGTATCATAATGCTGGGTTAAGTTCAGTTATTCAGGGGCATGTATCATAATGCTGGGTTAAGTTCAGTTATTCAGGGGCATGTATCATAATGCTGGGCTAAGTTCAGTTATTCAGTGCCATGTATCATAATGCTGGGTTAAGTTCAGTTATTCAGGGCCATGTATCACAATGCTGGGTTAAGTTGACTTATTCAGGGGCATGTATCATAATGCTGGGTTAAGTTCAGTTATTCAGGGCCATGTATCATAATGCTGGGTTAAGTTCAGTTATTCAGGGCCATGTATCACAATGCTGGGTCAAGTTGACTTATTCAGGGGCATGTATCATAATGCTGGGTTAAGTTCAGTTATTCAGGGGCATGTGTCATAATGCTGGGTTAAGTTCATTTAACCAGGGGGAAGTATCATAATGCTGGGTTAAGTTCATTTATTCAGGGGCATGTATCATAATGCTGGGCTAAGTTCACTTATTCTGTATCACAATGCTGGGTTAAGTTCAGTTATTCAGGGCCATGTATCATAATGCTGGGTTAAGTTCAGTTATTCAGGGCCATGTATCACAATGCTGGGTTAAGTTGACTTATTCAGGGGCATGTATCATAATGCTGGGTTAAGTTCAGTTATTCAGGGGCATGTGTCATAATGCTGGGTTAAGTTCATTTAACCAGGGGGAAGTATCATAATGCTGGGTTAAGTTCATTTATTCAGGGGCATGTATCATAATGCTGGGCTAAGTTCATTTATTCAGGGGCATGAATAACAATGCTGGGTTGATGCTGTGTATTTTTTTAGTTGTTGGTTTCCTTGGTTCTTGTTGAAAATTTTATCTTTGTAAATGAATACTTGTATTATAACATAGTGCAATCCCTGAAATTGAATATAATCGATAGGTGCTTATTGTTATATTTATTTGCCATTTTGTTTGATCATTGAAACCATCTGCCCGGAATGGCTTCATCATATTTATTTAATCAAGCTTTAGTCTTTTGAAATTGTTTACTAAGATATACCTCATTAAATATATATTTTGGAATTATTTGGTAATTTGTGAACATTTGTGTTTATAATATACCCCCTCCACTTCAGGGTCCCTTCAACCAATAAAGGATTTTGTTCATGATATCAGATGTCCTTTCGGGTGGAGGTGGTGTACATGATGCATGGCTTTGTTGGTTATTTTCACTTTATCTATGTTATTGCAGATCGATATTTAAGATTAATTATTGACTTATTTTGAATGTGGTACAACTTGTTTAAAAGATTTAAATGTACTGATATTTTTATGCAAAAATCATTTAATATTTATTTTAAAAATTCTTTTTTTGTTGTTGTAATATTACTTGTCTTCTTGTATATCAGTATGGAGAAGGAGTTTCTGTATATTTTTTTTGTTCTTAACTTTTCAATTAATGTGACGTACACATCTCGCATTCTAAGCTTTTACTATTGCTATTTCTTGAGGATTATTCCATGCTTTTAGTTGTCTATGTATATAGAATCTATTTGTATAGAATCTAAATATATATTTTATAATTTGCAGGCCTGCGTGAGTTATCACTGAGTGGTCTGAATGAGCTATTAGAAGAACTGGAGGCATATATAAAAGATTACTCAGAGACTCTAATACAGGTATGTGTTAAGTCTTCATTAAGGGACTTATGTCTTCATTATGGGACTTATGTCTTCATTAAGGGACATCTACAATGTCACGGGTGATTGGGTCACTCGTGTATGATTTGTAATTTTACAAGTATAAAATAAAATCTTGATAAAGGTACAATTTATGTATATTTTTGAAATGAAATTTTTTCCAACCAAGCGAAGCTTTATCCAGTACTAAAAACTTTAACAGGAATTATCCTACTTATAACTTTCAGAGGTATACCACTCATAGACCATAGTTTAGAATAGCCATTAATAATGTCGACTCTATTTTGAGTTTGTATGTTCATGCACCTTTTATTGGAATCTACCCTGGCTTTTGATGATTTTCCTATTTCATCATTTTTTATTACATGCACAAATTGAGATGAAAATTAAACCTCAATTCACAAAGACTGTAAGATTGGCAACAATAATGCATGCAATAGAAATGAAATAAAGAAGCAATTATTTGTAGATTCTATCATTACTCTCGGCTTGAATACCATCTAACATGCCATCAAGGAAGAATTCAAATGTAATTGCTCGCTATAGAAACCAAAAGTAGTTCCATAATTTAGCCCACACATGGAATGATTAAAAGTTCATCAATAGTCGTATTCTTCACTTGAGTAATGTATGATTTATTTTGATATCTTTGGTTGTCTAATTCTCTTAGAAAACTTGCAGTCTGTCAGTAATTAGCAATTATAATTATTATGAATGATGAGTAATCAGGTTTTTTATGGCACCACCACAAGTGCTATGGTTTCAGGTGTTTGGTGGTTGGTGTTTGGTTTCTGTAACAAATGGCAGGTAGTGACATTTTGTATATTAATGTGTTGTTTACTCTATGTTATTATGCTCCCCTCTATTATTTCCTAAAACTTGAAATATAATGCCTCAAAAAATAAAGAAAAAGAGGTTCAGGGATCTCTATTGGACCCCCCCCCCCCTATTAGATGCCCCTTAAGTGAGGGACTCCTATTATATCCCCCATCTTGTATGGCTAACTATGGCTAATCTATCTGTTGCATATTAACTGTGTTATGTTTGCCTAGTTTTATATTGGAACATAAATTCTTATGAGATTGCTTTATAAACACTGGAACGGCAGACTGTGTTACAGTAACAGAGGCAGACATCTCTCCGCATTAATCTTTGTATAATGGTTCTATCCCAAATCAATGTCAGTGTCTTCTTAATTGAAAAATTCCAACTTGACGTTGATTTTCACGCCTTGGCTGGGAGGCATATATATTGAAGGGCCTACTAATAATGTAATAGTTTGTCCAAAAAATCAATGATATAAATACATCATGTTTCATTGAATTGATAGAATCAACATTCTTTGTTAGGATTAATGATCGCAACATCATTATGCGGCTAATCAATTGTAACTTCACACTTCCATTCTTTTGTACATGAGTAAATTTATTTTTGGAAATATCGATGGAGCTTCCTGTTTTTAATTCTCGAGGGGTGATATATTTCATGTGAAGGCTTTCCTGGATGCATGGAATCAAGTAAAACTTACCATTTTAAGCAAAGCAATGGTATTGTAGCACTGAAAATGAAATTTCGAGACAGAATTCAATTCTATTGATATTTTATGATTGAATCCATATGTGTTCAGCTTATGCTGTAATTTTTGCCAAAATTTATTAGAGGATAATTTATTCTGAACGTAAAAATTAGATTTGTGTTTGTTTATCTGGGTTCGTTTTTGACAAACTGACTTAGGATTAAACTAATAATATTGTAAGGAACTAGGTGGTGACATTTTGTCATGTTAATGCTTTGTTTTATGATACTCCCCTCCATAATTCCACATACATTAGGCTTCCTAAAACTTGAGATATAAGGCCTCTAAAATAAATTAAAAGAAGTTCCCTTTGCACCCCCTCCCCCATTGGTCCCCCTTATGTGAGGGACCCCTTTTATTGTTTAGAATTTCAGATATATCGTACAGTGACTCATTAGCGTCTTCAAATAGTTTTGGAAAATTGTCTTTGAGAATTGAGGGAGTTTATTGAGGAAATAATTGGCTTCTTTTATTTAATTTTCCTAGATTTATTGAATCAATATACAGTTTCAGGACAATAAGAGTTGACAACCAGATGCCTTTACATAAAATGAACTCATTTGGTTCACACAAAGACATATCAAACCCACTTACAGAAAACAGAATTAAGTTTTTGCTATTTGGAAAAATTAGCCTTGAAATTGTTTTCAGTCCCCATGGCTATGATAATGATAATAATATAGTATTGTATAGTAAAGGGAATTCTAAAACATTTTGTTGTTAAAAACAGTAAAATTGACCTTTTGGTCCTTAAGAAATAGTTTTGTGAATGGATGAAGTAAATAAACTACTTAAGATTTGAATATTCATTATTTTGGAGCTAGCACCTGGTTGCCATGGTAAATGTTGAGACACCACAAATAAATAAATTCATGACACACCCCATGTTTTTCAGGAGCTTGCTCTACGGGACGAGTTGGAATATGAGAAAGAATTGAAGAACACGTTTATATCACTGTTGTTGAGTATACAGAAGAAAAGACGTGAAAGTCAGATGGATAAGAAAAAAATCAACAACAACAAACGTAAAGGTGCCAATGACTCGAACACTGTGAGTATAGTATTGAATCAAAACAAATGGTCATTATTTTATACAATAAATAAGTATCAGTGATCTCCCCAGCATTAAAGCAAGTAGGCACTGCACCCACCTGATATTTTAGAAACAGACTTACACCCACCTGAAAATCTATTTGCACCAACTTGAAAATGAGAAAATTCATGAAAATAAGCCACATTTTGACCTAATTTGGTTTAAAGTGTGAGATTCAGAATTTTGCACCCACTTGAGATAAAATCCTGAGGAGATCATTGAGTATTCTACTACATGTATATTTATATTTTATTGTACAATGAATCATTCCTACCTATCTCTAATGTTTATAATTTTCTTAGAATACATGTATACTCGATAGTCTTTATTGTGTATGTCTAATGAGCCAAATTTTGTCAAATTTGCACTGAAAATAAACAATGTGCAGATTTATTCTATGTACTTTTTGTCTGTAACAAACATAGCAAAACTAGCATAACATTATATCGTTTTACATATTATTTGATTAACATTGTTTCAGTACTTGACTACTGTCATCCCTTACCATGCCAACCAAGGCACTCCATCGAGCCACCAATTACAAGTCTACATCAAAAGTAAGTACATATATTGTCGATATAATGCACAAATATATACATATATGATCTGTAAAATGTTTTAATTTTATCTGCACATCATTGATACAAATTATGATTTTTGTGAAAGGCAAAAATTGACAACAGTGGATCTTTAAGTGTTTTCATTTAACTCATTCACTTCTTGTATTTAGCTTATTATGCCACCATCAGAAGCGCCGACATATTGTTGTAGTCTCAAATTTTTTGTGGCCAGTGTTTGGTGTCTGTAACATTGTTCAGAGTCTGAAACAACATTAAGCATTCGGTGTCTAACAAATGGCAGGTGGTGACATTTTGAATATTAATGCCTTGTTCACTTCTTGTATTAAGCTCATTCACATGAGAGACCTTAATGTCTGTATGGCTTACAGGTGTCAAATGCTAACCTTGAGAGAAAACATAATATTGGAAATTCAACTTACATGATAATGTTAATCAATCAATAATAAAAAGTGATAATTGTCTTGTTGCTCCAGTTCTGAAAGCCATCAATGAAGACAGTGCTGCAGTCCCTGGACTCCTGACAGACTACATTCTGAAAGGTGAGTATATTTGACGAAAACATATACAGGGTGTCAAATAAATACATTTCCCTCCTTATTTTCAAAAGTACATGTATGAACTTTTGTACATTTTTTCTTTGAGAGTATTTAGTTGTTATAGAGAATAGCAAGTTTCATGCCCATTTCTTACTGAGAACTTAATTTTTATCAGTTTTTTAATAGTCAGTGGGACCATCATCATTTGTACAAATAATAATGATGCCATTATAATAACAACTAGCCTGCTTCAACTAATACAGATGATTTGCTACCACTTTGAACATGCATGTATGTCTAATATTTTCCCATTTGAGCAACATGTAAAAACCTTCCCTGTGCAAGGGTAATGCTCGATGTTTGTTGACCAAAAAGATGGCATATCATCAATGGTACATCAAATCCATTGCTCTCTTCTGATAGGTTTATAAATATGTATGTAACCGGGTGTTGAAAATGTGAAATAAAGTGAGAATTCTTCATATTGTATTATATAGAAAATCAGAAAATCCAGAATTTTGTTTTAAGTTTCTTAAGAAATTAGATGTAATGAAGACCAATTAACCAGTTTTTTATTGAATCAAATATATGAATTAATTTTCTTTTCTCATGTTTCAGTTCTCTGCCCCACATAATAGCCATACTTACTACCCAACCTCCGGAGAAGTGCAATCTAATTTATTTCTAAACAACTTGTATACTGACTGTACAGGACGTCCCAGTTGCCATGGATATTAGGAATGTGCAAATATGATGGAAGAACTTCTGCATAATTTGGATATTTATTACGAATCACGCTTGTTTGACACTTGTAGTGTTGTAGGATGGAATCGGAATCATATATCTTGGAAAGAAACTCAGAAAAGGAACACAGTGCACAGAACAGAACAAAGATGTCTCTGACTAACAGATGGATATATTTATTATTAGATTGATAATATGGGAGTTATTTGTATTACCCACAATGCACCACTGGTGCTTTTGGATGGAGAAGGCTACATAAAGTATGTTATATTGAACTGCGGAATATGGATATGACAATTCCTATTTCATATATTGAAATATACAGTTAACAGAAGAGGTATGGATATCCCATGATTCTCTATCAGGACTTGAGGAAAAGAACAGAGAAAGAACAGGATAAGTTTTTTGGATAATGTAGAATATCTATAACGCAATATAATCTGCTTTTGCTTTTTGATAGTGGCAATATACTGCAACTTACATATATAGATCAAAATCTGGCGATTGAGGCAAGTTATTGGCAATCATGGTCTTAAAAGATTTACAGCATATAGCACATAGTAATTGTCTCAGTGTATTTATATACTAACAAGCTGTATTGTATAGCTATATCCTCACATAGCTGGCTTTGTAATAGTGATACATTGCTCTGGCAACACCTTATTTGATGTCAGGTCATAGTGCATCAATGCTGTATTGCTAGCAAGCTGTTCCTCTAGAAATAGCTATTTGATGTCCGGTCATAATGTGTCAGTGCTGTACCTCTAGAAAAAGCTATGATGTTAGCTCATATTGCGTCAATGCTTATTTCTAGAAACTGCTTGATGTCAGATCATAAACAGGGTAGACATTAGTGTGAGATTTGTATGTCTTAAAAAATAAGATGAGTCTTACCAATCGTACAAAAAACATTCTGTATGTTAATATGTGGTCTAATGATTAATCATTACTAAAGTGTTTTTCCATGCCATAGGTCCTCAAATAGAATGATTCCACTCACTTAGAAAAAGTTTTGTTAACCTTCACAAAACAAAATAATCACTTAAGCTAAATGAAATGTCTTTTATCATTATAACTATTTTGGAACAATTTATAATGGAAAACAGAAAACGCATGCATGTTGTGTGACTTTTCTGTTACTAATGTCACTTGTGGGTTCAAAACTACACATTGTTTTTTATAGAGTCTCAACCAGACTAGGACGATTTTGTACATAGTGCTAATTGTACTGATATATGCATATGTTTAGCATGACAATTTGTTGATAGATATGACATAGTCACTTTAAGAGAAAATTATTCGTATCAGAATCAGTGTTTACATAGTTTTATTCTGTTTTAGCCAATCTTTATGGGTTTTCACTGTAGTTTGAGTGCTTGTTGCAGCTATTATTCAAAATTGACGACCGCTTATAGTCATATAATGGTTGTATGAGTCAAAATATGGCAGGGAGAAGCAGTCAAAATATGGAAAAAACACTGGCCAGGGCCGTAGCCAGCTTTTGCCAAGTTCACTCTCTAAAAATTTCTAGGGGGTTCACATTTTACAATTTTGCCCCAAAAATGGCCAAAATCATTTGAAAAGTGCGTGGAATAGTTAAAAACTGCATGATTTTGACATGATGTTTGGCCAGGGGGGTTTGAAATTAAAATAAAAGTTTGTACATAAATACGAACCAAGCGAAAACCTAAATAACGTTAAGATGAAATGGTGCTTTTGTTGTTTTCAGTAATGCAAAAAAATAAATGTTGTCAATTCATGAGAAATACTAGTATCCCAAATTAAGAATATATGTGTGTCAAATTTAACAAGTAAAACATTTTACTAAAATTAATGTAGTCTTCAAGGAACACCAAGTCCAAGAAATGAGATGGAAATACATGTAAAGCACTGTGGAATGTGTGCTTTTTAATTGTGAATGAGTCTGGGATATGAAGTACAGTATAGTGAAGGAATCATTGATTGGTTTAATATGAAGGCTATTATTGCATTGTGGAAAAACAAATGTGTAAGAAGATATTGAATCATAGAAATATACATGAGAAAAATTTTGATAATTCCATTTTGCTTCAGTTGTCTGTTATGTCAAAGATTTGTATTGAAGAATTGCCAACTTTGTAAATCAATCATGAATGTGTAAGTTTAATTCTTATTATTATATGTACTGCAATACTGGTATTTATGAGCATGTAAACAGCGAATAGATATACCATACGATAGCACGCACACATTGAAAAGGCATGTGTAAATGCAGATTTACTCGCTTTTTCAAGATTTACGAATAGATGATTCAACATTTGAATCAGAAGTTCAATAGAATAGCAGCACATTTATTTAGTTGATGTACTTTAGAGCTTTTGATGTATAACGGGGAGAAACATAGAATATATATGGCATGATGCTTCTCTGTCAGAATGAACAGAATATTTAGATTTTGTTACCAACTTTTGTTGAAACTCAATTTTTTAAACGATGAATATTTAATTTTGTATATTTGTTTTGTAAATATATTTGTATATGAATGCTCTACATATGTACATGTACTTATGTTTATATTACGCCATATTTATCATTTGGTCAAGTCAGCTTTGCTAGTGAATGTCTCTAATGACTTTCATAATGTCACTAATGACTTTCATGATGTCACTAATGACTTTCATAATGTCACTAATGACTTTCATCAGGTTACCCATGACTCTCATGATGTCACTAATGATGTAACTATAACTCATGGTGTTACTTATTACTCGTACTCATTGCCACCATGATGGTATATGGGTATATTCATTGTATTGTATTGTATTACTCATGACTCTTGGTTCATGATGTTACTTATGACTATCATGGTGTTACTAGTGACTGTCATGATGTTACTTACGACTACCATGGTGTTACTAGTGACTGTCATGATGTTACTTGTGACTTTCATGATGTTACTTTTAACTATCATGATGTTACTTACGACTACCATGGTGTTACTAGTGACTGTCATGATGTTACTTGTGACTTTCATGATGTTACTTTTAACTATCATGATGTTACTTACGACTACCATGGTGTTCCTAGTGACTGTCATGATGTTACTTGTGACTTTCATAATGTTACTTTTAACTATCATGATGTTACTCATAAATATCATGGTGTTACAATTGAAATAGACATGGATGTATATTGCAGTCTTACTTGTGCTTGTATCATACCATTATCAAGCAATATATTCTGTATATACATATTTAATCAAGCAAGCTGCAGAATTTTTCAGAAGTCCAAACATCCATGTCAACCAGGAGGTCATTTCTCAAGTGCAGCATGATTTTGTGATTCATAAAATCAATCATTTTCTCTTGATAAAACACTGCCTTTTGTATACACAGTTACGTTTGTGTGTTTAAACACAATTGCGTTCATGTGTTTATCTATCCTCCGTTTGCAGGGCTCCAAAATCCAAAATATCTTCTTTCTCCAGATTCTGGACATCTGCTAAGGAGGATAGTGTTTATCTAGGATCCATATAGAAAATGGCCTTCTGGTGAATCAATATTATTTCACCAGAATATCATGGGTGAATAACCTGCAATGAAACAGCAAGGTGACCATACCACTTCATTCATTTCATCCTACCATTCATATTTAATTTCAATTTAGTTAGTATACTTATGTTGGATAATATATGCTTCATCACTGCACCATATACCATTATTTCAACGTATACTACCATTGTAAATACATGTACTATAATCACATTAATATATTCTATCATATCTTTAGTGATGTTCATTTGAAGACTCTTTGATACAAAAAAAGGACATTTTGAATGTGTATGAGAAAACCTATAGTTTTCAAAATTAAATCATGATCTAATTAGTTGAAATAAGTTAACAAGAAGACGGCAAGACGTCTTTTTGAAAGCGAGATAAAAATGAATGAGAGATTTGAAAGGAAATTGTTTGACTTATATTTGTCCTGAAAACTTGCTTGGACGTTTCTTTTGTAAATAAATCATGCCAAGGAATCTATCTCTAGTCCCTGATTTATATCTGAAGATCAAATGTGTTCATATTAATCAATAAACTATATGCATGTAGAAGTATATATCATATGTATGAAACATCATGTATATATGAATTTTTCAGTTCAGATTATGTTCATAATGGGAAAATATGTTCATAATGGGAAAATATGTCCATAGCAGTGTTGATCTTGTGCAGTATGGGTCTTGTGCCTCAATACAAGCCTTGCATCTTAGGTAGAATTTAAATACGAGGGCCATTTGTTTGCTTCAATATTTTCTACATTATGAAACTTTTGAACTGGAGAATTTATGTGATTATTTATGTCAAACATTTTGTGAAAATTTTGTTGTGAAACATTCAGAAACCTCACCACATAGAGGGTATAGTGTAAGGTCATCTTTATACATGATTGTACAATGTACACAAAAATAAGGCCAATACTGTTTTCAAATTGGATATAATTGTTGTACAATTCGCATAATAAAAGCTACTGAAAGTAAAAAAATGACTTGTGTTCCCTTAGCTCTCAGGATATTATTTTTTATATACAGTATACAAGTGGCGACATATTGATATAGTTTAGTCTCCAACTTTTTTGTGGACAGTGTTTGGTGTTCAGTGGTCGGTGTCTGTAATAAATGGCAGGTGGTGCCACTTTGCATGCTAATCCCTTGTTAAATATGCACCAGGTGTTCTTCAGTGAAAATGTATATAAAAGATTGGATAGGATGGCAATCCAATTTCATTTTACTTGGTTTATCCTTAAAGAAAATATTAAAGTTTCTGTTTCTTTACTTAGAATGTTGGGTTATAAAAGAACATGTATGTTAACTGCTATTGTTTCAAACCCATTTTATACCCTGGAGAGATTATTTGAAGGCTTTACCATACATAGAATTGTGTAAAGTAAATCTAAATATCCGAACACCTATCTTATCTGAAAACCTTTCAATTTGAACACTTTTACTGTATCATTTTCGAACCTATAAAAACCTCGAAATGTGAGAAACCTGCCAATCTGACAAGTTGGACAGTTCCAGTGGCATTCAGATAAGACTTTTACTAATAGATGTCATACAGGTAACACACAAACAAAATTAAACTAGACTGTTATTTATATAAGAAATAAATTATTATTTGTATCATTTCAACAACTTAGTACATACACTATGATGAGTACATAAAGACCACACTGATAGATAAATGACAAGCTGATTGTACATGTAAGTAGCATATTAACAGCAATTAACATAGAAAATGCAATGCAGTACAATTACAGTAATACCTGTATATCTGAAACCTCTGTAATCCAAACACCTCCCAGTATGAACACTGTCTTGGTGGTCCCACTTTTATAATCTTTCATCAAGTCCCATTGAAACCTTGACATGTGAATACCTGCTGAGCTCAACTCTTGGATTGTCCCAGTGGCATTTGAATTAGACAGCTTTTAATGTATATCAGTTTTACACACTGAATTTGCTCTTAACTTGGAGACTCTCAAGAGGATTTTAAATTTTTTTCCAAATTATATCTTTGTTTAATAGCCAGAAATAAAAGTATTTGACGGTAACATGATATAGAACAATGCCGAGATGTGTTTTCATGATAGTTATTTAAACTATGTTATCGCACTGATTGTCTAAAACTTAAAGCTTTGCTTTGTGTTGATTTTTTAGTAATTTTAAAATCTGCCAATTTTGCAAAAATGACCAAAAACAAATTAAATAGCCAAATTAATCACAAATACAGCATTTAAAGCAAGCAAAGATGAATGCACAATCATGTATTTTCAGCAACTGTTGACAGTACACTTTCTTTATTCAAATTAATTAAATACACTCAATACAATGATGTAATATTAATACATTTTTGAAGAACTTTAAATTCTTATCTAAATTCTGAAAACAATTGACTAAAATTAGCTAATTGACATTAATTCAAACAAACAATCATATACTGCAAGACATATGCTTCTCCTTGGTTAACAATATCACACTTCATGGTATTCAAATAGTGAATCACATATATTTATCGAGGGGGCTATCACAACACAGGAATAGCCTCCTGTAAGTTTCCATTCTTGTACAAATAGTTAAATTTTATTGACAAAAATCGATAAATTCCTTAAAAAAGACATCACCTTATCAACAATTATTTTCAGATGTTCTTTGTACACATTTAATGCAAAAAACTTCAATGAATGAATCTAAATTGAAATAAAAATAATGAATATTGATTATCTAAGTATTCACTGCCATGCACTGAAGTCTAATTATGCTGGCACACAATTTTCACATATTTTTTCATAAAAACTTTGCAACAAATTTGTGATGGCATTTGTTTTTTCTACATCAATCACAAATAAACTAATATCACAACCAACACACAGGTTTTTCTATCTGGCATATCTAGTTCAAATTCAATGAGTCTGTCTGAACTGACGCCGAGGGCATCAATTTTGTAATAGTCTTGCATCAAGCCCTTGTATAATGTAATCCACCCTACACCACAATCTGTTATGTTTTGTAGAGATAGTGAGGGAGAACAAAATACTTGACACAAAACAATGCAATTTTGACCATTCATTGTATCTACTAAAAGTGCCAAAAGTAAATTGTTCTAGAACAACTAAAACTATAACTCAACTCTTTATACATCAACTGACTATTGCATGATGGGATACATATCCTCTTGTAACACACATCACACTTGATTTTCTCATATTTTCATGTTTCATTCTAGTTACATTGTTAATATATAATACGCTTGCCAACAATACTGGTCAACATAAAATCCTAACAGTTTCCTTAACAAATTTTCTTAACAAAATTAGACAGCATTCCTTTTCGGATACATGCTCTGGAGGAACATTAAATTGTTACATACACAACAAGTACAGATATATTTTATGACAAAAATTTGGAGTTTTATAACTCCATCACAGACATTCTATTCTTTCAGTTTTCGGTAACGAATAACAAGTATTATGAAATATTCAATTACATAACTGGATTTTGGGATTATATAACATAAACCATACAGAACGCCATCTATTCTAGGTTACATTTTTGCAAGACACTTCACTACAAGAGGGAGTTAGCAATATATCTTAAAAAGACCATTTAGATCAAAAATCATGAACAGCTGTCCAAAGAATTCTTGGATATAAATCTAGCTAGGAGATCTAACAAAACTTTAGTATTATCAAATTAAGTTAGTTAAATCGCAACATATACAAGATGTAACAAAATATGTGTATACTGAAAATAATAACAAATTAACAAAACCCTGAGGTACTTCTGAAAACATTTAAATTCCACATCATCTTTTGTGCATGTAGATAAATTATGATAGAATTATAGTTTAGATGTCAGGGAGGGACAATTTGACCATTGTGAACCATTATATATAGAACATCTTAGTGACACATTTATATTATCATATGGGGAGATTGGTAATATCACATTAACCTCTTGACTACCCAGTGTGACGAGATTTCTCGTCACCTCAGAAATGACCTTGGAACCCAGAGTGACAAGATAATCCGTCACAAAATATTTCACTAAAATTGCTCTTATTTGAACAACTTTTATCCAATTTTCACAAAAATTGTTTTAAAATGTCTAGAAATGATCTCTACCGTTTAATTCTACTAAATTGAACATCGTCTATTGTATATGTATGTAGTAAAATGTCAAAAGCTGGCAAAAATGAAAAATTATCTGGTTTCAACATATTTTAGAACCTGTGATTCAAGAGGTTAAAGAGGCAAAAAGGATAAAGAAAAATTGAGGAAAAATTATCACGGCTGTACAATATCTTGCAAACAGCATTCCTTGTAATATGATTTTTGATTTCTAAAGGGTCCAAGATTTCTGAATTTATCTTATGAGAAAGGCTTGGTAATTTTGCGATATTATTCTGATTGAAAAATTTGCTACCAACGCTCCATATCCTCTGCAACCACTTTAATTGATCAACCCCCTTTTTAACTGAAGACAGTAGATTCTAATTGACTAAAATAACACAAATTGTACAAAATGCAAACACATTAGACAGAGAGAGGAAAACAATACCACAATGCAACATATTGCATCATGGGAAATATCATCTCTTGTAACTGCAATTTTTCGCATACATATTGCATGTCAGGGGTAACAGTGAGAATATTTTAGATTCAAATTGAACAGTTATTTTTCAAAGTGGAGATTTTCAACTTATTCTCATTGGTATCCTTGAGCAAGTCCCTGTGTTAACTTCCATTCTTCTTTTTATTCTTTTCAGTTAAAAGTCGCCGGAAATTGTCTATTTCTTTGATACCACTTGAGAGTCTGGAAAAAGAAATAATTTCATTACAACTGGACACATGATTCCCTTTTGGATGAGATCTCAAAATAAAAATTCAAACAAAAGGAAGACATGACAGAATATTAAGGTGTATTTGGCCAACCGAAAGAGCATTGAAAATTTTAAATAGATGGCTCTCACTTCAAATTGTTAACGTTAATTTTGGAGTCAAATGGTCTTAATGACGGCGACGAAAATTGGCAAAAATCTTTTAATGTGGAAGCTATCTATCTGCAAAGCAGGATTTTAAAAGCATGAAGTCTCAGGCCACAAATAGCTAACCATGATGATTTTAAATCATCTAGAATACCATTTTTCTTTATTCAAAATATTAAACAAGCAGTACGTCATATCAAATACGCAGGAAATCACAATTCTAACCTTCCTATAGAATGTAAAAGAGCAGTTATCTCAGGACGTGTAAGTTGGAAATGATTTTTAGATTCTGCCGTCACGATGGATTCTGGACCAACTGTGTCTCCTGAGAACAATATCTTCAATGCTGTACCCATGCCAGTAATCTGAAATTACACAAAAATCACTGTGATATAAACAAAAAGATTTATAAATGGGCAAAAACACCAATCTTTCAAAACGTCAATACAAAATTCTATATGAGGTAAAGGTAAATATATCAATTCAAAGGTACAGTAAAACCAGTATATGCAAACGCGTCTCAATGTGAACACTTTTCATTCCCACTTTTGGCCGATCCTGGTGATGTTCAGATTAGACAGGTTTGACTGTGTTATATAAATACGAAAGCAACCATAATTACTTTTTTAATACATAGAATATATTTACCTTAATTTCAAAAAGTGATACCTTTGAATTTTTGCAAAGTTTCATGTAATGTAGTAATGTGTGGATTTAATGATATACTAACAACTCTACAAACTGTATCTTCATAAGAGTAGATTTTGTTGAAAGGTTCCTCTTAAAATCATGAATGAGTACACAGATTATGTATTATACTGCACTTTGGATGGTATAGAATGAACTGGTTGTGTCAATTTTGCCACATTCTTTATTCATTTATTTGACCTTTAAAATTGCATGTGATATTTTTGCAAAAATAGTAGTAATCTGATAAATTCTGTGAGTAGTGGAAGGTAGTGGTATATATTTCAATAGTGTCTGATGTGCATATTCATATGCTTTAGAGGGAGATCATTAAGAGGAAAATTTGATTTTTGAAGGTAAAATGTTATGAAATGGTCAAAGAAAGAGGTGCGTTTATTGGAAAATACCCCTATGGTCAAAATGAATAATTCTTAGGTGTAACATGAAGAATTAATGTCATATAACTCTTTGGAAAATATTAAAGTGCTCGGGCACACATAGGCTGAGATAGGGGCCATTTAGTTCATTAAGGTTGTATTGACTTACATGGGGTTGTGCATCATGGACTTAATATGAGGATATCAGCAGATCCCAATAGAGGCCATTGGTTTCCATTGATTATCACAAAAATAGCAAAAATACACAATGACCTGAATCGATTGCAAACTTAATTTCACAATATGACACAAATGGTTTATCTCATCAAATGTGCAAATATGAAGTTTGCAATCGATTCAGGTCATACTTTAAATTAAAAGATTGTACATTTTTTCATCATTTTTTCCCTAAAAAATGGCTCTAGAAAAATGCTCCAAAAACAACTTTTACACTTATCAAATATCATACAAGTTTGTAAAACCAAAGATTATACTATTATATTTCATTACTTAGTAACATATTTGGATAAGATGTGTAGGGACACGTAGGATGCAAATAGATTTTGATAAGCATAAAAATACTTCTTGGTTTGGAATCTATGCCTCTACACTTCATGATTGAATTTTGACCCTAATAAGAGGCCTATACATCAATACAGTGCTGAATATAGGTCAACAAGATACTAGTGTGCATATATATGTAATAATAAAGGCAGTATACTCACGCCCGGTGATCATGAATATGGGACAGAGGGGGGGAGCAGGCAATTTCTGCTAGGAAATTCAACAAATCTGGAAGATTTATTTTTTCAAGAAAAAGTTTACTATTGAATTGCTAAATGGATAGGCGCACGGTATGATAAAATATGTTAGGTATTCTAGGATTACTTTTCAACCGATACTCTTTTAAGATATAAGATCTATTAAAAAAGGCGCAACGCAACCAACGTGCAAAAGTCAAAGTTTTTGCTATAAATCAAGCAACAATGGACTACACGACCTGTAATAAATACTTGTAAGTGATGTTATCATAACTAAATTAATGTCATTGCTGAATTTATAAAATAAGTTTCCATACGTAAAATAAAAAATAATCGAAAATAATTAAAATGGGACGGAGGGGGGGGGGGGAGGGGACGGAGGGGGGGGGAGTAATAATTCTATAAAGTGAAACAACTTCACACGAATTCTTGTATTTGAAAAATGAACTCATTAACTTAGTAAGAAACTGGATGATATACCCCTGGAGACTGAAAAATGGGGACATTTGGAGTAAAAGGACTTAAAGTCGCGAAACATCTCTAATCATGTCTTAAATACATATTGCTCCCCCCCTCCGTCGCCTCCCCCCCTCCGTCCCAAATTCATTATTTTCGATTATTTTTTATTTCACATATGGAAACTTATTTTATAAATTCAGCAATGACATTAATTTAGTTATGATAACATCACTTACAAGTATTTATTACAGGTCGTCCAGACCATTGTTGCTTGATTTATAGCAAAAACGTTGATTTGTGCCTGTTGATGGCCTTGCACCTTTTTTAATAGATCTCATACCTTAGGTGCGTATCGTTTCAGAAAAAATCCCAGAAAACCTAACATATTCTACCATACCGTGCGCCTATCCATTTAGCAATTCAATAGTCAACTTTTTCTTGAAAAAATAAATCTTCCAGATTTGTTGAATTTCCTAGCAGAAATTGCCTGCTCCCCCCCTCCGTCCCATATTCACGATCACTGGGCGTGATACTCATTTTAAAAAATCAGATAAATTAATTTTTTTTCATGGGGAGATCATAATGGAGAGCGCACTACTTCCTTTGATCAGTTCAAATGGTTAAAGATATCATATCAAGAGAGAAATAGGTTTGCAAGGAATATCCCTTTAAGTTGTCTCAGAAAACTTGGTTTGGGGTAAGGAGAATTAGGTTCTATGTTCCAATGGTCCTCTCTTGTATATTCACGCGGACCTAACTTCGACCGTTAATTTGAATTTTTGACCTACCGGATGTTTGAAAATCAAGGATTGCGACTCTCATACTGCACCGTTTTTCTTCAAACTTATACCATTAAAAGCAGAACAAAATTGCCTTTCTGTCGGTGCATTTACTTTATTGTAAAAAGTCCCTCGTTCTAGCCGCGTTTCGGTCCCCAGCTGTTAGAAGGCCTTCATACAGCTGGGGACCAAAATGCTGCTGAAAGTAGGGACTCTGTTTAAGAGAATAATGTACCATCAGAAAGGGATTTTTGTTATGCTTTGAATGGAACAAGTTTGAAGAAAAACGGTGCAGTATGAGACTCGTAATCCTTGATTTTCAAACATCCGGTAGGTAAAAATTCAAAATAACGGTCGAAGTTAGGACCGCGTGATATTATCCGATAGGGAAATATATGTTATTTCCCACAGTGCTACAAAATAAGAACAGAATGATTTATGCTATTTATTACTTCTGATTTGTTAACAATGCAATACCATAGACGCAGCTCTCGATCCTCATTAAAATGTTTTAGTCGTAATAGTTATAATAAAAATAAGTATTATGAACAAGTGACACGGAAAGCAATTTTGATAAGATGACAATTTGTTGCTAATGGAAACTGATTTTAAAAGTAACAGCACCTATTATCTAAAAAATGGTTATACCAGATTAGCCTAACAATTGCAAAAAGAATTAGCTAGATATGACTGTTTCATAAAACAATAAAATTCAAATGAAACCCATAACTTGTGAAGATTGTGGATTGTTTTTCATAGAAATTCCTCTACAAAATAGTCCAAGAAAGTCATGCAAAAACCTCATTTCGAATGATTCGGATTGTGATAAAACCTCTCAAGTTAACTGATATTAGATTGCTAAGAATAGTTTGAAAGGTAATTTTTTCAAGAAATGTGTTCTGGCTAAGAAAAATGAATATAAAATTTGTCAAATCCAGTCAAAATTATGTTTTTAAATTGTCTTAGAGAGTGACCAGATCAGCTTGACCTTGGAGTTTTCACACAGTACATCAATTTCACTGCCAAATATGGAAGGTACAAATCAAATCTTGAAGTGTGTAGGAAGAGAAGGTTATATTTAGCTTTTCATTAATCAGGTGCTGATCTAGGATCTTTCTCAAATCCAGAATTGAAGTTCTACAACAATCTTCAAATTTAATTTGTATGTATTTTAAAACCAGTTGATAAAAATGTAGGTCACTGTGACCTATTTGTTATTGAAATACAGTATTGAAATTGATGTATTTTAGAACAATGATTGAAATTACTTTAGCTGAAACAATATCTGAATAAAATTCATAGCTTAATGATCATCTAAGCTATAATGTTTTACTAGGCTTATAATAATAAAAATCAATCTCCAAACAATACTTATATTAAGTTATTGAATGATTTCAAGTGCAATACAGGATATATTCTGCTCAAGAAATACTGTATTGGATGAAGTCGAGTGCCAATACAGAATATCGAGACAGAATATATCCTTTATTGCACTTCAAATCATTCAATAACGTTTTTATTGTGTGTTCCTCTATATTGCTACTGAGATTGTCCCCTCCATACAAATATTTTCTGTATTGCGACAGAGATGATCAACGGAGACAATCTCAGTAGCAATACAGATTGGTACAGCACAAAAACTGACCAATCAGAGGGCTTCATTTTACAGATCATAAGATAAAGAATTATCCTGACTTTAATCCCCCATGTTTTTTACAATTTGCTATTTGGAGTCTAACATGAAATTTCTTGACTTTCACAGGTAATTAAAGGAAAAACAGACTGCGGCAACATAGTTCATGATAGGGAACAACTTCCATCTTTGAGAAGAAACAAAAATTCTGTGAACAAGTTCTGTATTCGTCTTCTACCATACTTATTTATTTTCTGATGAGGCTCCATTAACAGAAAGAATAACAAGTTCTTGCTGATGATTGATATTGTCATGGTGATTTGTATTGCCATGAGATCCACAACAGTGAGATGGAACATTGTCCAGGTGATTGTCTAGATCCGTATGATGAAATATAGGGTGTCTGTGAGGCATCACCATAGCAACGCCATGGTCCTCCAATACAGGAGAGCGTCTATGGCATGTCAGCAACTTAATGGCTGCCTGACGGAGCCGACGATTCATGAAAAAGTAAATCAATGGATTACATGCTGAATTCATAATGATCAAAAAGCTACAAATAGCGTACGTCAACGAATCTACATTGTAATTAGGTTCCACAAACAGAGACAAGATGAGATAAGGGGCCCAGCATATGTTGAACAAGAGAAACACGAAAAGTAACTGAAAGGCTAAACGTTTATCTTCTGTAAGCACAGATTGGTTATACTTCCCACCATCATAATGTGTGATCGTTCTGTGGCTTTTTCTTACAACTTGTACGATCCTTACATAGCAGGCACAAATGGTGACCTCTGCCCACACAATGGCCATTACGGAGACAAAAATACTATAGCTATAGTCGTACACCCAGTCAAGCGTGCAACTAAAGTTACGAGGCTCATAATGGTAGTCACCCCAGCCTGCTAAAGGTGGCGTTAGTAGCAGACCCGCAGTCACCCAGGTAACCACGACGATAACCTTACACACTTTAGTGTCATACAATCTGGGGTACAGCGCTGGATGAACAATCCTGACATAACGATTGATTGCTACCATAGTGATACTAAATAGCGACACACAACATGACGTATCAATCACAAAGGCCTGTATATCACAAAGAATATCTCCCAAGACTGGTCCATTGTAACACATGGCGGCAATGTTAATAGGCACACATATAGCTGTCACTGCTAGATCCGACACACTGAGACTGATTATGAAGTAGTTCTGAGCCTTATTACGCTGTGCCTTTGTGGTCATACTTGCGATAACGATAAGATTCCCGATGGTCCCTAAAACTGTAACAATCACATGTATGACACACAGTATGATCCTCTCAGTGAGGGAGAATTCAGAGACATCTGCATCATTCTGTCTAGTCCATAATTCTGTCGAAATAGTTGAATTTGCCAAAAGCATTTTATTCGTATGTTGTATCGAGACTATACCCATTTGTAAGCATAATAAGAAACTTAATTCATTTTCTTTCTTTCGAATATGTGTACCTAATTAATATTTCATGAGTTTGATGCTATGATCCTTCATAACTTGTCCATGATTAAAGTGACTTTATTCAAATTTTCTTACACTTAATGGGCTTGTTTACCCACTTGTGCATATTTACAAATTCTCCATATAAAACTAATCTCATTGAAGTCTGAATCTGCTTCCTTTTACCGAAGTTATTCTTTAGAAAACCCGATTAGAAACAGCGATTGTATTAAACAGTTCCTGCTTGTCGCCGCTTATTCTACAAATGGTTGATATAACTTGCCTCGTGTTAGTTCTAAAAACCAATCAAAGCCGAGCACAATAATGCGTTACTTATACAGGTAGATATAGCATTGTTTTTACACATCAATTCCTCTATCCTAAATTGATGTCGATGTTTTCTATACAAAGATCTTGACTTACTGAGCATAAATCTTCTATTTTCATAAACTCTAAAATTATTAATATTTTACGTCATGATGAATTCATGACTTTAAAATTTTGTCCATTGAATGGTATCCTGGAAACATGATCAAACTGTGACGAGTAAATTTCACGAACCAAAAAAGCAGTAAATTGTAAGTCAGCAAACAGTCCTATTACTTTGAGAGATCCATTATGTTACGATCCAACCTTGATTAACTTCAAATGCAATTTCCTTGTAAGTGTCGTCTCTCCTTTTTGAGAATTCCAGTCAATTACCAAGATATCATAAACATGCCAACCATGGGCACCTCTCCGGACTCCAGTTTCACTTCATAACTTATGATGACAAAACACTCCATGACAATTACCATAAAAAAATAAAATATTACTTTTAGACAACTAAGGCAATAAATATGCCACCTTGGCTAGCTATAGAATCCAGAGTTTCAATTAGTTAATTTCTGAATGTTATTTTTTATTATTATATTGTGGCACCAATGGGATCTTGCTCAAATGGAACTAACAGAAATTAAAAATGTCCATGACAAATGTGTTATTAATAATACATAGAATTAATTTTCAGGAACGATTATATTGCTATTAGTTTTTCCCCAAAGGTTCCAGGCCAATAAATAGGCAACACATTTCAGTACTGTATCAGTATGCAGTTTTTGTATACACTTTTTCAATGACAGCAAAATTACAAGAATTGTGATTTCCCTGTGCAAAATTAATATTATATCCTGTATCTTTATGCTCTGTGATTCAGAGCGTAAAATACTACTAAAATATAACATTTCATGATTTCTCAACAGTTGAAATGTTTAACAAATATATATATTGTCTAATTCTGAGTTAATAAACAAAGTTTCATGAACATATCAGTTCTACAATTTATTTGTACGTAGACATAAGACAAGGCACTTGTGGTGGTGACATAAAAAGTAAAAGTGACCCACGGGTCAGCGAATTTTGACTGATGTTTTCAGCTGAAACATGTCCCTCTTCTTTGCCAGGATGCTGTATACTACATGCACTAGAGGCAGCACAGTCCATTTGGGGTTGTTTAATTAGGGGTATTCTTATATTTTGAATGGATCATTTTATTTAAAAGTTCTATTATCCTGGATTTTGCATTGTCGAAAAACTCAGTCCAGGAAGATGTTTCTGTTTGACTTTCTCAGTGTGGTTCTTAAAGAATGGTCTTCAACTTCACATATCACTTTGAACACCTTCTTGTCATTTGGCAAATAATGCTGCACACAGTGTTAAAGCTTTGTTCCCATAATGTTTTCAACAACAGTGTATTCCTGGTTGTTTTTCCAAGCAGGCTGCCTGAGGCAAAGAAATCGTATTGCACTCTATTGTTAAGATTTGATATACATTTTTTCATCTTTTTTAAAGATTTGTTTTACTTTTTTGAATCCTGATTATGACTCACAGAGTCTGAAGAAGAAACACCCCTTTTATATAACAATCCAGATGTTACCTTGGAAACTGCACTTAAAAAAGCACTGAAATAGGTATTAATTAACGTTGGTTCAAATAAAATAAAAGTGTGTCTAAATTTTGATTGACCTGTGACGTCATTTGTCATGTTGCTATAGTAACAAAAATTATTGATTCTGACATAATATCACAATTACACTTTTTATGCCGCTCATAATTACATTTCCCATTCAACCTGAAAATTTCATGTAAAATGGTTTAAAATAATGAAAAAAATGACAGACATTCTCAGAACTTTGCGATCTGGAACATAAACATTATTCAATGATTTCCTTTAAAAAAGAAATTAGTGGGCTCCTCTAAATGATGTATTTCACTTGGATTTCTCTAACACAATACTTTCTGCATTTTACTTGGATCTTTGCATAACTTATCATACTGTAGCAACCTAATTCTAAAGGTTGTTGCACATGAATGGAATAATGAAAATGGAAAGTACATTCATAGCTAGATGAAAAAGTATGAAATAGCATTTCAGGGCGCAATAAATAAGCCATTAATTAGGTAAATGGAATTCACCTCTATATTTACCCAACAAGTATTTTCTTTTCCTTCTCATTTTCAATTGAAATGGTTGATGTCACAATCTACATTGTGGATTAAAAAACATGTTCATGCTTGGTGGTCCGAGATTTTAAGTTTATACGACATTTAGGTCTTAAATGAAAGTTTAGTGACATTACATATTTCCTGATTCCTGGTTTTGTAGCTTACCAGTAGAGAATCTCATCATGATTTGAAGTATATGAAACCTCTATTAGCTAAACAGCTAAACAAAAGTACTAATTAATCACCTATGATATGATATGAAGGACTGCCAGAAGAGGCAATAGCACTTACTGTGTCACAGTAATTAGACAGGTAACCAGGTTAGTATCAAGTGAGGGGGTTGTTATTGGAGTTTTTTATTCCAAGGGTATGTGATCCATTTTTAATACAGATAAGTATCCAATTAAAACAACACAGGAGGCCATTTTGTTATTGAAAAACTAAATCAAGAACACACACGTCGATTAATCTGGTTCATACAATGTAATATTGCAGATGGACTGTAAAATAAATACAAATATGGCCGCCATTTTGAAACCAGTAGTCATTTTGAAAATCGGCTTTTGAACTAAGCTACACACACGAAGCATTATACAGTATATGCCAGTATTTCCATTATCAGTGGATATAGGAAGGAGTTCTTTGTATTATATCCCTCTGAAGTGAACTTCATTTGTAAGAATAATTACCAGCCATTAAATGACCTTCAATGTTCTTATTCTGTTCACATTCTTCATAAATTCATATCATAGGTAGGATTAATACTAGAATGAATTATGTGGCTCTGTTTCTATAATCAGTATTACAAAAATAAACACAGATTAAGAATGAGGCCTGATTTGCTTGATGCTGCCATTCATTATTATAATGACTGTTTGATTAGATTCATTTGATAAATTCTTTTAAAAAAACAAAAGATGCTTCAGAACAGAAATTTTAGAATTCAACATTTTATAATCTCATTCATACCATTAGACTTAAATAATCTACTGGTATTTATCAAATCTCATATGAAATTTACATAGAACAAAAAATTGCAATTTCTTCTTTCTTCTCCCCATAGTAACAAGAAAACTATTGATTGTGTACAAGTTCTTGGACATGAACTTTTGATTACCTTATTCTCTGTAACTAGTGCCAGAGGCGCTAAGAAAATTCAAAATACCTCCTTTAGACCATTCCTATAAGTGCCCTTATATGAAAAAAGTCAAAATCCCAAGGGAATTTCCTGGCAATTTCTTTGCCAAAAATGAGAGTTCAAACATCTAAACAAATGATATCGAATAAATCCTCAGAAGAACCCCTCAAATTTAAGGTATTGTTTTCCCCGATTGTCTTAATTATTTCTACTATAGACTGTTGGATATTGATTTATATCAATTTAATGTTATACCTTATGTTTCTAATTTATGATAGATTATCATTTTTCATGTAAAAGTTTTGAAAATAGGGAGAAATATTAGAAAGAACTAGAAAGATCACAACCTAATGACTTGCGCAGAAAAGCTGTGAAGAAACCTTATCCGTTGAATGTCAAAACAAAAATCTCAAATTTGAACATTTCTTTAATTAATTTTGGATTATTTTGAGAGAACATTAGTTAAAAATGGTGTGTCATTTATACCATATTTAAATGTAAGTACTCTATTATCACCCAATTGATTTCTTTAGAATTTCACTGTTTTTCGTTTTTTGTTGATACTTGGTCATGCCTCTATATTTCTTGAACCTTGTGAAGCAGGGTAGGTGCTTTTTGATTTGATAACTACATTTATTCTGGGTAGCTCTTTCAATACAAAACTGATCTTCCTAAAGGTGATTACGTTAAGTTCAGGTAATATCAACTAACGGGGGTTATAAACACCTTGCTATTGCAGCATAAAAAACATGACAATCACCATTATTAGAACTTTATGACCAATTTATGTCCAGTAGCCAAACAATGAAATGTGATATTGATTCCTGGACCTTACCTCGTCCTATGCTTTAACATCAACAGAATGATCCAATAAACTAATGGCTTTCTATCAAAGCAAGCAATAGTTTGCCCAGTTAATTGTTAGCTCTGATTTTGATATTAACTTTACATTCCATTTCCATTTCTAATTTGTACAGTCTACATGTAATTTGTATTGGACATTGTAGGAGATATAATTCCGAAAGTATTGTATTTGAGTTACAGGGTTCTTGTATGAAGTAAATGATTCTAATGTCCATTATGCCGCCATACCCAAAAATGTGTAACCTGCCAATTGCAATTGAATGCAAATCATATTTCATGATATGCATCATCATTCCAACATTGGCCAGTAATAGAATTAGGCATATGGAAAATCACTTTTGTGAGATTATAATGAGAAGAATTTGGCAAAATCTAATATTTCCTCCATGAAAATAATGCTGCATGTTAATGAAAATTGCCCAACTGTTTTATTTGTTTGTGTGATACAGTTGGTTTTGTCGGCCTGGTTTTTCACCATTCTGAGCACTTTTAAAGTGAATTGGGCCATTTGTGCGGGCCAAAGTTGTCAAAAGTGAACCCCCATGCAATTTCTAAAAAAGTGATCCACCCTTGGCAAATCCTTGCTACGGGCCTGTATACATGTTGGTACTGCAGTGTTAAGTTATCAAGTAGATACCTTTTACTTGAACTCTAGTACCTTGATCTAATTCATCATATCTCAAAACATTGGAAAGACAATCAGGTTCTTTCGTTACTTTCATATATGCTGTGTGATTCTAAGCCAGCTTTGACTGGTCTATTGGTTTTCTATAGGGTTTGTCCTTTCAGATATTATACATGTAAATGGCATTATTTTTCACACAATTTAGGGAAATAGTAACCAAACCCGTCTGGCCCAGTTATCTACTCCCGACCTCGTAGATCTGGGCCAGACTCGATCCAATGCAAAAAATGGGGTATTTACTCCGGAAAAAACACACTGGTTTTTCAATGTATAATACGTGCTGATAAATGAATAAACATCATAAAAATCACTTACGTGTTTGTTCCTTGTATCAAACTTTGTATTTATATTAGGTTTCCATCGCTGGATGACGGCTAATAAATAAGAACGAAACGTCTAAACGCAGCAAAAAGAAAAATTCTTCTGCAATCTGTTCGTGATCTCGTAGAATATCGAGAAGTCTCGGCTGCTTATTTCGTTCAGTACTACATTCCGTCAGTTCAACAAATTGAAAAATCGTATTTAATGTCCACCATATTTCTTTCCAGTTTAAATACAACACAGACACGTCAGTTTTATAAAGTAATCTACGTTTTGATAACAAATCTGCTGAACAAATCGTAATATTTGGAATGTATTGATTCCCGGGAAATGTATTTTCGTTCCATGAAAGTTTAAAAATTATCGCGTCACACTCGTGTTACGTCACATCACGTGACTTTATTCGGTGCGGAGAACTGACGAAATATTGACGAAATGTTGTGCCCATTTCAACATCAATATAACAAACAAAACACCACATTTACGCGTAAGTTATGTTCTCTTTATTTCAAATAAATACTTGGGTTTATATGGTACCCGATGTTTTGGTTGGATGGCTAATAGGGAATGAATAATAAGTGATGATTCAGCAGTGTGTTTTTTCCGTAGTAAATACCCCCTTTTTTGCATTGGACCTTGTCTGGCCCTAGATCTACGACAATTCAGAATCGGGAGTAGATTACTGGGCCAGACGGGTTTGGTTAGGGAAATAGATGCCTTACTTTAACTATGGCAACTGTACGTTGGCAGATACAGCTTCCAAAGATCGAGAGAAATATGCAAGATAAAAAATAGGGATAAGTAGTACAATGTAGATTTTCTATATCGATTTTATGAAGCTACATCTACAGTACACTAGCCATTGAGCAAATGTGACTGGGGCTATAGAAATGAAATCTGATTTATGCATGTACAATAGATGTCCTACCTGTAGTTTTCCCCACAGCTTGCATTTATCACAGCCGACACAGTCCATAATCTTGGTGATGTTACGGAACTTGGTTTTGTAGGCAGTCTATCAAAAAAAAATTATATTTTTTTTTCAAAGTAGAGGTATTCTGAATATCTATTTAAGTGGTTATATAAAAAAAAAACTCGATCAATTTTAAAATACTTGAATTGGTGATATGATTGATATGTGTATTCTAATTTATCCCAACGTACAGACCCTATTTATCGTACCCAGAGGTTTTGTACAGTACACTATACTCTGATTAGGACTGGCTATTAATGTACAGCTTGACATTCTACCAATCAGCACACAACAAAGCCATGCTTATGTGTCAACTTATTTAAACAAACATGGTAATGAAAGTGGGTGGGAAATGGCAGGCTCTGATTGGCTCGATATATGCAGCCATTTATTGCTCATCCAAAGAGTGTTAGACAGTTTCACGACTCTTGCAAAGGATTCTACCTACCTTTAGTTCAGCTGCCTCTTTTGGGTCACCTCTAAACATCTTACTCTCATCAAAGTGTTCAGGGAATGATCTATAACCAAACACACAATAATCACGCCCGGTGATCGTGAATATGGGACGGAGGGGGGAGCAGGCAATTTCTGCTAGGAAATTCAACAAATCTGGAAGATTTATTTTTTCAAGAAAAAGTTTACTATTGAATTGCTAAATGGATAGGCGCACGGTATGGTAGAATATGTTAGGTTTTCTGGGATTTTTTCTGAAACGATACGCATCTAAGGTATGAGATCTATTAAAAAAGGCGCAAGGCCATCAACAGGCACAAATCAACGTTTTTGCTATAAATCAAGCAACAATGGACTACACGACCTGTAATAAATACTTGTAAGTGATGTTATCATAACTAAATTAATGTCATTGCTGAATTTATAAAATAAGTTTGCATACGTAAAATAAAAAATAATCGAAAATATTTAAAATGGGAAGGAGGGGGGGAGGGGACGGAGGGGGGGAGTAATAATTCTATAAAGTGAAACAACTTCACACGAATTCTTGTATTTGAAAAATGAACTCATTAACTTAGTAAGAAACTGGATGATATACCCCTGGAGAGTGAAAAATGGGGACATTTGGAGTAAAAGGACTTAAAGTCGCGAAACATCTCTAATCATGTCTTATATACATATTGCTCCCCCCCTCCGTCCCCTCCCCCCCTCCGTCCCAAATTCATTATTTTCGATTATTTTTTATTTCACATATGGAAACTTATTTTATAAATTCAGCAATGACATTAATTTAGTTATGATAACATCACTTACAAGTATTTATTACAGGTCGTCCAGACCATTGTTGCTTGATTTATAGCAAAAACGTAGAATTGTGCCTGTTGATGGCCTTGCGCCTTTTTTAATAGATCTCATACCTTAGATGTGTATCGTTTCAGAAAAAATCCCAGAAAACCTAACATATTCTACCATACCGTGCGCCTATCCATTTAGCAATTCAATAGTAAACTTTTTCTTGAAAAAATAAATCTTCCAGATTTGTTGAATTTCCTAGCAGAAATTGCCTGCTCCCCCCCTCCGTCCCATATTCACGATCACCGGGTGTGATAATTATGACTTAAATATTTGCTCCTATACAAATTTTGAAACTGAACAGTATGTATTTTACCAACATTCACTTAAGTTGAATTCATAAACCCAAAGTTCCATTGACCAAATTTCATTCAAACATGACCGCGCTCTTATTGAATTTCACAACCAATCAGACTGCAGTTAAGCCAATAATGAACATTCTCTATTTCTCCATACATGCATGACCTTGCTCTATTCAATCATCCAGGTATCTATATATTGTGACGTCACATCTATTCATGGCAAAAATAACAGCAAGTTTGGTTATTTCATGGACCCCATTCCCGAATTCTCTGAACAATGTTTTCAACTTTGTGTTTGAATCAGAATAAATAATGATAGGCCATTCAATATGGTGAAATTCTACACTCATTGGACAGAATGTCAGTACAAATGCACTCTCCTTCGGTTCGTGATTTGTTCGACATTCTGTCCAACTCATGTTAATTTCACCATATTGAATGGCCTGCCATTATTTATTCCTTAATTAACAAATGGGATTCATGACTCATTCAAGATGCTGGCAAAATATATCTTAAAGTATCCAGAGTTAGTTTAAAACACACCCATGAGTAAAACTTACTTTACTACTTTTAAGAGATCTTTTACTGCATTTTTTGTTTCTAAATCTCCTTCCTCGTTTCCTGTATAGAAATTTTCCTGGAAGAAATAAACATCTTTTTATGTTAAAGTTTCTTTAAGTGAGATAGAGTTCATTTTCTTTCATTTTGTACATTTTTGAGTACTCAAATAGTATATAAAAACTGATCATATTCTACAAAAACATTACACCGGACATCTTTTTACTGAAATTACCATTAAGACAAAGAGCTTCCAAAAAGACAACAAAAAGCAAAAATGTTTTAGCACACTGAAATTAGCTTAAACATATTTGTAACTGCATCTCATTTTAATTGAACTATCAAGCATAAATCTGGTGAATGCGTCATGGATTTTAGATACATTGGGCTAAAACGTTATGAAAAACCTCTTTATTATTCATGATCAAACAACATATCCTGTATTTAAATCATATTATATATAACACTATACCTGTTCTAAATATGGGGCAGCCTTAGCCAATGCCCTGAGCTCTATCAGGTATGTGAAATAGAGATTCCTCAAGTGTTGAGGCCCCTGCCCCCAAGTATTCTCAGGGGCAAAAAGCTTGTCAAACAGCTCAACATTGGGCCCCCATGTTACCTGACCAAACTGGCCTGCAATAGAAATGAGACAAAATAGTTTATACATTTTCAAGTTTTTAAACTTGATAAAATGTCAAAACTTTATTTCAGACACAAAAGTGTAACTTTTGTTACAAAAAACACCAAACCATGACTGTTGATCACAAAGAAATGGTGGCTATAGTAATGTTACCACTTTCTGGTGGTACCATGAAAAAGCTAGGTGAAGTTAATATAGACATTACCAGATGTTAATACTGAAAAATTGGCCATGAATCCACCAAGCATTTTTAAAAATTCATTACTTGAAACAACTGCATACTCTAAATTTGCCTTATTCCTGGCCTTTGAATGTACTTTCATTTCATCTTGTGCCAAATATGAATCAGTTAGGATTATTATCAAAGAATTCATCAGTTATGCAACTGTTTTACAAACATGCCGATTCATTGTACAGGGTGACAAAAAAACTGGAACCCACTTAAGTCTTAATAACTTCGTCAATTATGCATATTTAGTACATGTATAGTCAATTGGATGTATGACAAGATGTCAAAGTTTTAGCATTCTAGCTCAATTAGTCTCCAAACGAGGCACGATTAGATAATGTGCTCCAAATGTGCACCACGACGTTGGATGCAGAGCTGGATTCTTCTTGCAAAATTGTCAATGACCCGACTGCATTCATCTCTGTCTATCTCTCTAATTAATCTTCCAATGTTGAGTTTGAGGTCATCAATGGTCAGTGGACTATCTGTATACACATTATCCTTGAGATACCCCCACAGATAAAAATCTGGGGGGTTCAAATCAGGGGAGTGGGGGGGGGCAGATGTGGCAGGTATGGTGACTGATTAATCGATTACCAAAGTGAGCCTGAAGCCATCGAATGGACTCATTTGAGGTGTGGGGTGTGGCACCATCTTGTTGGAACCATTGCTGGTCCCTTCTCAAGTCACGTCGTCTACCCAGCGCTCTCCAAAACTTTTGAACGTTAGGGATGTACCGTTCTGAGTTGACTGTTGAGTTGTCTTGAGTTCTGACAGACCTCTCTCTCCCCGAATAGGTTGGTTTTCCATCACTTTTCTTCTTTGTTGGTTTTACAGTTCCTTCTGAATCAAACTTCTGTACAAGCCTAAAGATCTGTGACTTGCAAGGAGCTCTTCTTGCCCTGTGATCTCTCATATAGGCAGTTTGTGTCCCTTTATAGGATTTTGTCTCAATATACTTTCTCACAATATAAGTCTTTTCTTCTGTCGTCCATGGCATGATTAATATCTAAGCTACAGAACTCATTATTGTGTCATTTTGTCATGCATTCAGTCTAGTTTCTACCCTGAAGAAATGAAGAATGTAGGTATAATACTTTCCGAGAAATTTGATGATTTATGGGTTCCAGTTTTTTTTGTCACCCTGTATTTGTCCTACCTTCGAATGCATATCTGGAGCAGACAGCTACCATCACAGAAGTGTGGAGGCCAGACAGCATGCGGAAAAACACCCTCTTCTCTAGACATTGCTCTAAAATGATATATAACAATGCATGTGCTATGTGAATCACAATCAGGTTTAAGTTAAGTAGTTATCCATTGTTTGTATGCCATGTGTATGTGAAATAATCTGATACCAAATGCCAAGAAATTTTTTCTGATCCTCGTATCATTTTCTACATTTGCAAAAGCAAGACAGCTCAAACCCCATTGCAACCCCTTAAAAGCGGGCAATTCAACTCATCCCCCAGTTAACTAAAAGAATGGTGTAGTCCAAATAAAGATGTTATTTTGCATTTTATGGTAAAGTATAGCAAAGTATTAATGAATGAAGAAAATTGAAGAAAACACATTTCTATGCAACCCTCTTATAAAAATTTCAGTTGGAAATGAACATCTAGTATAGATCTAATACGAGACATTTACTAAACAAAATAATTAACATGAAAAAATCCATGGAAAACCCATGACAAAGTCGAATAAAATGTGCTAAATACCATAATAAAAATACTACATACTATATAAGAAACACCACGATGAAAAACAAAAACCCTACACCATAGATGTAAAATCTGGATAAAAGAGGGAAAGGGGAAGGATGTAACCTGATTTATAAAATAATTTTATGATATGATTACACTGATACAAATTACATATGGTCTGAGACTGATATAATATTAACAGATCCATCTAGAGCAAATACTAATCTGGCAAAGGCCACATCAACAATTCATTCTGAGGAAATGAGCTAAAAATGACCCCAAAACAATATTCAATGAACAATATATAAATATATAAAATTACAGTAATGGGGGTACATTGTGTTATTTTACAACATATGAAATTTACAATAGATTTACATTGATTGTATATAGCGACTATACTTAAGAATTATTACGTTTCTCTTGTGTGGCTAGAATAGTACAAGAAAACAAAACAAATTGAAATATATAGAACATTTGGGAACTTCATGGAACAGATAATGTGGAAAATTCAAGGAATTAAATGTAGAGACCTTATTCACAATGCTATACAATAAAAATAAGTTTTTTCAAATACAACAAATCATTTTTTACAAATATTTTTGGTATCAATTTTGTAAGTTCTGCACCCTGACATCATCCATTCTTTCTTTCTTTCTTTCTTTCTTTCTAAAGGATGTTGTCTGGTGCCCTGAATTCGGAAGATGCATACACGACCAACTTTAATAAGCCACGGTGAAAAGTGGCGGTTACATTTACCTAAGCATTGTGAATGAGCTCACTGAACACAGGAGTAGAGTAATTTATGGCACTGTCTCTATAAATATAACTACAAGTATGAATGCCACTAAATTCAAACGGTCAGAATAAAAATTAAAATGAACCCAGGGATGTTTAGAAATAAAGTAATTTATATATAGGCAGTATAAAAAAAATTTTCATTTAATATTTATAACTAATTAGGCTTAAAATAATTAAATAATTAAAAAATGAAATCAACAAACATCGAATGTTACCTCCGGCAGGGTAATCTAAGGGGCATCACAATTATTTAAATAAAAAAATATGATACAGTAATCGTACACAAGGCATACATGCAAAGTGTCACCACCTGCCATTTGTTACAGACAGTAACTGCCAAACGCTGAACATTAACCACTAATCACAAAAAAGTTGGAGACTAAAACAATATGTCACCACTATGTGTCACCAATATGTGGTGGTGACATAAAAATTGATTGAAAAACTGAATAAAAATTCCATTATATTCAGCATGTTAGTCTTGCATTTATCCCTGGTCTTAAGCCAACCTAACTTTCCCTTGGACCAATGAATCACCAGGGTAAAGGGGGAAAACCCAGTGACAAAATGCAAGACTATCATAATGATATACACTTTCAGTAAAGGTCCTATGATACAATATCTAACAATTTTATATGTGCATCGCAATATTAAATTGATATGATACATTTTAAAAATGTTCACATTAACCAAGCCAAAAATATGGATACTGTGAAGTACCCTGCGTGCAGAGTCTAGTTATAAACTAGGAAGCTCTCTTTTAAGAAGCTAAGTTGAACGAATGCAAAGGGTAACTGTGAAGTGTCATGGGACCCCTAATAACAGGATCAGAAATTAAAGCAACTACAATGTATGCTAAATTACTTGCTTATTATATAATATAAGTTTGAATTCCATGCCTAACGCACATGTTTAACTACTGAAAATTGCTACATGCCCAAAACAAAGGTATTGCCACTATAACAAACTCAGTATTGGAACATATTCATTTAAAAAATATTAAGAGGATACAGATCATTCTTTATGCATCAATCTCAGTGGAAATGCAGTCTTTTGCATGACATTCATAATTTCAAATACATGTACATATTGATCAAAAAAGATATTTTGATACAATACAATTCAAAAGAAGTCTTACACAAAGCCTCAAAACATTCAACTTGATCCAGCTGATTTTTAAATGTCCAGTCACACAAATCACCCATGTTTCAGAACTGTGCGCTAGACTAATAAATAAAAATCCTAATGAAAATTCTGTGACATATATTCTAATCACATCAATTAACTTAATGTAACTTAAAAACACAAAGTACCACCATCGCCAAAAAAATCAACCTCAAATAACAAGATTAATTGTTTTGATATCAATCATATTTATGTGCTACATTTTATGTGCTTCATGAAATAAGTGCTTCGGTGGTTATCGATAAACTGGTTCCTACCTTGCTTGCCAAATTGCGAGTAGTCCTTGCTTTCCTGTCTGAAACAACAAGAATTCTCAATGTCATTGGTAATGGGGAGATATGGCCTGAATCAGGGGTTTCATTAGCAGAAGGCAACAGGCGATTTGCACGGGTTGTTTTCGCATAATCGCCTGTTGTTTTGAGTGACTTTTCAACTTTTCCATATCAAATTCATGATTTCTATTAATTTTGCCTGTTGTTTTCATTTATTTATTATCTTTAGTAGATATACCACATTGACTGATAAAAAGCATCATTTCATTTATCACGATAGATATAGCATCCTCTGAGGTTTCATATAAATGCTCCTGAACATATCATGACTTTGACATTTAGGTGTCGGCAATTGCTATCATTGGATTGTTTAAATGTGTAGTACTTTGCTGAACAAAGCTATGCATTAATTAAAGTGGAACAGTCCTGCATTACTGTATAAGTGGTAATTTTGCCTTATCATTTTATTAACCTATTGCCTGATTTTTTGCCAGGTTCGGAAAATTAAATGTCGGAAATATTATCTTCATTATGTTATCCAATGGGAAGTTTCTTGTCATTAGGAAAATTAAAATTAGGAAAGTGATAAAATTTGACCATTCGGCAATTAACCACTCGGATTAAATACCACTTATACAGTAGTTAAAAATCAATCCTGAATCCATTGGCTCACATGTAAATAAAATAATCTTAAGACTTACTTGAAACAGTTTTCACTATAGATGGTTTTCCATATTCTTGATGCTGACTTGCCCTTGTATCCAGTATAGCCCTCTGGGTTAAGAGAAAGATCTACATATTCTGCATCAGCCGAGTCTTCATCTAAACACACAAAAGAAATATGAGTGAAGTGTCACAGCACAGCCATACATGACAGCCTCAGGATTAAGTGCATTAATCTAAATATTTTACCTCTTGTTAGTTATTACATTAATAATATTATATAGAACCTAATAGCTCTTTCTTAGTAAACTTCTTGCACTCGCATTCATGGCATAATACAATCCCCCATGTATACTCGATTGTTTAATTCCATGGGATGATTCAGTGCCTTTGGACACTCTGTTGTAACACCTAGGTATAATAATAACCCCAACTTATTTGTTTAAATAATGACTGCCTCGCACAACCCTTTGGTACTAAAGTACACTTGGTACAACCCTTTGGTATAATACAACTCCCCTGCACTGTATACACTTGGCACAACCTTTTGGTATAATACAAAACCTATCTCACCATCTATCTCACAGAAGAGCTCTTCTTGGTCATCATATCTCTTCCACTCAGCAAATGCCTCCTTACTCTCATCACTGCAAATAGAGAATAACATATTAAAGAGGCTCTATGCCATAGGATAGCACAATTGTCTGGGGGAGAAACCTATGGCATAATGCATCTTTAAAGGATCTTTAGAAGGGCTATAGTAGGAAGATGTTGGACACAATCTTTTCAAAAATCAAGCAATGGTTTCACTTACAATTGTAACTTTCTTTTCTAAAAAGAAATTGGGATATCTGGTCAAATATAGAAGTCATTGAACTGTAGATCTAAGATGCTGATTCTGAAATCCCCAAATTTATTGGATTCGAAAAAGACAGACCTAAAAAACTAGGGATTAAATATCGCTTGTCACTCTTCTAATTTGGAACTTTTCATTTGAGTCTGTAATTTTTGGTCAAAATCTTAAATTATAATTTTCTGGGTATTTTTACCTGATTGTTGTATCCAGGTTCCCCAGTTCATGTTCCTCTTCACATTCATTTTGCTCATTGGCCTCCTTACTGTACTGTAACACAAAAATATATATACAGGGTGGGCCAAAACATGTTACTCTTTTTATAGTAGAATACAATCTGAATTTGTAACATTTTTTGCACACCCTGTATTATACATAATAGAAATGCATAAAGTCATATTAGATTTTCATCTGTGTTTTTTATTTAGAGCATTTCCTGATTTCTTAACTCAAAACACACCTTCCCAAAAAAGAATAAAAAAGGAGTAGAAAGAATATTCAATTATTATGCTGAGATTTTTAATGTTTGAAATGCTGTAGGTACAAATGAATTTGTGCCTAGTGAAATCAATTTGATGAAAATATACATATACAGGTACCCGCATGAGTTGCATTGATACCCTGAAAATGTTGATTTTTAGTCTGTATAGTTTACAGTAAATCAGTTCTCCTCTCATTTTGAGTAATGAAATATAAAATATTCATAATGGACCAATAATAGTCTTGCATCAGGTCTCTGGATCCCCACCCACATTAACCCCCCCCCCTCTTGTGCAGGTGAGAGGGAACAGGGCTTGAAGCAAGACTACTTGGCTTGTATTCACCAAATGAATCCAACAATAATATTTAACCTCAACAATGTTATCTCAATAAATTTAATTATTATCAAAATAAATTCTATCACCCATGGTTTGATTGAGAAAACTGGCATTTTATCACACAGTAATTCTTGAATTCTGAAACTTATGCAGCAACTATCTTATTATACATGTATACTCTACACATATTATTTAATACCTGTATTTTTGCAACTACACTTCTGTTTAATCACCAATGAAAGCCATTCTACATTTCTACAGTTTAATATTTTGTTGTCATAGTGATATTTATACTTACACAACCCATACTATAACCATACTACCAAAGTAATCTACAGGAGACTATTTCTTGAACAATCGTATTTTATGATTAATTTTCATTATGTAATGCATGTAATATATTTACACGAATCTCTAAACAATGATATGTTCAAGAAATCGCCTTTATATAGTCTAGTGAGCATACATCAAAACCTGTGTGTAAACCAGATGTGAACAGAACTTTTTTGACACATTTTATTTCTTTTGAAACAAATTGAAATCATGAATTTTGTTGAAATCTTATGTTAAAACATAATTACCCAATCAGTGTTCACAAATACAGGTTTGTCTGTATCAAATAGAATACATTGATCACAACTGCAAAATGGAACTGTGTGTGTTGATGATATTACTGCCAAATAAAGAATTGGTATATTTCTCCAATTTTATTCCTTTATTGGCGTTATTTAGTCTCACAGAGAATTGCATCGTGTTTATGATCAGAGTATTCAGTAGGGGAACCAGGATTCTCAAGTGTCAAAAAGTAGTTTCTATGACCCATCCAAAAAGAACTCACATATTATATACCACATTAAAGCTGATTAAGATCTTCCCTTCATAAGTCTCATACAAGGATTGCTGTAGCCATGGCAACCAAAGCAACAACATTAAGGATACTTAAGCAAACAGATTCTGGACAGCAGGATTATTGATATGACTATTGGATGGAAATTTGTTAAACATCTAACAGTATACCGATCACGGAAGGTGAACCCCAACTATCCCAAACCATAATATAACAAGAAAAGAAACATTTTCATACACATATTTTGACCTTCATTCCAAATGGGCTTAGAAATTGTAAATGAAAATATTACAAAATTGCCATAAATACTTGGTACATATCATATGAATTGTTTTACAGCTTTTAAAAATTTGTATTGAAAAATGCTATTGATTTATATACAGTTTATAAAAATGTAAATATATGCATGTGAAATGTGAATACAAATTACCATTATTCTGCTTGAAACTATTAACAGATTGAATTAAATCAAAGGATGTATTTGTTCTACTTAGAAATACTTCCATACCATAGGATAACTGTATATAATCAATGTGAATATGACAATATGATATAAGGATGTGAGTGATGTATGTATCCGTTCTGACAACATGACATTGATATATATGAATGATACATGTATCAATTATGACAAAAAGTATGACATGAAGATTTATTATGCAGATATCCATTCCTATGACACATAAAAACTGTCTAATGGAATAACTTTCTGTAAAGAACACCTGTTTACAGGGAATAGTGTTTGAAAGAACCAACTATTATCCATTTATCGACATGATAATGGACTCTCTCTACAAGGAACACCTGATGACTGGGAACACGGAACAGTGTTTTTGGGCAAATTTGAAAATTCACATTTGCTACATTGTATATCCTATTGTTTTCAAGACTAATGAAGTGTAGAATGAAATCTGACAAACTAAGCTTTAATTTGGTATATGATTTGTGACTTCTTATTACGTGAGTCAAAGAATCCACTTCTTAAGCCCCATGGCTCCCCTACTATTCTATTGTTTCATACCTTGGAGTGGTTTTCAGATCCGTGGAATCCATTAGGGATTTCAGCCTATATACAGATAGAGTAGAGCATGGTTACAACACATCTAAGTAAAATTTTATGGCCCATTTATTTGTTGGACCTTCATCAATTATGATTCATATTTGGTCAATAATGGCTTGCTATGTATGAATAAGATAATTTTCCCATTTGCTAAAAACAGACCCGGCTTCACCAAAGTTGTTGTTTAGTTGATAATTTTGTGCAGATTTGGATGTACATGTATACATCTTTTTTATTCCCTTTATCAATGCATCACACAAAATTCCCTAATAAACCCCTGATTACATACAAGAATGTTTGACCAAATATTCCTCATTTATTGATGGTATACATGCATGATTGTATCCCCCATTACCTTATGGTTCTGTTTATGGTTTTTATCATGGTTCTCTGAATGGTTAGGTCGACCTTTTAAACCTTCTGGAATCTCATCCTAAAAACAGTCTTCATCATGTCACATAGTGCACATTAAGGTAGGACAAGTATGTTAAATTTGAGTCATGTTATACAATAACACGCTGATAAATAGCTCTACACAGCCTACCTTAAAGTGCTTATAATGGTTTCATGAAAAATTGATACACTGATATTAAGAAATAATAAATATGAATATAAAGGACTTAGTTTCTTTTAAGTTTGTCATTAAAGGATGAATTTGGTATATCACAAAGTTTGCCTTATAAACATATTTTAACCTAAACACGGGAAAACAATTATTCATATAATAATCATACTCAGTTTCTAATTTATCTAGAATACTCATAAAATTGACATTAATCTTATATGGAAATAAAATTAAAAAAAGCGTGGATTCCTACAATTGAGAACTGTTGTAAAGATGTATAGACATCAGTAAAAGAGTCAAATACCAAATGAGTATTAAATTATAGTTGAACATGACTGTATTGTCATGTTTATGTGAACAGCACAGCTGTGCATTAAGTGTAAGGGACATTTATTACCAAGCAATTCTACCTTGTGTGTAATTATATTTACCTCAGGATCTGAATTGAATTTGTTATTAATACCATATCTATGGCATATAGCTCAGGCATTACAGGCTGAGCTTGAGTTATTAAATTCAGAAGTTTTACATTGTACATTTCAATTTGGAATATTCATTTCATTTACTGGTTCATTTTTTTCAAATAAAATAGTTGATCATTCATAAAACATTTGTTATATTATGAATCCAATGCAAATAAATAAAAGAGATAATAAAGGATCCAATATGAAACAGTTATATACGACTCAGAAAGACACAAATCTTATCGTTCAATAATACAATGCAATCTTGGAATAACTAATACCCCAGGGTGAACAGCAGCTTAAGAATCAAGTTTTAGCCCTGGATAACCTTTCTCAATTTAAAAAAAAAAGAACCAAAGGTTGATATACTACATGTATATAGAATTATCAAAGATATAACAAGATTCTGTCTGGGCTACTATAGAGAATCGTCAAAAATATAACACAATTCTGTCTGGGCTACTATATAGAATACCCAGAGATATAACATGATTCTATCTGGGCTACTGTATAGAATAGCCAGAGATATAACAAGATTCTGTCTGGGCTACTATATAGAATATCCAGAGATATAACATAATTCTATCTGGGCTACTATATAGAATACCCAGAGATGTAACATAATTATGTCTGGGCTACTATAGAGAATAGCCAGAGATATAACATAATTATGTCTGGGCTACTGTATAGAATACCCAGAGATGTAACATAATTATGTCTGGGCTACTATAGAGAATAGCCAGAGATATAACATAATTCTGACTGGGCTACTGTATAGAATAGCCAGAGATATAACAAGATTCTGTCTGGGCTACTATATAGAATATCCAGAGATATAACATAATTCTATCTGGGCTACTATAGAATACCCAGAGATGTAACATAATTATGTCTGGGCTACTATAGAGAATAGCCAGAGATATAACATAATTATGTCTGGGCTACTGTATAGAATACCCAGAGATGTAACATAATTATGTCTGGGCTACTATAGAGAATAGCCAGAGATATAACATAATTCTGACTGGGCTACTATATAGAATACCAGAGATATAACAAGATTCTGTCTGGGCTACTATATAGAATATCCAGAGATATAACATAATTCTATCTGGGCTACTATATAGAATACCCAGAGATGTAACATAATTATGTCTGGGCTACTATAGAGAATAGCCAGAGATATAACATAATTATGTCTGGGCTACTGTATAGAATACCCAGAGATGTAACATAATTATGTCTGGGCTACTATAGAGAATAGCCAGAGATATAACATAATTATGTCTGGGCTACTGTATAGAATACCGAGAAATGTATTAACTTACATCACTGCAAGGTTTGAGGACACAATCTCTTGAGGCACACCTACTGTCATCTACCCAGAATGGACATTGCCGCTTCACATTCGCCTGAAATAATTCACATAATTCATCATCCAGAATTCCCATTGGCTGGATGTACTGCCCTTTGAATTTATATAATACTCTTCAGTTTTGACGCTGATAAGATCTTCACAATCTCAAATGTACCTTTTTATGGCGTTTGGTAGAATCTGAATAAAAAATAATGATGGCTACTTATAGGCAGAATATGTAGTGTTACTTTTCAACATGGTAACAATTTAAAAATGGTAACAAGTTTAAGGCAGAGCCAAGCTGAAAGTACAGACTTTATATTTGCCAGGATCTCTATTATTAATGAATCCATAATAACATATATAGCATTTGCTTTACATGTTTGACATGTCAGCTGTACATACAATATATTCACAAGATTACTTTTACAGAAATTGAATTAAGACTTAAACCATAAGTCTGGTTTATAAATGCCCTTAGGATCATGTACAATATGTATATGTACATTGTATTGTGTTGTACATATATTTGTATATATATAGGCAGTAAATGTGCATCAACCAATTATATACATAGAGGATATCCTATGATTTATGAGTGATATGATTTTTATCCACGAATGGATATGATATCTGCACGAGCGAGCGTAGCGAGAGAGTGCAGATATCAATATCCATGAGTGGATTAAAATCATATCACGAGTAAATCATAGGATGTTCTTTTTATTCCATAGTTCATGTAGTTAGATTCATCATCAGAATCGTCGGAAATTAAGTTATTTAATTCGAATTTCCAAACGATCCGGCGATGTTGACACTTAGCCTCGTTTTGAGTCTGAAGTAGCAAAAATCCATAAACCATCGCATACGACGTCGTATGTCATGGCTAAAAATTTATTTATTTATTTATTTTGCCAATGTATCTTCTTACATGATATTGATTGCTTCCATAACCTCAATATGTCAATTGGACAACTGTTGCAATTAATACTATAACTAAATGTGACCTCAGATAATGTTAATTGGGTCAATTAAGGTCTGTTACATGTGTCTAGTAATATTAATGATAAATACTATTACAAATTATCTTGTTAAATAGTGTAAATTCAGTTAAACAATAATAGTTCTTGTTCAAATGTACATGTATAGTGTACCTTAAACAAAAAGAAATTGATGTATTTACATGATTTATCATGAACTAATGAAAGTTGATATTAGATATAATTTTCAGGCAAAACAGTTCAATTATTATTGCCACTCCAGAAATGTCAATAATATATCCACAAATGAACAGAAATATAAAATCTTGAAAACTTACCTTATGGTATTTGAAGTAGTCTGTCCTAAGGAGGCTTTGAAGACGTGGGTATATTTTGTTATTATTGAACGAGTCTACAGATTCGACACTACACGAACAATCATCTACTTCCCCTTGCAACTGCAAATAATTTGAATATGTTGGGTATATCATGACACACACTATATATATCCAACCTTGCATTTTCATAATCAGTTCTTCAAACACAAATAATCCAATAGGTATATGAAAAGAGAATATCCATATTCAGGTCTACAGGCAATTCTGTGTATTAGCAGTCACCGAGGATGTTATCAAGTCATGACATTTAAGTATGTTTATAAATAATATGCCTGTTACGTGTGTGTTTTATATAAACTAAGTTTCAGTGACACAAATCATTGGTAATAGATATATAAATTGTAGCATATGTTCTTCTCTTTCTAACATTATGAGAACAGACAGATTTTTTAAAGCTTGCTTCCTATTGTCATTCAGTTTACTGTTAATAGACAGTCTTTATTTCAGTTTAATGTTAATAGACAGCCTTCATCTCTTTTCTATTTATAATTGTTAATGCATTAAATAAAATCCCACTCCGGATTAAGACAAGTAATTGATGTATATTGCATATAAAAATGTAATGTTATTTGGCCATATCCCAATGTTCAAAAATAAAATAATTAACTCGTATATAAGTGATTCTATTTCCCTTTAAAGATGAATTTAACACTTATTGATTATGATTCGAATAACACAAATATTATTAGAATCCGTGCAAAGATGATACATGTAAATACAATTAAAATGTTGTATTGATTAGTCGAAGAGTGCAATGTTTTTAAAACCAAGAGAACACAAGTCTAATTGCTTTAGGAGCCAATTATTTATTTTCTCTGTTATTTTTGTTATCTGACTAATGGATTGTTCATTGTGAAGGTTTGAAATTCCCATCAGTATGATAGTAAGTTATACTTTTAACTGGGCCCTCTGTTGCATTGTGCATTGGTACAATCGGATGCTATCAAAACTTTACAAAATCTTTCAAAGTTTGTTTTGGGATTTTACCTTAATTTTATCAAAAACCAAATAGCACAATAATGTTGAAAAAACATGCCAGTAAATTGGAAAAGCAAATAGTTCGCAGTGATCTACAGAAGTTAGTGATATGAAAAAGCATGACTGAATCAATTGTGATTATTATATTGGAAGCGTTCGTATTAATTCATTAATGTGCAAAACATTGATTAGAACATGGGCTTTCAACAGAAAGATGGAGACTGTATATGAAATTAGTTACTTCTTTTGAAGAAATTGTAACTGGAGCATATGCTCGGGAACAAAAAAATCTGAGTTCCCTTAGAAAAAAGATAAGGTGGACATCGAGAAACAGATAATATGAAGAAGTCCAAAGTTTGATCATGAACTTTGCTAAGATTTTCGCTTATCAGTGTGTTTTATCTGATTTTAAAGGAAGATAAGGAGTAAAGAGAAACTTAAAGGATGAATGGTCACTGAAATGTGAATATGCTCACTATTTCATTGCATTATTTAGGACCATCAGATAATGTTTCTTATTTGTGTCATGGAAAATCTTGAACTTCCAGTTTGTGACCAAATTGAATGGCTTGTGAATGTGAATATTTTCGAAACAAATGTGTGATTTATACACATATTTTGTACCAAATGCGTGACATAAACGGCAACCACGTGCAAAGACAGAATGGAATGCGTTCGCTTTTTTCGCCGTTCCGTATTTTACCATATCGGCATTTCACAAAAAACTATTTTTAAAAATTTCAACAAAATGCGTGATTTGCATGATAGTTGATCATACACGCTTAATTGATGCGTGATTTCTATTTTTCCAGCAAATGTGTGACAATCACGCCTAATGCGTGAGGGTTGACAGGGCAGTGATTGGTAACAAAAAAAACTGAAAATGAGTGAAATGAACTGAAATGCAACAAGAAATTTTTGGCCGATGTCTACTAATTTTTTTCTTTGGGGAAGAACACTCCATTTTTATACATGTTCCTGGGCTTATGGGCTAAATTACAATACCCCCATAAGTATGGGGCTCAGGCCCGTAGCCAGGATTTGCCAAGGGGGGGTTCAGTTTTCAAAAAATCCCAGGGGGGGTTCACATTTGACAATTTTGGCCCAAATATGGCTAAAATCACTTGAAAAGTGCACAAAATGGTGAAAAACTGCATGATTTTGAAAGAATTTTTAGCCAGGGGGGGGGTTCGCCCGAACCCTGCGAACCCCCCCTGGCTACGGGCCTGGGGCTACTGAAAAATCAACCCCACATTTATGGGGGTAAATTACAAGGGATTAACAAGCTAACCTTGCCCAAGTCGGTATTTTTTTTACTTAACTGATCTTGAATTATTACCACCTTGTACAATCTAATGAATCCCCGCTGATATTATAATAAGTTATTCAGCGGTTTCTAGATTTCTATAATTCCTTCACTGTCAGGGGTATCTCGAAACTGTATTGGTAGGCAAGATCGTGTGAACACGACATGTGACTTCAGGCTGATTGACCAATCACAACGTTGTCAGGTTTACCCGCTTTAACAAAGTAAACTATCTGTCTACGACTTGAAATTTTTCAATGATCTGATCCCGGGATCTCATGGAGTATTTCTTCACAGTTACAATATATAATGTATAATAATTTCAAATTTCTTCGGAAATGGTTAGGAGTCCCTAAGTCATTTAGTGCAGTCAACCTTTATAGCACTTCATCTCCAGCCGCAATCCCCACCTCCTCCATAGTCGAAGAGTTTAAGGTGACAAAAGTACGAACAGCAATGCTTCTTAGAGATTCAAAAGATCCAACAGCTAGATCAACGGAAGCGACAACATCAAGAACGAGGAAATGGTCTGCCCAGACAGCAATCATCAATGCAGAAGGCAGACTCAGGCAGAGCGATATTGTAGGAACAGTTGCAGAAAGACGAAGAGGACTTGGGAGTTATGGGAGAGTCCCATGGTCAAAAGCAGACGCAAGAGAGAAAAGGAAGATGGTCACTTGTGAAATAAGGAAATCTGAGGAAGAGGCAAGATTAGCCAAGGCCACTGGAATGGCCAAGCAGGGGGCATGGCTCAACTGGGAGGCAGTAGAGGGCAGAAGGCTAACTGGGAAAGATCTGTTACAGACATCTGAGACATCTCTAGCCTTTCTCCTTAATCACTCAGTGACACACTTCCCACACCATGTAATCTTTCATTGTGGGGTATGATCGACGACCCGATGTGTACTCTTTGCAAAGATCAGCCTGCTTCTCTAAAGCATATCCTGAGCTCATGTAATGTTGCACTGGGAGAACACCGCTACACTTGGAGGCATGACCAGGTTCTGAGAGAAATAGTCAGACAAATAGACAACATTATTACTTGCAAAGCCAGCCCACAAGTAAAGGAGACAGCACAATGGACGTCTTTCCTAAGAGAAGGTCAGAGTAAAGGACCTAAACAACAGAAGCGAATCAAGTTACCAGGAATCCTTCAGACTGCAACTGACTGGAAAATCGGAGTTGATTTGAGCAAGAAGTTAGTATTCCCCCAAGAGATAGCTACCACCACAATAAGACCAGATATTGTCATTACATCAGACAACAGGAGGTGTGTTATCTTAGTAGATCTAACTGTCCCATGGGAGGAAAGGATGGAGATTTCCCACGAGATAAAACAATCAAAATATGAGGATATCATCACAGAGGCAACGCAGAATGGTTGGAAAGCCCACAGCTTTTTCTCATGTAGTCTTGATTGTTCTGAATCTCAACCTAGATCTAGCTATCATGTTGGATCAGCGCTTTTCATCTTGATCTTTTCAACGTTTATTGTTGAAATCTTCTCACCTCTGGGTATCCGATCAGTGCTCCATCATCCACTAAACTCTGATTGATATGTATTTTCATGATGAATTGTGCAAGATTTGTTCGGGAAAAGTGTACTTGTTTTGACCGTGCATAATAATGAGCTAATACTGCATGGTCATCGTTGATTGGTCAAACCATGGTCTTTCAATTAGCTAGTTGAAGGCCCATGGTCAAATTTACCTACATAAACATTGGGTCGGTAAAGCATGTGGCTTTCTCATTGGTACAAGGTGGTCATAATAGAAATCAAAATAAGTAAAAGAGACCAAATTGGGCAAGGCTACTAGCAAGCAAGATACTAGAGTAAAGGCCATGATTTAGTTATATCATCAATATATTCCAGATTCGGAAGATATTTTATTTTGAGTGGAATAAATAATTTCAGCATAACAAACCTTGCAAAAACACTGGTCTCCTTCGCCATCATTGAACTGGAGATGAACTTGTGGTATAAAAATCGACATCAGTAGCACACAAATGGGTTTTGCGTGGATCTTCATGGTAATGATCTCAGCAAACAGTCGGTATTCTAACTTTTATCACTAAATTTATAAATATTTTTTGCTCTGATGCCGAAGAACACCTTTAGCGGAAATCGTTCCGCATAAAATAAGTGTTCCCTAATTTCGTATTTTAGGATAAGATAGATTATACAAGTAAGATACTACAAGTTCTTTTGATTAACCATTGTTTACTTATTTCAAATATGCATGTTTTTCTTTGAACTACCTGATAAAGGTGACGAAGCGGAATGATATTTAAATGATACGTGGCAAATTTCCACAGTTCCAAAACGAGGTCAAGAGGAATTCCCAGGGAAATCCCAATGCATAATTTTATAATTTTACTGAAATTTCAATGAATTCGCAAGAATACCTCGAATCCAGGTAAAGAGTATAGCCTTAAAGTAATGCTAGTTCATATAGATGTATCAAGTCTTTGATTGGGACGAATGCACTCCGACATTAGATGTATTTTTTGTCCTAACTGTTAAAAAATGATTTTGAAAATTTAAAAAAGCCAAAAATATTCAAAATCAGCTGATTCAGTGATTGCAACAGACATTTGCTTCAGTGGTAGAGGAAGGCAGAGGGATCATGTTTACTTTCTTTTCAATACATCAATGTTCATTGTGAAAAGCAAAAAAACTAAACTAAAAACTAAAAAGATATTTGCATGATAAAGACATAGGATCAACTGCAAGAATCAGAGTCAGGGCAATCTGCGCGAGATTCGGTTTTTACTTGGTTCAGTTTTTCATTAAAGGAAGTACTTCATTCCAATGATTCAAAGGGCTTTTCTGCCATCGCTTCGGTTTAAGTTTGTACAACACACGTCTACAAATCTAGGGCAGGTTGATATTATGTCATTACATTTGTTTTGGGTGTATCCTTTTTGTTTTGACACTAAACAAAAATATTCCTGCACTATATACCCTATATTAATTGTGCATGCGTTTCAATAATTTGAACCAATAAAATGGCTGGATTTAATGCGCATGCGCTAAAAACCGAACCATAAAATGGAATCTCGCGCAGATTGCCTCTAGTGAAGAATCATTTTGGTGACATATTACCTATAGACCTACCCTACATGTATATGTATTTCCCAATTTGACTGATTTGCTATAATTGAAAAGGTAAGACTTAGCTAAAGAATGTGACTCGCTTACATGTACATGTGCTTCCATGAGTCAGCACATAGACTTTGTTTCGTCAACCATTAGCACATTATCCACTCGCTTCTTCATGAGTTCCGGAAGTTATGGATTATATGTAGTATTACCAAACACATGATGTGAAATTCAAAATTCAAATTTTTGGGTCGCTTTATTTTGAGCATGCATGCACACATGTTAGTCACTTTAAACTATATTTTCACATTTAGGTGATATGATCTTTGAATGAAGTCTTTTATTTGCACATACTCGAAAAAAGAAAAATTGAAAATCACTTCACATTTATTTTGCATGAGCTATGCCAATTGTCATCAGTCGCAAAATGGTTTACATGTGTTTTACAGGTAAGGGTATGGCAAGTTTAATAAACAAAGACTCTATGGAGTTTGAGTGCCCCAAACACCAACTGTCCCTATTGGCCAGCCTTAAAGATATGTACGACACCAACACACTGACAGATGTCTGCATTGCCGTGGAGCAACACAAGTTTGAATGTCATAGGTAGTTATACATTTTTTTAAATATACAAGTACTGTGTAGCGCTTTAAAAGAATTTTCATGATTTATCAATAAACATGTCTATCAGAACCCAAATTGTAAAAGATTAAGTTATTCATTTTCATACATGTATTTGCTATTTCAGGAATGTCCTAGCTGGGAGCAGTCCCTATTTCAAGGCCATGTTTACCAATGATCTTCAGGAACGGTACAAGCAAACAATCGAGATATTTGACATAGATTCTACATCAATGGAGCTAATCATCAATTTTGCTTATACAGGGAATGTAGAAATCACTATGACAAATGCACAGAGTCTAATGGCTGCCTCTTCATTGTTCCAAATGACATCTATTGTCAATGCATGTGCTAAATACATGGAAACACAGTTAGATGTATCTAACTGCATACCAATGCATTACTTGGCAGCGATTCACAACTGTAATGAACTGGCCTCTAAAGCCAAGGAGCATATTGAAAAAAATTTCAATGAAGTTACAGAATGCGAAGAATTCCTACAACTCTCTGTTGAGAAGTTATCTGAAATAATATCATCAAGTGATCTGAACGTAGACTCAGAAGAGATTATATTTGAGTCTATCGTTGACTGGATAAACCATGATAAAAATCAGAGAGAAGAATATATGAAGAAGCTCCTACCTCATGTAAGATTTAGCCTACTCAGTATTAAATACATTCACAATAACATAGACACCAATGAAACAGTCAGGAACTGTGATACTTGTCAAAAATTACTAAAAGCTGTACATGTGTTTGAAAACTCCCCAGACACGTATAAAGGGGACCATGTATTTAATATGGAATTACGATCAGGGATGATTAAGCCTGAGCCCTGTATACTGTTAATAGGTGGCATCGATCATGGTCGATCATCTATTAACTGTTACAATCCATTGACAAGAGAGACTTACAGTGTATCAACACAATGTGATAATGGAAAATTTAACTTTTGTGATATTGAGGATCCAGCCTGTGTGGTTACCCCCGACAACCAGATATTCATCGCTGGGGGCAATTATGTTTACCATGACTCCTGGTACTGGGATGATGCTTCAGATGTCGATTCCCTAGATGAATACGATGGTGAAGACACAGTTCGTAGGGACCTCTGTTGCTATGACAATGATCATGACACATGGATCGCAAAATCTCCAATGTTGTTTCCAAAATCAAACTTTGCTCTGGTGCATTTAGATGGATTCCTCTATTGTTTTGGGGGGCTAACAGTTAACCAGCATCCGACTGAGATAATTGAGAAATATGACATTGAGTCCAATAGATGGACTTATGTGGGGATGATGCCAACGACACTTGTGGACTTGTCAGCAGTAGTACATGATGGAATGATATATGTTCTAGGGGGAAGAACAGGGGTCGGGGCACATAATGTTCTTATGAAGTATGACAGCATTAAATCTGAATGGACAACACTGGCAGGGATCCCCACGCCTCGTTTCAGTTTCGGGGCATGTGTGGTAGGTAGTGAAATCTATGTTGCTGGGGGTCAGATCTACTCTCACACAAGCAACACTATCCACAGGGACTCGCTAAGCTCAGTAGAAATCTATAATATAACTGAGAACATCTGGCGCCAAGGCCCAGAACTTCCCTCGAGTGTATACAATGTGGGACTGATACATGTCAATGGAAGCTTATTTGCCTGCGGGACAGTTGAAGTACAACGTAATGCATTCAGGGTCTATGGAAATGTGGTCTACAAGTTAGATCTGGGTAAATCTACATGGAGGATGATAGAGGATGATTTATGTGACATCAGGGATTTTGCTTGTGTATCTGCCCGCTTTCACACCAGAAAATTAGCTCAAGTGTTCAGGCCAGAAGTGGATACTTAGAACTTATGACTAGGACCAAATTCAAATGAATGTATGCAAGTTTATAGTACATGTTCTTCCAAATCTAAAATGCATAAATGTTGTTTTGAGCTTGGAGAAAAATTGTTTAAACAATCATGTTAATTCATTTTTTCAATACGATCATGATATGATATCATGAAGCAATTATTTCATGAATAATTTTGTAAATTAAAAAGCATAAAGTCTAGTCATAAAGAGTGTGTCATAAGGTTTATTGGATGAAATTGTGAACCAATTGTCTTATTTTCTTGTCCATGTACATGCTAAAAAACAAGCTGGTCCATGCTAAAATTGACTGAACATTGTTCCCTTGGTTGGTGCTTATGCCACCCCCTTTAGTTTAAATGTTAGGTTGTATCCATGATTATATGATCTTTATAACCTGGATAATTAATATAAATCTGGATTGCATTTAAATAAGCCTAATCAATGGTTTTATTACATGAAGTTATTAATTGGAGTGTAAACTTTTTGTTTCGGTAACAGATCACAATATCAATGTTGTGCTAAATTCCAAATCACAGATCACTTTTAATCAATTTTCCACTGCTACTGGATGAACGTGAAGTTCTATTTGCAGGACTATCAGACTTGAACTGTTTATGTGAGTTTGAAATTTACTCAATTCAAAGGAATTCAGATTTTCTCTTGAATGGAGATGAAAAGGGTATTGAAACAAATGAAAAATTGATTGAAATCTCTGCTCACCATACTTTTCAAGCTACCCAAAGTCTAGAACAGGGTAATTTCTAACTTTTGATTTTGATACCAAACTTGTGGAATTAGGAGACATAGCAAAGCAAACAACAAACATTTTTTTCTGAACATTCTGTGTATTTCTAAATATCAAATTTAATTTATTAATATTGTTTCGATTATTGATAATGTTGATTTATCAACAATGGCAATTTGTCAGTTTGTTCATAAGTATTCTGTTGTATTTTGTTCTGTTTAGAAATAAATTTTGTATGAAAAAAATACATGAAGTTTGAAATTTTTTAAAATAGGTGACGTGTCAAACAAAAAATGCGACAAACATCATAAAAATGTTTTCTGCTTGGAACTCACTTTAAAATTTAGATGCATTTAGATGACAAACAGTGACATTTGCTGAAGTAAATCTACAAGAATGACTGCAAAATTGATGGACTGTAGTATCAGTATCATATATTTGAACCATATAGGTTTTAGACAGTACAATATGCAATTAGCTTGTTATTTTTGAGCTCTGATCAAACGCTTTTTGTGTATCACACGTACCAGGTCGTTCAATAAGTTCATGCAAAAACATTCTCATTTTTTTATTTTTCAATGTTTTTCCTTGAAACTTTCACAAATCATCCCCAAAAAAGTTGGACTATAACACTGTCACCACTTCTAGTGGTGATATAAAGATGTGATAAGATTTAATGCATAGTTTGTAATGAGAAATCACAAAGAACAATACTTTAAAAACAACTTTGTGTGAATACATAGTTCTCACAATCTGCACAATGTTACAACTATTGTACCCCAAGAAGACACATTTGTATTGGGCTGAAATCATGTTTAAATAACAAATTATTGGAATGAAATACAGTGTACAGTGTAAACACCTTCAAAACAAAAATATGAAAAAATTACTCATTTATTGCATTTGTGATTCACGGAAATCATGACGCAAAATTGAAAACTGTCACACGAATATGCATACCTGCCAACCTACCGTATTTTTACGGGAATCTACCGTAAATTTTTCGTTTTTCCGTAAAAAATGACAAACTTCCGTAAAAAAATACCATGTTTATCCCGTAAAAACGCCCGTAAAAAAATCTACCGTATTTTTTTCGAAATCTACCGTAAATTTATTTTTTAAAAACTCGTTTCTTCCATGAGAACGGCCGTAAAATCTACCGTAAATTTTTGAAAATCTACCGTAAATTTTCGAAAATCTACCGTATTTCTGCTAAAATCAACAGCATTTTTGTTCAAACTACCGTAAAATTTCCTGTTATTGTTGGGAAATGCTGAAAAATTGAAGTCTTCCTGTACTGTCCCTGTAATATTCCTTCACCAACCCGAATATAAATAGGTATCGACAGGTCTGTGGTTATCAGGTTATTGCGCATTTATCTAAGTACGCTGGCGTATAATCAGTCCAAACACCAACTACCACAAGAAAGAATTCTTTCTGACATGATTTTTGTAGTTACCAAACCCTTTTGTACACAGATCTTTATTCCGAATGCAACAAAAATATGATTTTAGTTGCGCTTCATCTAAATAATTGAGTGGAAATGACAAAAACTACTTGCTTTACCGTATGAAATATGCGTAGTTTGGTTTATGATCAGTACTGAACGCCACATATACATTATACATAGTTTAATCAATTTGTTTTCAGTACGATAAAATGTTGTATTTTTCATCTGAACACATTATATCAGTAACAAATACATAATATGTACCAACCAGCATGAGGATTATGGAATTTTTTATGCATCTTTATTCTATTTTCACACTTTTGGATTTGATTACAACCATTCGATATTCCACTCTATTAAAATGGTTCGAAACACGTAATAAATTCGTTTGTTTTTACACATTTATATTTGAGTTATGTAACTATATATGCGATAAATGCACTTGTATATGCGGTTCATGTTATTCAGTGTTTGGTAAAATGTCACATATTTAAGTCACGAACAAAGACGGTTGACACATAATATATTTAGAACACACATCAAATACAAATATACTTTAGAACCAAACAATGTTCATTTACCGAACATTTACCAAATAGCACGGACATATAGTGACTTACCCCACATAATTAATGACATATTGCACATAAAATCATGTGGGGTAGGTCAAATTCTTCCACAAAACTAGTTATTTTAAAATCTATCGCAAAAACTACCGCATTTTTTCCAAATTTACCGAAATGTACCTCATTTTTGGCAAATCTTCCGCAAAAGTACCGGTTTTTTCAAAAAATTACCGTAAAAACTACCGCAATTTTCAAAATCTACCGTAAAACTACCGCATTTTTGGCAAATCTTCCGCAAAAGTACCGGTTTTTCAAAAAATAACCGTAAAAACTACCGCAATTTTCAAAATCTACCGTAAAACTACCGCGTTTTTTCAGAATCTTCCGCAAAACTACCGCTTGTTCAAAAAACTACCGTGAAAACTACCGCATTTTTTCAAAATCTACCGTAAAACTACCGCATTTTTTCAAAATCTTTCGCAAAACTACCGGTTTTTCAAAAAACTACCGTAAAAACTACTGCATTTTTTAAAATCTACCGTAAAACTACCGCATTTTTTTCTAAATCTTCCGCAAAACTACCGCTTTTTTCAAATTTCTACCGTAAAATTACATTTTTTTTCAAAAATCTACCCCAAACCTCTGAAACTACAGTATTTTTTTAAATCTACCGCAAAAACTACCGTTTATTTTATAAATCTACCGCAAAAACTACCGTTTTTTAAAAAATCTACCGCAAAAACTACCGTTTTTTCTAAAATCGACCGTAAAAACTACCGCAATTTTGTTGAAAAATACCGCAAAAACTACAGTATTTTGAAAAAATCTACCGCAAAAATACAGCAATTTTAAAAAAATCTACCGCAAAATTTTGGTCTTAGGTTGGCAGGTATGAATATGTGTCACCATATGTTGGATTAACAACAAAGTGATAAACTTAACAAGAAATAACAAAAAATTAGTACCGTGGGTACTGGGCTCACATGGTGACAGAAAAAAACAGATATAATTTTTTGCTGATTTTTTGTAATAAAATTATTTCAAGCCACTATTTTGGACTGACGGAGAGACAGATGGACAAATCGATGTTAAGTAAAATTGCTGAAAAAAACAGATATAATTTTTTTTTAATTATTTGGAACAAAATTATTTCATACAACTACTCTTTACAGTGACATGGCTTTTTGCAATGCAAGACACCTGAAATTATTTGTAAAGCTAGGAAATGGGCCAAAATTGAATTTCGCGAGACAAAAATGACGACCATTTTGAAATCAGGCAAGCTTTTGAACCAGGAGTCAAAGGGGAGTTTTTTGTATTGATGTTGAACAAAAATAACGTGAAACTGGAATCCTATCGACAGAGGTTTTAAGTAAATGGTCCAAAAGAGGATTTCGCGAGACAGATGAACAAATCAATGTTAACTAAAATGGCTGAAAATAAAAAAACAGATATAATATTTTGCCGATTTTTTGTAACAAAATTATTTCATACAACTACTCTTTACAGTGACATGGGTTTTTACAATGCAGGACAGCTGAAATTATTTGTAAAGCTAGGAAATGGGCAAAAAGTGAATTTCGCGAAACAAGAATGGCGACCATTTTGAAAATAGGCGAGCTTTTGAACCAAGAGTCATAGGAGAGTTTTTTGTATTGATGTTGAACAAAATTAACTTAAAACGGGAATCCTATCGACAGAGGGTTTAAGGTAAATGGTCCAAAAGTGGATTTTGCGAGACAGATGGACAAATCAATGTTAACTAAAATGGCTGATAGTCCTGTCCCTAGCCTCTCTGAGCTTACTCGGATTTAGAATGAAATAACTTTTGATTTTCTTTTAGTAGATACCCTGAAGTGTAGGAATCCATAAGTTATTTTTCCAGGTTTGGGTAAAATCAATTTTTATGGCAGGTTATAGTGGCGCCATCTAGTGATTTTAAAGTTGCAGGGTGATAATCTTAATTAATTTTTTTTTCAGCCAAACCTAATTTCATATTTATTTTTTTGCTTTTTCCTTAGAGACTACTTCCTAAACTATGCATTTGAATTTTTAGGTGATCCTGGAAGGTCATTTGATGGGTCATATTGCCTCAAATATACAGAAGCGCCACCTATAATCAAGGGTCTACCTTATAAAGTTTATTATTCTGAGGCTGATATGGTAGATAAAATTGTTATTATTGGTGTAACAATTAGAACCATAAAGGGGACATATGATGCAGTATCAAATTAATATATGTGGGACATGGGAACTTTAGAAAAAATTTTTTTTGTAAAAGTGGAAGAAATTTGACAAAATATCAGTTTTTACATATTACCAAATACATATGCTTTTTTATAAGTTAATCCTTATATGATGTAACAAGTACAAACAAATACATTTTGATTTTTGAGAATATGAATGAAGTAATTGTAGGGCTGAATTTTGGTTTTGGCCCATTATTATTATTTAATTATTCTGTGTTTGATATACACCCCTTATTATATCAAAGACTCAACTTCTGGAAATACAACACGGTACTTAATGAATGTATGAAAAGCTTTTCCTGAGTTTCTTTGTATTAATAGAGTATAACATCTATTAATCATATCATTTCCATAAGTGTGCACTTTTAGAATAAATTATATTTTATTTTACAGGTAATTTTTGCCAGAAACATTTTGTATAAAATTAGAGCTTCTCAAAAGATGTATCTACACTTTTCAAATAAAAAATGATCCTTCAATCTATCCCACCCAAATGGAGTTAGATCTAATTTTATATTATATTTATACCATCATAAGTTAATATCAAACTCAAAACTGAAACTCCTGTTAAAAGCCATGGCAGCTAATTTTGGGGTAATTTACATCTTATTAGCATGAAGGTTGTTTAAAACAGTAATCCTCTATAATTGACTTATTGACTAACCTTTTGTTTTTGTATTTAGTATATATTTGAGACTACAGATGAACATGTATTGAATTGGTGGAAACAAAATTATTAAAATGTGATTAAAGTAAGTAAGCTTAAGGTTTATTTAAGATATAAAGATTGCTCATCTTCGACAAAATAGAAGAATTAAAATTATGATCACTTAGAATGATTCAAATTATTTCTAATATAGAATGTAAGTTGGTGTCTAGGAAAATAAAACATATGATCACATCCAGCTTTTCTTTGAAAGTCAAATTTCCTTGCATATGGATTAACGAATTAACGTTAATAACTAAAATGAACCCAGTTACATGATAAACTATGCATGATCCTGAATTGTGACTGTATTTTTGAGACCCAGAGATTGAATATTTTAAAATCACTAACAATCTATTTCTTCTCCAGTTAACTTCCTAAATGGCTTCTATAAACTTTGAAAGAGGAAAATGTATTATCTGCCAAGATGATTTTAAAGACAGTAACAGCAATGTTGTCAAGCCAACTGTGGGACAAGCAAGAGGTGTTGCAACCTTGCTTAGAATAAGCAAAATGAAAGATGATGAAGTTTATCAACGTATGAAAGTAGCCAAACTTGAAAACGCACCTATTCTATATCACATGAACAATGCTTGCTACAGAGTATACACCCAAAAACGGCATACTGAAGAACCATTGAAGGAATGGTTGGAAGAAACACACCTCATTCCTCAACAGCACAACCCAAACAAATGAAATGTTCCCTTCCACAAAGGAATGAAGAAACTGAAACTGATACTGAAAAAACCATTGAAGGAATGGTTGGAAACACACCTCATTCCTCAACAGAACAACCCAAACAAATGAAATGTTCCCTTCCACAAAGGAATGAAGAAACTGAAACTGATACTGAAAAAACCATTGAAGGAATGGTTGGAAACACACCTCATTCCTCAACAGAACAACCCAAACAAATGAAATGTTCCCTTCCACAAAGGAATGAAGAAACTGAAGAAACTGAAACTGATACTGAAGAAACCATTGAAGGAATGGTTGGAAATACACCTCATTCCTCAACAGAACAACCCAAACAAATGAAATGTTCCCTTCCACAAAGGAATGAAGAAACTGATTAAACTGAAACTGATACTGAAGAAACCATTGAAGGAATGGTTGGAAATACACCTCATTCGTCAACAGCACAACCCAAACAAATGAAATGTTCCCTACCACAAAGGCCCTCTGTTGAAGCTGTTGATGTACCTAAATACCAGAATGTTTGTATATATTGTAATCAGGTCACAAAAAACAAAACATATGAAAAATCCCGAATTTCTGAAGAGAAGAAAGCTACCGAGTTTCTTGTACAAACCCAACACTTACAGGGTGAAGTGTATACCAGCACCTGTCACCTCACTGATGTGAAAGGAGTGATTGAAGCTGATCTCTTATACCATAACTATTGTTACAAACAATACAGCCATAAATACCAGAAAAGTACTGATTCAAATTCTCTTCATGACTACTGCAATTGAAGTAGGAATTATTAATGAGAGTACACTGATTCCTCTGAATATGGACAACTTTTGGGGAAGTAATTCCAACAAAGAGCAACTACAATTATTGTTGAGAAAATCAATACAAAAAGTGGCAAGTAGTTACACAAATATAATGTTTGTTTTAAGTGGAACAGTCAGCAATTCACCAGAGTTGTCCATGAAATGCGAAAGCTTCAATGTTCCCTCAACAAGCAACACCCCATGTATCAATAAACCAATAGAAGAAGCAGATACTAGAATGCTTCCCCATATAGTAGATGCCTTAAAGAATAACATATGTAGAGTGTCTGTCATATCAAATGACACTGATGTCTTTGTCATGGTTTTGCACTATGCAGAAAAACTAAAGGACTATGGAGCATCAGAGATATGGATACGAGCTGGCATCGGGGACTCAACAAGATATCTTCCTATGCATACATTAGCACTGAGAGTTGATGAGAATATAAGCAAAGTTTTACCTGCAATTCACTTCCTTACTGGTTCAGATGTTACAAGTAAAGATGGTACAAAACCTGCAGCATTGAAAGTAAAACCAGAATACATTCAAGGTTTAGCAACCTTTGGGGAGAACCTAAGTGATGAAAATTGCAGTAAAGCTGAAGTGTTTCTTGTACAAGTTTTGAAATCTGGGTCAAAATGTATGACAATGAATAAATTTAGGAACTGGATGTACCATCACTCAAAATCAGCTCAAATAAGCTCATTGCCACCCACATCACACCTACTAACAGACCACATAAACGAGCTCACTTAGCCACATATCAAGTCCAGCATGTTCTAGATGAAGAAGCTGTAACACTTGATCCCCTACAATATGGCTACATGAAGGACCCCACAAATGATTCTCTTATCCCAAAGCAGGACATAAGGATTTGGCCTGAAGATTTGATAAAGCAATGTACATGCAAAACTTGCAGCCAGGCATCATGTGGATGCAAACAGAGTGGGCAACACTGCATATCATTCTGCAAATGCACAAGTTTACAAACAAATAAATGTAAAAATCCCTTTTTAAAAGAGAGTGAACTTTTGGAGGCAATGCTTAATTAATGTTTTATGCTGATAAAATGAACTATTTTAATCAAATATCACAAAACAAATTGAATGTAACAGTTGTTTTCTAGTCTCTATTTTACAATGAATTGGAATTTAGGTAGAATCAGATCAGGGAGCAGTTTTCAAAAATATTTATGTCATATTCTTAATCACATCTATTTTCTAGAAATTCAAAGCAGTGCATTCTTTATTAAAAAATAGAGGTATTTCTGTTAATACGTTCAAGTGTTTTGCTGTGGATATATATACTTTGAATCTGAAATATGGTTATATTATTTCATAAAATAGCATGTATCTATTAGGAGGTACAATATTTGAAATGGTCAGGAAGACTTGGGGAGGCTAAAAGCGCATTTTGCTTTCAATTTTGTCATTGTTCTCTATGTTTCTTACTTTGCCTTCAAAAATCATACATGATTTACAAACAAATGAAACTTATAGAAAAATATATTTTCTATAGATGGCGCCTTTTATGCATGGTTTCATTCTGTCTATAATGTATTCATTAATAACCGTAATTGTCAACCATAAGCTTAACTTGTCTAAATATATATTTTTCTACTTGTTACATCATGTTAGGTTTACCGTAGAAATAAAAAAGCATATGTTTTTGGTAATATGTAAAAACAATTTCTTCCACTTTTACAAAAATATTTTTTTCTAAGTTCCCATGTCCCACATATATTAATTTGATACTGCATCATATGTCCCCTTTATGGTTCTAATTATTACACCAATAATAACAATTTTATCTACCATAACAGCCTCAGAATAATAAACTTTATAAGGTAGACCCTTGATTATAGGTGGCGCTTCTGTATATTTGAGGCAAAATGACCCATCAAATGACCTTCCAGGATCACCTAAAAATTCAAATGCATAGTTTAGGAAGTAGTCTCTAAGGAAAAAGCAAAAAAATAAATATGAAATTAGGTTTGGCTGAAAAAAAAATTAATTAAGATTATCACCCTGCAACTTTAAAATCAATAGATGGTGCCACTATAACCTGCCATAAAAATTGATTTTACCCAAACCTGGAAAAATAACTTATGGATTCCTACACTTCAGGGTATCTACTAAAAGAAAATCAAAAGTTATTTCATTCTAAATCCGAGTAAGCTCAGAGAGGCTAGGGACAGGATCATGAAAATAAATTAATAAATTAAAAAATGGATATAATTTTTCGCTGATTTCTCGTAACAAAATTATTTCATACATCTTCTCTTTACATTGACATGGATTTTTACAATGTAGGACACTTGAAATTATTTGTAAAGCTAGGAAATGGGTCAAAAGTGAATTTCGCGAGACAAAAATGGCGGCCATTTTGAAAATAGGCGAGCTTTTGAACCAGGAGTCATAGGGGAGTTTTCTGTATTGATGTTGAACAGAAATAACATAAAACAGGAATCCTATCGACAGAGGTTTTAAAACATGCCACTGTTATTGACGAAAAGTGGATTTCGCGAGTCAGATAGACAAATCAATGTTAACTAAAATGGCTGAAAATAAAAAATGGATATAATTTTTCGCTGATTTTTTGTAACAATATTATAACATATATCTACTCTTTACATTGACATGGATTTTTACAGTGTAGGACACCTGAAATTATTTGTAAAGCTAGGAAATGGGTCAAAAGTGAATTTCGTGAGACAAAAGTGACGGCCATTTTGAAAATAGGCGAGCTTTTGAACCAGGAGTCAAAGGTTAAAACGTGCCACTATTGTTGACGGACAGACAGACAGACAGACGGACGGACGGACAGACAGACGGACAAGTGAGTGATTGCAAAAGCTCACCATGTGAGCTAAAAATAGCATTTTGATGCTACGTGATTGGGAAATAAAAAGTATTATTTTTGTATGTGTTTTATACTACATGTATTACAAATCTCTCATACATCCTTACATTTATATGTAAATGTAACATCTCATTTCACTTTAAGTACATATAAGACAGTTAGTACATGAGGAAATATGTACACAAATATTTTATGACTGAAATGTCAAGGTTGCTCTTACACGCTTTTCCATTTTAAAACTGCAATCAAACGCCTAAATATCACACACATTTCTCACAACTGAGTTCCCAAAGAACAAATAAATGATGATAATAATCTTTCATACAAATTAACAATACTTTTATTAATACAGCTGTACAAGCCTGTAATTTAGTTATAAACTGCTTCGATTATTATCCACCACCCTCCCTTTGTTTAATGTACAAAAATAAGTCCTAGTCATCCAGCCTTTTATCCAAATGACTTCAAGTCTACTGCATCCCATATATAGATATTTTCTTTTGATCAATAATAATTTATACTCATATACTACGCTCCATCGTAGAGTGAGAGAAAGTATATGTACAATAAGAATATTGGGTATAATAGAAGAGGTCTCTTTTGTTGTAATTCCTCTACGCATAGTAATGAGCCGGCACTGTATGAAGCCCATAGTACTCCCAAAAACTGGAACAAACGCAACAGTTCAATGATTCATTATCAAAGATAAATAGAAAGCAACATGTGTTACATTTAACCAGTCGAGTAAATGATCATGAAGAATAACTGAAAATTGGTTACGATTCCATAAACTCAGCTGTAAAGCAACATTTTCTCGGATAAAAAATACATTACTAAATTCAGAAGCATTACCTTAACCAAAAGTTCTTTTATAATATTTTATGCTTATGTAATACATTATGTAGGAGTTCACCAACAAGTGAAGAGAATGTCAACAGGACATCCAAATATGGACATGTGATGGGACAATAAAGGATTCCCTTAATAAGAGAGGTAATTTCCCAAATTTTGCAATATAATGGTTCTTACCTTTATTGTCATTGCAACATAGTGCATGGATCTGAACAATGGTAGAATGGCTGCTATAATAATCAAGGGTAGTAATGAGTATCCTATCACTCCTAGACACTGAGAATAATTCACCTGAAGCAAATAAAATGAGAATAATTCACCTGGCTGGAGCAAATCTTATATGAAACCAAGATGGCTTATACATGTAGGTGGTTGTGTAGCACAATGGTTAACCCATGATATAAGCAGGAAAATGCATTTCTTCCTCTGTTATGCCTGGGTCACATTTGCTCCGATTCATCAGCCGGCACCTGGCCGATTGAATATTCTGGTCAAAACTGTATACAATTTTGAACAAAATACTCAATCGGGCGGGCGCCGGCCGATGAATCGGAGCAAATGTGACCCAGGCATTAGTCACTTCATCAATTATGGATAGTTAATGATAAAATGAAATCCTACTCTAAGGGCTGAGTGATTATGACCATGAAATCATTGTTGTTAAATACCGAACTGGTTACTCTGTTGAAACTTACCTCCCCTCCGAGCACCCTTGCCAGCATAAACACAAGAAGAGAACCACAAATCCAGATTGTGATAATCCAAGATAGCACCTATAATACACAATATAATATCTATTAAAAAATAATGTATTGGATTCTATTACAGGTGCAGCTGAAAACCAAAGGCTGAATCTCTAGGCCAGCATAGAATTAAATATACCGATCTGTGTGCATTATTCCACATATTACTGAGTTTTCTCATTTTCAAGTAGGTACAAATAGATTTCCAGTTGGGTGCAAGCCTATTTTTTAAATCTCAAGTGGTTGAAGCGCCCACTTGCTTTTATGCTTGAAAGATCACTGTATATTAACAACGTATATGAAAAGTGACTGGTAATGATTCTTAATAAAAATAACAATCAAAATACTTGTTTCAGATTTGTTTGTCATTAGAATTATAACAAAGACATTCAAGATGAATACTTGTAACACTTTAAAAACTTACCCTAAATTGACCATACAATGAAACCAGTGAGTATAGAAGCACAACCACCAAAGGCCCCCAAAAATCTGGGTTGTCCCGGACAATCTGTCGATTAAATCCCAACTGTGGCAATGGAAACAGAATACAGCGTAACTTGTAGTAAATATCCTTCAGATCAATGTCGAGTTCTTCCCTGAAAAATATGTAAGAGCTATCATTTTTAATGATCTGACGTAACTTACATTTACACGTTTCATGTTTCAAAAATTATTTATTTTACCTGACAATTCTTTTAGATCACAATGAGACTGACCTCTATTGAAAAAATTTCAATGTAACATAAATATGATCCAGTCCAAAGTTTTCCAAAGTGCATAAATGTCCACTCTATCCTTGCAGAGTGAAGCAGATTCTAATTCAAGGGAAAATTGAATTGAGTAAAAAGTTCAACATGGCTCAAAGAAAATTATGATCTCTCCCTTTAAGGTGGACTAACAGTACATTAAATATGATACATGCATTCACTTACAGCAAAGGTTTTTGTTCTTCCTCTTGGTCATCTTCAACTTCTAGGAGCCAGCCAAATCCTTTACTGTCAAGGAATTGACCTGTTTTACCACGATTCCTTACAAAACCTGTTCCTTCTTCAGTATCAATACTTTCACCCCCTCCCATTTTACCAGATGGAGCATCATATTGACCTGAAAGATACATAATACATGAAGTATCACATAGTTTATCATAAAGATAGACGAGATGTTTTTGATATCGTATTTTACATTTACTATCTTGCAATTGATTATTGATAAGTCGTAGATTTGGCATATTTTCTTCCTTGGGTACCTCTAAGGGTTCATACCAGATTATGCACGATGCATTTCTTTGCCACAAGTTTGAGCTCTAATTTTGCTAATATGAAGTAGGGGTAATCTCTGCAAGGTTTGTTTATTGTGGTTAGAACGTAGTGGTAAAGTGCTCAGGAGCAAATAATTCATGTGCGCAAAATATTTGCATGAATAATGACGCATGCACACCTGTGCCATGTTTTTTGCTCATAATTTCGTTTCAATCCATGGAGTTTGTGTTTCAGTGTAACTTCTACAAAAACAACGGACCGAATGGAGAATTAACAGGTAATATCACTTCAAGATTTTAAAGATTTTTTTGCCTATTATAGCAAAAATTTGGCATTATTTTCGCATTCTATCTTTGAGTTTATACTCATAAAATGAGGCTACACTTACCAATCTCTAAAATGACATTTCCAGATGTCCGTCATTGTGTCTGTTTGTCCCGGGTTAAAATTAAAATATTAGCGAAACGAAATTGTTGTCAAATAGATTGATAATTATAATCCCGATTGATAGGGATAAAAAGATCAATTTTGAGGATAACGGGTATCTTTGATTGATTTAAATACTGCGTGTATACAAGCAAAATAGTTATTAATTGCAAACCTACTGTTTGCTAATGCAGTGCTGCAATGACAGTTAATTTATGATACGATTTGCAATTCCGATGTTACCAGAACTGACCAACATTTTTGTTATATTCCAAACCTGTCTCCAATATTTTCGTAATTATTCATCAATAGGGTCTAAGGGGGATACGGGATGGTGTGTACATGTATGTATGCATGCTTGAATCACATTCTTTATGTAATAATTCCACATTTTCAGGGTTTAATTAGTTCCGCTTGTTGAAACCTGCAGAACGATTAAATTAACGCATTAAAGGGCAAAATGATCATGGAGGTTAGACCTAGCCGGGGCCGTAAAACATGTCAGATAAGAAACAAGGCCCAGGCTAGGTTTCATGTTGTTAACAAAAAATTCAAAAGTACAGCGCAATGTCTAAAAAGCACTATCATTACAGGATCTATGTCTATGTCAATAATCCGCAAAAGGCTAATAAGCCCATATAAAGCAGATATATAATTTAACAGTGATAGAATTTGAATAGAATATAATTTAAAACCTTAACATTTAAAAATAGATCTATGGTTTACAACTCATTTTTACCTGGGGAGACTGTCAGGCTAACCGCGTTGACATCACCCCTCTTTACCAGTAGTGCAGGCTTGTTGCTGTGCACTGGGGACCCTTTACATTAAAACATAGATCTATATTAAAAACACACCTATTTAATTGCAGTTATTGACATAGGCATAGTATGATGATTTAAAACTACTTAGACTGTCACAGTCTAAGATGTCACCAGGTAGAGTGTTCCATTTAGCTATTGTCCTAGGGAAATAGCTAAATTTGTATGCATCCGTTCTAGTTGATGGTTGTATGAACTTAGAAGGATGATACAACCTAGTGTTGGTATTGATCTGTTGGCGGAAGTATGGAGGCAGGTCGATGGCTGCTAGGTTCTGCTTTCCTTTGTAGAAAAGGAAAACTCTAGCAGCCTCTCGACGCTCCTTCAGTGGCTCCCACTGTAGGTCTTGAAGAGCTTTGGTGACGCAGCCTGGTTCCCTTGAGTGACATTTGGTTACAAACCTGGCTGCTCTTCTCTGTACCTGTTCCAACATATCAATATCTTTTTGTCGGTACGGATCCCATGCCGAGCTGGCATACTCTAAATTAGGCCGGACTAGTGACTTATACGCCTGAGCCTTCACTTTTTCAGGGCATTGATGGAGGTTGCGCCTGAGAAATCCAAGCACCTTATTGGCTTTGGATACAATAGTTTGAATATGTGTAGTCCAGCGTAAGTTATTTGTGATGTCAATTCCTAGGTATGGGATGTGTGTTACCGACTTAAGGTTTTCCCCTAGCATGGTGTAATTGTGCATGATAGGGGATTTACCTTTGTGAATATTTAGCACATAGCATTTTGATGGATGGAATTTCATTTGCCATGTTGATGCCCAGGAGACCAGTTTATCAAGATTCTCCTGTAGTGTTAATGCATCTTGCTTGCTTTCGACTGTCATGAATAAAAGGCTGTCGTCGGCAAAAAGCTTAAGACTGGCTGAGGATGATAGGTTATTGCCCATATCATTGATATAAACAAGGAAACAGAGTGGTCCAAGAACTGTTCCTTGAGGAACTCCTGATTTTACTGGAGTTTTTGAACTTGATTCACCATCGAGCACTACCTGTTGTGATCTTCCCACAAGCCAGGATCTGAACCAGTTCAAGTTATTATTGCGAATTCCATAATAGTCGAGTTTGAGCAAGAGGCGTTCGTGAGCCACCGTGTCAAACGCTTTGGAAAAGTCTAATACCAACATGTCTGTTTGTTTATTGTTGTCGAGGGCCCGAGCTATATTCTCTATTGTATTGACAAGTTGTGTTTCACATGAGTGCTTTGACCTGAATCCATGTTGGAATTTTACTAGAATTTCATAGAGGTCAAAGTGGGCCATAACATGATGGAATATAATATGTTCCATTATTTTACATGGAACTGACGTCAGAGATACAGGCCTGTAATTCACAGCCTCATCTCTTCGTCCCTTTTTGTAGATAGCAGTAACATTGGCATGTTTCCAGTCCATAGGCACTAAGCCTTCATCGATAGACTGTTGAAAAATTATTTGAAGGAATGGTGATATGCTGTCACTGCATTCCTTCAGGACCCTAGTCGGAATAAGATCGGGTCCAGTGGCTTTTGATGGATTTAGGCCAGTTAGCAATTTGTGAATTCCTTTTGTCGAAATTTTGATATTTGGCATTTCAGGAATTTGACTAGGTACCATTGTCGGTAGAGTGGCATCCTCATCTGTGAATACAGAATTGTATTGGTCATTGAGGATGTTTGCTTTCTGGGCGGCGTCTGTTATTTCGTCGCCATCTTTGTTACGCAGCACGCTGATACCTGATGCATCTTTGCGTTTAGACTTTATGTAGCTCCAGAAGCGTTTGGTAATGCCTTTGTGCTGAACATTCTCATTTATGATTTCGCTTTCATCAATGTCAAGCAGATCGTTGATGTAGCGCTGATGTTCTTTACGCATTTCACTATGGATTAATTTCCGTAGTGATTTGTATTTATGCCAATGATGAGGTTCATTTGAACGTTTGGCAACATTATATCGTCTTTGTACGTCTGAGAACGATATATTTTCAAAATAGCATGGCATTTACCTTGGCTGTGCGATCCTGTAAGTGATTGAGAATTTTGTGATGTGGCAGAAACGTCAACAAATTGGAACTGATCCTGTGACGGGACAAACTTGCTCGGACTTTCCACAACTTTAGTGTAGGCAGGTGGAGGTGTATATTGGCCTCCCGTAAAACTAGAAGATTGTGTCATTCCACTCATATCCATGCTGTAATCTGCATTTCTATCCCCGAATTTTGCCTGATCTAAATCTTTGTCCGCCATGTCAGTTCTCGTTAAAATTATGAAATCTCGCGCAAACGAAACTTCGGAAATTTCGATTTTCTAATCTATTACTCAATATATTTATAAACCTGATATCACATAATGATTGCTTATTTTATTCTCAAGTTTCCATTATACTATATTCTCATAAATCTTCCAAATATCCTAAAACGCTATGTTTACTTCCGGGTTAAAATATCGCGGGAAGAAAAAATTTGCAAAAGTTGTTTGGAAAATATGCACAGTAAATTACAGTTTAGTCTAATATTGTAGCCCATCGAGTTCAATAGTGAGTATCCCTTGATTCCTTTAATACCATTTTATTAGGATTCACATTTTGTCTATAAATGATCACAGATTGTGAGACTTCACCATTCTTGAATATTTTGTGGCATTTTCCCAGGATCATCAGGACCTTATCATCATCATCATCATCATCAGATTCTGAGCTTGTAGGTCTTAACTAACAGTCCTGTTAATGCTCAGATCTTTATTATTTATAGTTCATATTCAATTAAACTATATCATAGTGGTAAGTTTGCCAAAATCTGTCTAGCCTCCCTTTAAACTGATCTACACTGTCAGACATCACAATCATCTCGGGAAGGCTGTTCCAGTCATCAATAACCCTGTTGCTGAAGGAGTTTCTTCTCACAGTAGTGTTGCAGTGATGCTTGTATAGCTTCAAGGAATGCCCTCTGGTGGTAGTGGTAGCCTTAGTAAAGAAGGAGCTTGGCTCTATTGTGTCGATTCCATTCATGATTTTAAAGACTTGGATCATGTCGCCCCTTCTGCGTCTATATTGAAGTGAATGTAGCTTTAGCTCTTTCAGTCTTTCTTGGTAGGGCTTATCCTTTATTCCAGGTATTAATTTAGTAGCTCGTCTTTGTATTTGCTCTATTTTTCTGTTATCGCCTAAGAATCTTGGATGCCAGATGCTATTTCCGTAGTCTAGAATTGGTCGGATCATGGATTTATACAGTGGAATTATATTTTCCTTTATGTGTGTGAAACTCCTTTTAATAATACCTAGTTTACTATTGGCTTTCTTAGCTACTTGACTAATATGTTGCTTAAACTTCAGTTCAGTGTCCATGATCACTCCTAAGTCCTTTTGTTCTGACACTGATTCAATGTCTTTATCATCAAGTTTATACTTATGGTTCGTATTCATATTCTTTCCGCCTAGGTTTAGCACTTTGCACTTTTTTTGATTGAATCTCATTTGCCATTTATTTGACCAGTCTGTTAGAGTGTTTATATCTTGTTGGAGACTTTGCCGCTGTTCCTCAGTTTCACTTACTCCGTATAGTTTAGTATCATCCGCAAAAATCTTTATCGAGTTCCTGATCTTGTCTGGAGCATCGTTGATGTATATGATGAACAGGGACGGCCCCAAAACGGTTCCTTGAGGTATTCCGGAGGCCACTGGCTTTGGTGAGGATGTGCTAGTGTTAACTTTCACTGTCTGTGTCCTGTTTGTAAGAAAACCTCTTATCCACTGAAGTACATTACCTCTAATTCCAACACTTTCAAGTTTTTTTAGTAGTCTCTGGTAGGGCACGGTATCAAACGCTTTCGCCAGGTCAAAATATATTGCGTCTAATCTTGTTCCATTGTCGAGTATCTCCGTCCACTTTTCCATTACAGTTAGGAGTTGCGTGATACATGATTTTCCTGGTAAAAATCCATACTGTTCATCAGCGAAAAGTCCATTTTCAAGCATGTAATTTATAATATCATCCCTTATAATGGATTCTAGTAACTTGCAACACACGCTAGTTAAACTGATGGGTCTGTAGTTCTCTGCTAGATCTCTTTGGCCACTTTTGTGTATTGCGACAATCTCAGCCTCCCGCCAGTCCTTGGGGACGTCTCCTGTGTTCAGTGACTTGTTGAAAATTATTGTTAGGGCTTTGGCTATTGAAGGTGCAGTTTCCTTGAGTACCCTTGGGTGAATGCTATCTGGTCCAGGTGACTTAAAAGGCCTCAGGTTCTTGAGCTTTCTCATTACTTTATCATATGTAATGTCAATAGTTGTCAGTTGTTGGCCTTTACTTCTATCTTCAATTATGGGTATGTTATCAAGTGTCTCTTCAGTGAAAACACTCGCGAAGTAGTCATTCAGTAGGTTCGATTTCTCATGGTCATTATCACAGTAGGTTCCATCTTTATCTCGTAGGTCAGGTATTCTAGATTTCGGCTTAATTTTCGAGTTAACATAATTGTAGAAGATTTTGGGATTCTGCTTTGATTTCCTTGCTATTTCATGTTCAAAGGCTTTATTCAATTGTCTAGTTTGTTTTCTTAGTTTGTTACTTTCTCGTCTTGCGTTTTCATAGTCCTTTCCATCCTTAGTTTTCAGGTATCTCTTCCATGTTGACAGTTTTTTCCTATACTGCTTCAGTGCATTTTTGTCCATATAGATGTTTTTCCTTTTGTCAGATTTTGGGCTAATAAAGGGGACATTACTGTCATCATCATCATGATAGATATGAAGGCCATCCAAAATTTTTCATAGGTACCATTCACTGTGTCAGGTATCAGATCGGGGTGTCTCAGATCTCATGAATTTGATTATCATACAGACACGAAAAGAGTTCATCCACCTCCCACTCACTTTATAAGATTATAAGATTATAAGTGAATTACGATTTATAGGCATGCTTGCCTGTTAATCGATCATTGCAAGGACCTCATTGTCCTTAGATTGTTGCATAAAAAGTTAAAATTCAAAACTAAGTAGTCTTGCAGAAGAAGAACAACTACCTATGTACATAGCCATAATCAATGTTGTGGTCTAATTTCATTGGATGATCCATCCAGTGTTTGTCTAGCCTGTTTTTGAAAGTGTTGGTATTATCAGCCCTAATTACGAATTCAGGGAGTGCATTCCATTGTCTTATCACTCGCTGGCTGAAGGTGTTTTGTCTGTTTGTCGTTGAGCAGTGGAATTTTCTGAGCATCTGTGTGTTTGCTCTTCTTAGTGTTGGTCCTGTGTTTCTATTCTGTTGCATTGGGAATATGTCTAGGCTATTCACATCATATAAGTTGTTCATATACTTGAAAGTTTCTATTATGTCGCCTCTAAGTCTCCTATAGGCTAGGGTTGTTAGATCTAAAGTTCTGAGCCTTTCTGAATACGATAATTCTCTCAGGGATGGGATAATACGTGTAGCTCTTCTTTGCACATTTTCAATAAGTTCTATGTTTTTCTTGGTGAATGGATTCCAGACTGAGTTTGCAAATTCTAGTTTTGGTCTTATAAGTCCATTGAAGAGAAGCTTAAAAGATTCAAGGTCCCAGTAAACGTATGTCCTCTTGATCATCCCTACAGCTTGGTTGGCTTTGTTCACTATTTTACTGATGTGTTGGTTAAAATTCAGGTTAGAGTCTATAAAGACCCCCAAGTCTCTTTCACAGGTAGAGTTGTTTAGGGGGATTTCTTCTCCTGTGTTTATGTCTTTCATATTGTAACTCATGGCCTTGTTGGTTCTGCCTATGTGTAAAACTGAACATTTTTGTGCATTGAACTTTAGGTTCCACTTTTTGGCCCAGTCCTGGATTGAGTCAAGGTCGTGTTGGAGCATATTTCTATCTGCTGGATCCTTCACTATCCTGTATAGTTTGGTGTCGTCGGCAAATAGAGTGATATTGCTATGTTTTATTGTGTCTGGCATGTCGTTTACGTAGAGGACATAGAGAAGCGGCCCGAGCACACTTCCCTGAGCTATACCAGAGCCTACGTGGGTCCACGGGGCTGCTTTACCATTCAGAACTACCCTCTGTTGTCTTTCTGTTACAAAGGAGGACATCCACTTAAGAGCTTTGCCTCTTATTCCTAATGTTTTAAGCTTGGAGAGCAGGCGCTGATGGGGCACGGAATCAAACGCTTTCGCGTAATCCATATATATTGCATCTACAGCGCCCCCTGTGTCGATGATCTTAGACCAGTTCTCAAGCATGGCTAGTAGATTAGTTGAGCAGGATCTATTGGGAAGGAATCCATGTTGTGTAGTTGTTAGTAGCTTGTTGCTCTGTAGATGTTGGAGTAGTTGTGGGCGTATTATGTTCTCGAGAATTTTGCATACCGTGCTGGTAAGGCTAACTGGGCGGTAGTTTGTAGGGGAGGATCTGGTGCCTTTCTTGAATATGGGTGTGATATTGGCTCTTCTCCAGTCCATAGGCAAGTAACCTTCGTCGACTGACTTGGTGAAGAGGAGGTAGATGGGTTGGGTTAGTACATCAGCTAATTCCTTCAGGATTCGTCCGCTTATGTTATCAGGCCCTGGTGATTTGTTGGTTTTAGTTGTTTCTAGTTGTAGTTTTACATCTTCTTCTGACACTGTCCATTCATCTATGTAGGATCCAATATATATGAAGTCCATTGACGGTATGTTCTCTACGTCCTCGATGGTAAATACTCCAGAGAAAAAATCATTTAGTATATTAGCCTTCTGCTCATCTGAATCTGTCTTAGTGCCATCACCTTTATCTAAGTCTGGTATTCCATTCCTTGATTTTGTCTGATGATTTGCATATTTCCAGAAGAGCTTTGGGTTAGATTTGGCAGCTTTGGCTATCTTCTTCTCATACTTCCGTATTGATTTCCTTATTTCAGATTTTGCTTGTTTGCTTGCTATTTTGTATGTCATTTTGTCATGCTCTGTTAGTGTTCCATATTTGGATTTACGTTTCATTTTATTGAAGGCTCTTCTTTTTGTTCTAATTGATTTAAGACAGTCACTGTTCATCCAGGGTGATTTTCTTTTGTTTGGGATAATTGTAGGTATGTTTTTTTCAGATGTTTCTTCTAATTTATTTTTGAAGATGTTCCAGCATTCCTCTGTGTTTTTCTCTTGGAAGAGAAGTTTCCAGTCTATATTGAGATCTTCTTTCATTGCTGTAAAGTTGGCTTTGTCTATGAGCTGTATTGGTTTGGTGGGTGGAATGTATTTTACCCCGCAGTTCATCTCCATGGTCAGTATGCAATGATCACTCTTTCCAATAGGAGAGGCTGTTTTGTTGTTGTATATTGTGTCTTCTTCGTTTGTGATTATAAGGTCGAGTAGGCTTGGTACTTGTCCATCTCTGAATCTTGTTGGAGTCAGTTGATGTTGTATTAGGTAGTTGTCATCTATTTCATCAATGAGGCGTTGGGCGGTGTCATGGTTCGTTCCTGGTTTTATCATTTTTAGTTCCCAGTCAATTGTTGGTAGGTTAAAATCACCTAATATCAGTAGGTATCTTGGATTCTGACTGCATATTGTACTTATCTGACCTAGTAGATTGGTGGAGTTGTCCTGTGTACTATTTGGGCTTCTATATAGACACCCTATTGTGGCTTTGTTCCTATCCGATCCAATGCTTATCCATATTGCTTCGTTGCTTTTGTCTTGTACTTGGATTTGGGAACATTGTAGATTTGATTTTACATAGATGGCAGTGCCTCTTGTATTTTCAGTAGTTATATTGTGGTAGCATTCATATGAATCGATTTTGATTTCACATTCCATCAAGGGGTCTCTTAAATTCTTTGGTTTAATTTCTGTGAGAGCTATTACATCCGGCTCTTCTGTGTCTACTACTAATTTGAGCTCATTTTTCTTGTTCATTAGTGAGTCACAATTAGTGTACAATACTTTAAGACTAGGTTTACTAGAGATTTCATTTTCTTGTCTTGTATTTTTTATCCTATTTACAGGCGGGTCATTTACATTATTTACATTATCTACACTATGTACAGTTTTGTTGTCTAGTCAATGTTGATGGTTTATTGGCTCTTCATACGTTGACACTGGTGGATGTCTAGGGTTGTCTTCCCTTCTATTGTTGTTGTGGGTTGGCTGCTCACTGGTATTGAATGTACCTGGTTTTGGTGTACTGCTCCGTTGTTTTGAGGTTTGAGTTGCTGGTTCATGGTAGCTTGATTGTGATATAATCTCTGCTCTGCTTGGGTTAGAGTATTTTGGTGATTGACCCTTTTGTGTGGTTACAGTGGGGTGATATATGTCACTTTCAAGGGATTTCTTATTTTCAAGTCTGCTTCTCAGGTCTGAGGTTTGCTTCGAATTAGGGAGGAGGTAAGTGGCCCTTTCCATCTCAGTATCAGAATCTAAGTTGTCGTTTTCATCACTCGAGATAAGGTCTTCTGTTGTGTCAATTGGAAATGTATTTTCACGTCTGGGGTGTGGCCTTTGTGTCGTTCTACGTGCAGTTTGTGGCTTTCTGATGATTTTTCCATCTCTTATGATCAAGTTGAATTCTCCATTTTCCAACCTTTGTTTTCTTTCCTGTCTAAGGTTGTAGGCTGTTTGTCTTTCGCATGGGGTCATATCAGCTTGTATATAAGTTCTTCCCCATCTTCCACTCTTCCTGAGTTTGGGCGCCGCCTTGAGTACATCGTTTCTACTGGTTGAATTTTCAAAGATGACTAGAAGTGGCCTGTTTCTATCACTGTTTCGTGCTCCAAGTCTTGTTGTTTTTGCGATTCTAACGTCTTCTATTGATAGTTGGTATTCGATGATGTCACTTACAAGTTGGTAGTCAGCCAATTGTCTTTGCCTCGGTGTGTCTAGTTCACTCTCTGGAACATTTGTCATCACTAGGTTGTTTTTTCTGCGTTCTCTCTCTTGGAGTTCATCTAGTATTGTTGGACTATCCTGAGATTTAGTGACTAGGGTTTTCATTTCTACTATGTTGTTTTGGATTTCAGCCATTTTGCTGTCTTTGGAATCGTCGTGTATGCTATTTCTGACTTGCGAACTTACTTCCTCTATTTTCTCAGTTATGTAGCTCATATTCTGTTTTAGTGCTCTTGTGTTTCTATCGATTTTAGAGTCAATGTCAACACTGTTTAGCTTAGTACATAGTTCCTTAAGTTTTTCATGGAGATTGTCAACTTTTGACTGTGTGTCAGCATTGAGTTTGGAAGATTTCCGGTCCCATATATTTAGTTTCTCGTCAATCTGGGCCTTGGTCAGGTACATCATTTTTTTGCAGGATTCATCGATTTTCATCAAGATCATGGACTTAAGAGAATCTAGGTCTTCACCATCATTCCCCTGAGTAGAGAGTTTGTTTTTAACTTTGGCCTCACAAGTACGGCAATACCAGTGCAAGTCTTGGTAGCTGTGGAGTGCTTTCCACATTGGTTTGGTCACATTATGGCATTTCAAACATCCCCATTTTCTGCAATATTCACATTCAAGTATACTAGGGGTTTTCTGGCAGTATTCACATTTGCTTGTTTTGTTTTCTGTTTCCTTATGTTTAGTACCATCTTGTGAAGCCTGGTTGTTTTCTCTCAGTGGTTCTCTGTGGTCAGAGTTTTGGCTGTCATAAAAGGGGAGATCTTGTTCCTGATCTAACTTTTCTGTGCTTTCAGGAGCTGAGGTATTGCTTGCACTATGTATTAGGTAGAAAAAACAGGCTTGTATCTTAGTAAATCTAAGCCTCTACTCTAATTCGTCCTTTTACAGTGATATCTGTAATATCCACAACGAGCGTCTCATTATTTTAGAATTTTATTTTGATAATTACGATTACCAATCTCAATTCTAGTATTTAGATATACATGTATCTGTGGTGACGCTATGAATTTATTGTAGTAGTCTCGGTATATTTTGCATAGTATATCGTTTAATATATGCTTTTTGATTTCTAAAAAAATTGTTGTGATTTTTCCCCCAAAATTCACATCCAAGAAATGATCATTTGAGTAATCCGGCCCTTAAAAAATCAAAACTTTGTAGGTTTGTAATTAATAAAATTGAAAAAAACAAATAAGTGTGAGAATGTTAAATTAAGTGTGTAATTTAATTAAATAGTATTAATTAATAACTGCTGTGATTTGATTGGTCGACTGCAGAGACATCTTTCAAGTAAGCAAGATGGCGATTGCAGATGTTGATTTGTCGTGACCGTGGGTTTGTGGGTTACTCTGTAAAAGCCAGCTGGACACAAACCCTAGAGATTGACAGCTATTAACAACCATTGTTTCGTCAATAAGATATTTATATACATAATCTGAGAATTTAAGAGACGATCATTGGACATTATGGTGAGATTGAGCTGTTAGAGAAGAGATTTGGATGTTTACGAAGTGAGCCTGTATTTTCTTTCATTATATAGTGAGTGTGTGGGGGGGGTTTAAATCTTCTTCCTGGGCCTGTGGATTATCACATTTTTGACTTACATAAGGTCTCAAATATTCAGTCCTTGTGTAAGTCTGCCCTGTCAACCCTCAAGCATTAGGCGTGATCGTCACGCATTTGCTGGAAAAAATGAAATCACGCATCAAGTTTGCGTTTTCGAAATATTTTGCACCTACCTTCATGAATGCAATTGCGCAAAAAGTGAAATTTGTTTGACAAAATTTGATCTTTCATGTCATATCCTTCAAGTAAGTTGAAGTTATCATATTTGAAATTGTCAGTAGTTTTCCTGAGTATTCATGTGGTGATCAGATAGGACCATTTCCCCTACATGTGGGCTATATATTATCATCTATTACATACTGAAGTCAATGGGAAAGTTCGGGGGCTTCATTGAGGAGAACTCAGGCATATTTCACATCATAGTGACATAACCTCTAAATATTTAAAAAGATGATTGTGTTCCATGCAAACCCAAATACTTACATGTGGTGTTTTGTTTCATCCCAAAGTGATGTGGTTGAACATGTTAATTGAATGACATTGATTTGCAATGTACATGTACAATGTACAGGGTGTCCAAAAAAACAGGACCATAAGAAAGTTGAATTACTGGGTCAATTTTGCATATTTTGCCTTGAAATTTCAGAATTATTTAGTTCATTCAATGTGAATTTTGTTCTGAAAGTTTGATGATAATCTGTTCATTGTGTCGAAAACTACAGTCCTTTACAAAACATGCTCAAAGTGGGTACTTCTCCTCTCTATGCACAAACGAATCCTGCGAACAAAGTTGTTAATGACCCTTACCTATACACATTAATGTGGATGGTAAATATTGGGGTAGTTATTGCCCTCTTAAGATTGTTAGGGGCCTGTCAGTATACACATTGGCTTTGAGAAATCCTCAAAGATAAAAATTTGGGGGATTTAGATCAGGCAAATGAGCTGCCCATATGGTTTGCGTTCTGCAACTGATGAGCTGACCACCAAAGCATTGCTTAAACCATTTCAGCATATCATTTGCAGCGTTGGGGTGGTGTTGGCTTGTTGAAACCACTGCTTAATTATCTCCTTAGATGTCCCTTCTGGTGCTTAGTGACCTCCAAAACTTGGTGAGAACTTACTGGTCCTTGTTCATGGTGATAGCGAGTCCCCAGTCACCTTCGAACCAAAAGGGACTGATGATTCCATGTTTCCTCATTGCCACCCAGGGAGAGCATTGTTCAGAATGCAATGGATGCTGTAGCACTTCATCAGGAGGATGTAAGCCCCAGTAGCAATTGTTCTTGGAACCAACTTGTCCATTCAGAAAGACATGCGTGTAGGAGGATCATCAACAGCTTTGTTCGCCGGATTGAATTGTGCATAGAGATGAGATTTGCACATTTGGGGCATGTTTTGTAAGGAGCTGTAGTTTTTGACTCAATTGGTAGATTATTATCAAACTTTCACAACAAAATTCACATTGAATGAACTAAATATTTCTGAAATTTCAAGGCTAAATATGCAAAATTGACCGAGTTATTCAACTTTCTTACGGTCCTGTTTTTTTTGGACACCCTGTATATTGCAATTGATGCAATATATGCACAGTTGCTTATCAGGAGTATTGTTATATTTTATAATTTCAGGTTGTGACAAAATATTCGATCCCAAGACATCAGCTGCAACACATCTGATAAGCAAAAACACACTTTAACCAAGATGAAGAATTAAAGATGCTACAGCTTACAACAATTTTACGCTAGCCTTTACCATTTAGTATATTTGACAGAAATTTTACTAACCAGTGTACTTGACAGTATTTGACAGAAATTTTAATTATCCACGCACAGAAGATTGGATTTGCAATACTCTTTTTATTACTAAATTATCTAATGCTATGGGAATCTCAGGCCTACTCCCATTCTTGAAGAATGCCTCTAAACAAGCCAACATCAAAGAGTACAAAGGATGTACTGTTGCCATAGATACATACTGTTGGCTGCACAAAGGTGCTTTCGCCTGTGCAGAGAAACTGGGAAAGGGAGAAAAAACAGACACGTAATTGTTATTTACTTTATTATTGTAAATAAATAAAGTATAGACTAAAGTTTTTAAATTCAAATTAATAACAAATAAGTGTTACGTAGTGTTTATATTTTTGGAGTGTGCTGCTTGAAGAAAAGGCTCAATAAAATATTTATAACATTTACATTTATTTTGACAAAATAGATACTAGTCTACTCTTGAACATATATCCATTAAACTGTTTGAATGAACCATCATTTGGTCAAATAGATTGAAGTAGCATTAAAATTGACATTCACCATAATTCTTATTAAGGTATGTTTGGTATGTGATGAAATTTGTCAACAATCTGCTGAGCTGGGACATCAAGCCTATCATGGTGTTTGATGGTTGCCATCTGCCCTCAAAGAAAGGAGTAGAAAAGAGCAGACGAGAGTAAGCATTCAGTCATGTTGAAAATTATCAAGAGTACATTACTATTATAATATTAGGTCCACCCGTATAGGTCAGCGATAGCACAGGTACCTCTTACGCAATAGGTCCTGGATTCGATCCCTGGTTTAGGCAAAACTTAATTTGCTTGTTTGCGTAAAGTCAATAATCCAAATTATTAATTAAAAACAAACTGTACAGTTTCATAATGTTTAAATTGTCATTTTAATGAAATGTAGCTGCAGCTTAAATATAAAACTTTAAGATTATCTACTATTTGTTTTCAGACGTCGAGAGCTTTACAGAAAGAAGGCAGCCCAGTACTTAAGAGAGGGCAAGAAATCTGAGGCCAGAGATTGCTTTACAAAATGTATTGATATTACTCCATTGATGGCCTTGGAGGTCATGCAGGTAATTAATAAAACTCCTTTGTTACACATGACTCAAAACTGAAGATTAGATTATTTTTAATTGAAATTTTTCTTTCACTGAGAAAGTAGGTTATTTGAATAATACAAATGAAATGTTCACATTGATAAATTAAATCAAATTGATTTATTCTTAATATAGGCATGCAGGGCAAAGGGAGTTGACTGTATTGTGGCCCCATATGAGGCAGATTCCCAACTTGCCTACCTTAGCAAGACAGGTATTGCTCAGGTGATCATTACAGAGGACTCAGATCTTGTGCTATTTGGATGTAAGAAGGCAAGTAAATGTTCTTCTATACTCAATTTTCTAGTATACTGAATCACCATATAGGCACACTACCTTCGGACTATTACACATGAATTTTCAGTTTTGAGTTTGCCAAGATCTCAGGAAGCTCAAATGGATCTTTCATGGAGTAATATAGGAGTTTGTGAAATGAATGCTTGCTGTTAATCAGAATGTGTTGTCATGATTTTCTGTTTTTTACATGATGAGATATAAACATTCTGCAGTTCACAAGATTTGTCACCTTATTGACCACATAGCTAACGACATCACCAACATCCCCTGAACACAGGGGTCCAGACATCATCCGCTGTGCTCCTACTTTCTTTCTGAATTAGCCGATCACAGGAGGGATGAAGGAACATGATGCCTAGACACCTGAGTTTGGAAGATGCGTTACCAAAACATTTGGTTTCACTATGTTACTTTGACCTGGCATATAATTCAATACCATTGCATATGCTTAAATGGCCGATCATATAATGTTGTAGGTGATGTTCAAAATGGCATATAATTCAATACCATTGCATATGCTTAAATGGCCGATCATATAATGTTGTAGGTGATGTTCAAAATGGCATATAATTCAATACCATTGCATATGCTTAAATGGCCGATCATATAATGTTGTAGGTGATGTTCAAAATGGCATATAATTCAATAGTCAATACCATTGCATATGCTTAAATGGCCGATCATATAATGTTGTAGGTGATGTTCAAGATGGATATAGCAGGCAATGGTATTCTAATTGAGAGAATGCATCTGAACAAGGCCACCCAGATACAGCAGGACTACTTCACATTTGACAAGTTCCGCTACATGTGTATCCTATCTGGGTGTGACTACCTCCCTAGTTTACCTGGCATAGGACTCGGCAAGGCATGTAAACTCTTTAAGATCACAAGACAAGCTGATATGACTATGGTAAGTCTACAATATGGATTGAAAAACCAACGATAGCAATCCCATGTTTTTGGGGTGTTTTAGTGGTGTTACCATAATGGAGAAGTATAGGGTTCAGAATTCTAGTGTGAATTCTAGGGGATATTGGTAAAGATATTAAATTTAAATTCCCCTTCTAGGGTTGTGGGAATTAATAATAGGAACATTTGGTCAAGAGGTCCATTTTATTTCAATTTATTAAAAGTAAACAAATATATTTCAATCTTTTTTCAAGGTTATTCGTAAACTACCCACTACATTAAAGATGTCACAGTTGATTGTACCCCAGGATTACATTGATGCATTTTTCCGTGCGAACAACACATTCCTGTATCAGCTTGTGTTTGATCCCCTGGAAAGACGACTGAGGCCCCTCAATGACTACCCCCCAGATATAAACAGGGCAGACCTGGACTATGCTGGACCGTATCCTTGCAACAATTCAAGCAAGAATATAATCAGAAGAAAATATTTATTTTGATTCCTTTTGATTATTTCTTCATTAATAATCCTATTTATAAGTAACATATTCATTAATGAGTGAAAAAAGCAGTTATTAATGACTGCATTATTTAACTCCTTTTGGGTCACCCTATATAATACTACAATTGGATTTTATTAGTCAGTGAATTAAGCAAGTATTTATTCATTACTATATAAATTCATTACTGCATTATTTGATATGTTGGATCAGCATACATTAACATATAGTACTACGTTGTATAAAACAGTTCAATGTCGATGTGAATTACAAATATTCAATCCTGAAGCGAATACTACAATTTATATAAATGTCCATCTTTCCCTAATATACTTCCCACAGTCTGAATGTACAAAATGGAATTTACAAACTGAAAATGAAGATATATCATGGTCGCTTTTGTAATCATGTTATCCAGACATTAACCAAAGATAAAGTGAGTAACCCTTCAGTGATATAATGAATGTTTATATAAATGTAGGGTATTAGATTTTTGAATCATACAGTCCTTAACTCTTGAAGATATATCCCAATGGAGAAAGCCTACCAGATTGCACTTGGAAACATTAACGTGAACAATGGACAGATAATTGGTGACTTCGATCCTGACACTTACCAGGTACTACATTCATTATTTTACAACTACTATACAATGATTGCCATGTATATAGTTATGGGCTAATTCCTCATTGTCTCTCACATTGCCTTTAAGACTTTCAATGAGTTTAGATTTGATGAAAACTCTTTTGATTGGTTTTGAATTTTTATGTCACCACCAAAAAGTGGTGACATATTGTTATGGTCTCCGTTTTTTATGTTTTGGTTGGCATCTGTTACAAATGGCAGGTAGTGACATTTTGCATATTAATGCCATGTAATTGATTTTGCAATCTTTGTGCAGTTGCTGACTCATAGTTGAGTTTTGAAGTCCCCTTGTCAAGCAACACTTGTTGACTAGGTATCTGACAGTACATTGAGGTATATGCTGTACTTTGGTACAATTGGCCTTGGTCAGTACATTTTAGGTCTAAGTCTGTGCATTCTGAAGAATATTTTACTAAGGGGTGAAGGGAACATATGGCATTTGTGTCAAAATATTCAGTTCAGTTCACATTGTTATTATAGTGTTTCACAACCCAAAGTTGGTGTTTAATTAAACCAAATTGAAAAGAATCTTGAAAATATATTATCAATTTGTAGGTTTAGCTTCAATTTCTATACAAACTTATACATTTAAAAGGTTGAATTAATGTAATAGTTCAAACCAGAAAAGCAAAAAGTTCATAGCAAAAACTGTACAAATGTCAAAGGTTGGCTATTGGTCAAATTGGCATACATGCTCTTAAAAGTAATTTCTAAAATAATGTCATTATCACTATCACATTAAGTTTTGAAATTTTAGTCATATTCATGTTCAGCATTTGGATTCATTTTCTCCTTTTCTGGAATCATAGCATCTTGATCATTATATTTCTTACGCTTGAAGAAGCCACATTTCCAGAAAAAAATAACAAGCAAGACAAGAAGGAGGATTCCTACGATAACGGCAACAATGATAATCCAAATCTCGACAGTTTTTGGTTTAGGTTTTTCATTTAATGTACCTACATATGTCGATACTTGGATAATATCCAAGGAATATTCCATTGGTTTGATCTTGTATGGCATTTTAACAACTTGGGCTAATGCCTCTGATACAATGACCATACTCTGTTGTCGCTTCTTAGTGAACGAATCTAACCATAATCTGCTGCGGATTTCAATCAGAGCGATATCATCATTTTTCATATCATGCACGTCACATATTATCAGTGTGCACCAATTTGATGTACATTGCATTCTGTTCACTGATCCATGATCAACGTCCCTACGCCGTCTAGTGTAACTGTGGAGGTCGTCTGTCAGCTGATTGGATGATTCAACCTCACCATGTGGTAAAAGTATGATATTGTCAGGGTTCACCATATCTGTTGTGCATGACCCACTGCCTCTTATAATCTGAGGTATTTCTGTTAGATAAAACAAATTGTCACCATTTTCAAACTGGCTCGGCCAAAGAATTTCCACTTCTGCTGCTGCAATTGAACTTGGTCCAAGATTTCGTACTTCATATAAATGAATTACTTCAGGTCCGATTTCTGTGTCTGTTGTTTTGTTTAGGTTGGTTATCTGTGATGCGTTATATAGAAATTGTTCTGGTTTCGATACTCCATTAAGTGTGATTTTTGCACTAACTGTTAAAGGGATATCAAGGTAGTGAGTGTTGTCGGCTAATACAGTGCTGTTTTCAGTGTTTGAACTATTAGCTTTTACAGTAAACCTTAAGACATCTACATTGTCGTTTATGTTACTAGGGGCAACAGTGACAACCAGAGACACCTTTTGGTAACTGGGGAGTGGATTGCCGATGTCACAAGACACTAAGTTCTCATTTACATTAGTACAACTAATTGGTCTTGTAGATGAAACATCACTTGTTCGGATATATTTTGTCCCTGATGGTAGTTGTAAAGTTAACTGAGCTTCAAATGCATTTTCTCCTTTGTTCTCGACAGCAATATGGATCCGTATTGGAGTATTATCGTCCAGGATATGCTGCTGAGTTGACCCTTTGATATTAACACTTAGGTCTGGTTGGCAAATGTCATCATCACCACAGTTTGTCAATATTTTTGCTGAACCTCTGTGAGTTTTCTCCATGTCTTCAATTATAGGGATCAATTTACCTCTTTGGATGTATACATCTTCCTTGAGGTTATGCCTAACATCTACAGAAAGAGGAGTTATTTTATCTCGTATGTTATTCTTAATGTATGCATTCATGGTGTCACACCATTTTTCAGATTTGAATAATCGGACCATTTGACTTTCTTTATGTTGAGATCCACTTTGTAGGAAGAACATGCGAGGAGATATCACACTCTCAGGGTCAAGTGTCCATTCAACATTGATTTCAATGTATTGGGGAACTTCAAGGCCATCATAAGTTAAACATGTCTTAATTGCAATACATGTAACTGAACGTCCATTCGAAAGAATACATGGTCTGTTGTCTAGATTAATCATACCTGGCTCTATGTTGATGTCTGTACTGATACGAATAATCGGACGTGACTTTAACAGCACAGCGTGGCTACTAGCATACGCACCTACAAGGACGTCGGGATATGAATTACCATCCATATCGTAGCCTCCTGCAATCGACCAACCAAATGTCTTGATGCCAGAGTCAATATCGGCTGCATAGACAACTTGGGAATATTGCGTTTGGATGCCTTTACTAGAGCCATGGTAAAAATAAACAGCCCCATTTCCATCATTGCCCCCATATGGTGCCCCAATTGCTAAGTCTTTAAAATTGTCATTGTTGATATCCTTTATAGCAGCTACTGAAGTGCCAAATCTCGATTTGCTCCTTAAACCGACTAAGGTGTCTCTATTTTCAGCATTCATTTGATTTGTGCTAGTCTGATAATATACATAGACACATCCCATTTCTTCCTTTTGTCCAAATTCTTCTGTGTACAATGGAGCTCCGATTGCTATATCATCCAGGTTATCCCCATTGAAATCACTGACTGCTAGCGCTGCACCAAAGTACGACCCTATCTGATCACCTGTTATATTTGTTAGTCTATCCAGGTCCTGATCAAAAATAACAATCTCTCCCTTTAGTTTGCCTCCCCTTGGGATCCCAGCAACATATTCTTTGGCATTATTTCCAGTAAATTGACCAGTGGCGATAGAGTATCCCATATATGTGTTGTCTTCGGAAGGGTCTCGCTCTGGAGTCTCTATGATATCCCCCGACAGAAAAAGGCTCTGAGAGATAACCTGACCTTGCCAGTAGAAACTCCCAACAGCTCCTATGATAAGACGAGACTCGTCTTGCGATATAATTGCCGCTAACCCAGCCTGACACGAGCCTTGTCTCCAGTAGCCATGGTTATTATTTCGACATGGGGAATATTCATTCATGCTTGTCATCGAGCTAGTTGTTGTGAAACATGTTCCAATTGGTTCCCTCTCACGAAATATACCTCCAGCATATAAATACCTTATATACTTTGGAGCGCATGCTACTATCTTCCCGTTTTTGCCACTACTAGTCACAGTTGCACCGAACCATTGGTTTGACTTATCATCAATCTCAATGTAACTCTGATCGATGTATTCAATATTGTTTCCTTTCAAGTCAAAAGGTATTTCCTGACAGTCGTTCTTAGTGTGTATGCTACAGCGAAGTACAGCCCCGCCTTTACTAATCCCAGATTGCCCTGTTTGCGTCAGAGGAGCACCTATCAATAGCCAATTGTAATTGCCATCAATATGTTGAGCGACGGAATATCCAAAATAACTATCTCTCTGTGGACCTTCATGGATGACAGGTCTTTGGAGATCAATGTTAAACCCAGTGACGCAAAATAATTCACTACAAATGTAGCATATCATCCATATATGATGCAGCCTATTCATTTTGAAGTGTTCTGTTTGATTAAATTCTATGCTTTTTTGTGTTTTTTTTTGTTGTTAACTTTTAATCAATTTTTTAAATATTCACCTGTTCTCTTGAATATACAGGTTTTAACTGTACTTTCTTTATTAAACAATTTCCTATATATATGTCTCATGCAAAATGTCATCGGGACCAGATGTTTTGAATAGTGTATACCATGTAATTATTTTAATATGAAAATTGTAAGAAACCCAAATTTTCAATGTCATTGAAAGGAGACTACAGAGTTGAGTATAGAGATGAAATAGGTATTTATTTAATGGGTTATCAAATAATAAAGATATATGTATTGCCAAGTTAGACATGCCAATACAAACACAGCCAAATTCTTTTATGTTGTATTTTTGGGATAATATTGTTGAACGTTTAAATCTAAGGTATGTGTTAATGATGGTGTCATTTGTTAACATCTGTATTGTACAAATGTTAACATTTCTCAGAGGACTACTCGAGTTAATAAAAGAAAGTACTCATGTGGAGAAAAGTTGATTTTTCAATCTCTTATCTCTGATCTCCACAGGGTGTGCATTTAAACCACAAGCATTAAGTGTATCCTGGCTAGATAAATGCATTCATGTAAAGGGATACAGAAAATAAGTGATGAGTTTATACTATATTGCATTGTAATCCAAAGCCCACATGTTTTATATGGACACATGAAATTCAAATATTTTAATATAATACAGGGTGGGACCAAATTAAAGATGCTTATAAAATATTTTTCATATGTGTATAAAGTGGTGAATTTTAAGTTTCTAAAAGGATGATAACAATAAGGGTGCTTGATAATCGGGGGATTGAACAATATAATTTATTCACCTTGTCAAAGATTTGGTGGAAAGTTTGAACAACTTTGGGTCATATTCTAATCTCAACAAATGTTATTAAGATATGATATGTTAATTTCAAAAATATATTTAACGACTTTGTTTCAAGTAGCATTTTGAGGATCACACATGCATCCATTAATAAGCAATGTCCACAGGTCCAGCTGTTTAGTATTTCACAAAAGAAAATCTTTTTTAATTCATGAAATTTAAATAACCGTTGTCAGATTTTGGTCATGTTTTATAGGCATATACATTTGGTTGTGCTCTCAAGGAAATTTTCAAAATTATGAAATATTTCAGAGTAACTTGAATTTTTCTGCAATAAGTCTTTTACATTCTTGAAATCAGATTTAAAAAAATTGTACAGTTGAAATTCTTGAAAAGCTTGCGTCAAACATCATCTTTTGGAAATTTTCACTATTTTTGCTAATTTGATGTGAAAAATCTTACTTACCATATGCTTTGACATATAATTTTAGCCACCAAAGCGAAGTGACAGCTGGACCTCACGTACTGACACCCCATTACATAAACTAAGCATATGGCACCCAAACTATCGTAAGATGGCTGACATGGCACAGGTAAACCAGACTGTGGTAGAGGTAGACCCCCCTACTACTAGGGGTAAAGAAACAACTATTTCAACTCTTCCTGGTCTGAAGAAATTTAGCCCTAGAAAAAGACCAAGAGCCCCAGGTATTTTAATTCTTATATTTTAATATTGGTATTTTAATATGTGAGCATTTCAAGTAATCATTGTTTGTCAAATAATCGAGTCTAATTTTGAATCATTGCTCAAATCACATTATATTGATTATATAGAGGAAGGATGTTGAAGTAGATGTAATCTATTCATTATGAACTACCTACACCTAAATATATTTTATTGAACTTTGAATGGTGCTTGTTCAAAAGTACGCTAAATTCAATAGCCTACCTTTGTTTCAGGACATTTGAAACATACAGTGAACAAAAGTCAGTTAGTTTGGTCATATATGGGCTTTTGACTGATTGATTTTGATTGCCCAAATTTTTGAAAGATTTTAAGATGTAGTTTTAGTCACCTCAAATTTATATATCGAGATTATCCTATGTGCAAGTTAAACATCATAATGTGTGTACTTTGTAGACACCCCGGAGGTTGACCCTAGCAGTAAATCTGAACCTGAGCTAATGGACCTCTACACCACCATAACTGATGAAAATGACATCTTCAACCCAAAGAAGAAGCTGAAAATAACTCCAGCATTCCACGAGTTCAAACCTGAAAACAAAGCTTACGAAGCTAACGATTATTTCTCCAAGAACAAAGTGGGTTCTGAATGGGCAAAACCTAATAAACCCAACACTGATAGTGATAATGACAGTGATGATAACGATACACCTAAGAGACAAAGCGTGGATGATAAACTCAGTCTTGCTTATATGGAGAAGACGACTGCCCATCTACCTTCATTACCAGACACTGCTGAAATACCAACAAAATTAGAGGAAAAACTCAAGACACCTCCTGGACTGAATAAATTTGCAGTATCTACTGGAGGAAAGAAGAAGTTTAATCTGAGTGCTACAAAGCTAATGCCTGAGACGAAGGCAGTGAAAAGCAGGTGAGAGGAAGTATTTGTAAAAGTATGGTCTAGAACATATTCTCGAGAAAAATTTGGCAACTTGGTAATTCAAATTGCATTATGTTGGTGAATAATTGAGAGATTTAAAATTGAGGCATTTTCTCCTATAAATGTATGTTGAACTTTCGTGACTTGCTCCATCTGATAGTTGACTTGATTACTGATGGTCTTCATGAGCTTTATTTCTTTATATACTTTGCATTTCTGATTTCAGATTTTTCACAAGTACAAATAAGTTTGCAGTAAAAAAAGATCCAGAAGCGCAGCCAATCACAAGCTTCTTTGACACACCTCAACCAATCATAAAACCTGCAAATCAATCAATAATCAATGCACCAAAAACTACAACAGTAAATGAAAAGAAAAGTGAACCAGAGCTGAATGTAAATGATCATAAAACAAATGAAGTTTTGAAACCAGACACTGACAGTGCTGAATCGAATAATACTACCTCTGCACATAGACTATTTTCATGGGCAACAAAATTCGAGAGTAAATACGCAAAATCTGACAGTGAATCGATTGATAAAAACCGTCTTTCTCAGGATAAAAACCAATATAAACCTGTCGTGCCATCTAAAAATACAGAAAATGCAAGTCAAAAATCTGAATCCAGTTTAAAATCAGAAGATGCCGGTTCAATAGATACCAATGAATTGTCTCAATATAGTAATGGATATAGCATCGATACTTCACAGATCTCAATGAGTCAGATACTTGGCAGCCAGTCCCTTGGCTCTGAAACTGAGGAGACTCCAACTCCAGCAGGTGAGTTTGTTTTGAAATTGTAACTTTGTTGTTTCTAATGTCTGTTCCCTCATTTCGATTTTTTTGATGGTCTTTATTTGTGATTTCAACAATATTGAACTTAGAGGGAAAATCAGAGATAGCAAAAATGTTGTCTCAATTTTAGAATCTTTTGATCTCATTCTGTGCTTTTGCCTATTTAAAAAAATCAAAAAATTTACATGTTATACTACTAGTATTATTCCAGGGAAACCTTCGATTTAGACATTTTACATTAAAATTGTAAAACGATGCAGTGAACCGAGCAAAAAGTAACTGGAAGTCAAATATATATATTTTTGAACTTCACTGTTCTCTTCTAGATTTTAGAATTTCTTCAAAGGATTGGTATCGATGTGGTGAACTGAATTCAACAATGTTTTTCTCTTATACCAATTATTGAAAACATTTTGTAAAAAAAAAAAGATAATAAAATTTTTAGAAATTTTGGATGACTGGTTTAAGAGAAACGTGTGTAAAAAAAGTTCACCATATCGATACCAATCCTTTGATGATCTTACAATTGCTACAGAAATATTATCATTTACCTTTTCTAATTAAAATTCCAGACATCGATTCAGGTAACTTCACAATGTCTGAAGGTTTAGCATCTACAGAAGTTGAAGAGCCACCACTGTTGCCTTCAATGGATCCTGATGGAGATGCTGCTATACATGCAAACAGTCCTCCATTGCCTCCCTTAAAGTCATCTCCATCCAGTCAGGTAAATGAGATATAAACTTTAACCTTTATATCTGAACACCTCTCATAATCTCTCTAATCTGAACACCTCTCAATGTGAACACTTTTTTCCGGTCCCATGTTTTTAATCCGTTAGACTTCCATGTTGAAAACTTGAAATGTGAACAGCTTCCAACCTGAACACTTTTAATCAGTCCAAGTGATGTTGAGATTACATCCAAGGCAGACTGTCACCTAATTTATTCCATATTTTGTAAAGTTCATCATCCTGAGCATTCTAATTTAAACAAATAATTGTTCAGTTGAAAATTTTGATTCATTGTGATGTATGATACTTTCAATAAACAGGTAACATTATTTGAAATCCAATATTGTTCATTTTCAGGAAAATTCCAAGAGTTTGAGATCCCCACCTGGTGTTAACTCCACCCCTATATCTGCTAAATCAGGTCAGTACATGTATTCAGATGTAGGGCTATTTTAAGGCTCTCATGTTGTAAAACCTAATATAATATACTATACTGTGAAACCTGTATATCCTAACACCTCTCTAATCTGAACACCTCCCAATCTGAACACCCTTTCTCAGTGTCAATTTTGTCGTCTTCAATAAACGCACATGTTAAAAAAACTTGAAATATGAACACCTGCTAATCCGAACACTTTATGCTGGTCCCCGAGGCATTCGGATTAAACATGTTTTACTCTAGTTATATATTTGCTAAATCAGGTCAGTGTATGTGCTATACAACTAAATATGTAGTCATATTAAAGGAAGAATATTTGAGGCTAAACAATAATATTAAAATAGAATTTTTACTTTCACAGCCTGATTTTATTTATGTGATTATGTTTCTAATCCAGGTCAGTCCAAGACAATGGGAAGCTGCAGAAGAACAGGATTGGCCAGAACTCAAGGGAAAACACTACATAAGAAAAAATTGAACAATGAAAATGACACCAGTGGCAAACAAAAGAAAATACAAAGTTTCTTCACTCAGTTTACTTATAAAAATACAAGGTATGTGCTAAAGTTCATTGATGATTTGTTGAACAAATATTTTAATATCACCACCACAAATCTCTAACTTTTTTGTGGCTGAAATTGGTGTTCGGAGTTTGGCATCTATGACAAATGGCAGGTGGTGACATTTTGAATGTTAATGCCTTGTTTGGCAAATATTTTAGTGTGTGAGGATTTCTGATTATATAATAGAGAGATTTCGCACCTAGTGAAAGTACAACTTATAACGTATACTTATACTTATAGGTAAACGTACAAGGTGTTTCATAATGTGAGCTTTTCGTCAGGAAAGATCTTCTCGGACTGTAATAAATACAGGTCAAAGGGATGCCATTTGTACTTTCTTGAATTGTAGCATGTTTAGTTGATCCAAATGTGTTTGTCTAGAATAAAATAGGCTCATATATAGTACACATGTTCGTTATGAAACACCCTGTATGTCATATGTTGAGCTACTGAATGGGTCGTTTCCAGGATTTGCTAGAACCTACTGGTTTGATTGGTGTTTCAAATTGATGGTTAAAGTATTTGATTGGATACTGTTCCCACTCAGCCAATTAATTTTAAAAAATGCTTGCGGTCAATTGTTCCACACACATGTAGGCAAATCTTTATACGGAGATCCAACTGTATACGTTATCATCTACGTAAATATACCATTTTGTAAGTTCATTGAACTTATACTGATCATGAAAACATTGAAATAATCAACTTGTTTATGTAATGACTCACTTTAAAGAATCATGACTCCCTTTAAAGTATCGTGTTTATAATACACTACAACTACAGGACACGGGAGCAAGCATTTAATCATAATGTGCACAATCTACACGTGCAGATGACAGTGCATTCACAGTCTCTAGTTGATGGAGCTTTTCTATAACAGAATTAGTTATGTTCCATTAAGTACAATTTAAAATTGATTTTGGTAAATATAATAGTTCGACATGACCCTTTAAACTATACGTATACGTATAAGTTGTACTTTCACTTATGTGCGAAATCTCTCTAATCTTGTGAATTATGTTTTTTATGTGAATATGTGTTAAAAATATAAGGTCTGTTTGAACCATTTATTTAATCAAATTATGTATGAAAGCCGCACTAAATTGATCAGTAATGTTTATTCCACTATTTCCAAAATGGTAACTGAGTTATTTTTTAGTACTAGTAGAGTTATTAATATTATCGGAACTTCATTTCACTTTCAGTTCCAAAACAGACAAGTTGGCACCAGCGAAACGTCAGCCTCTCTCTCCAAATAAGGACAATGCAACACCCGAGGGTGATCCTGTTATTCACAGAACAGGTGCTGACACAGTGCAGAGAAAACTTCTCACTTGATGATAGTCACTTGATACATCTTAAAATAGAAAATTATGTAACACCAGTGCCATATCCTCCATTTGGGAAAAAGGCAATAGTACAGAGAAGTCATTTGAACATGTTTTTGATATGCCTGTCAAAATTGGACCATAAACTAATACTTGAGCAGTGCAACATGGAACTCTGTTATACAAAGCCACATGTTATATAGAGCAGAGGGAGTTCAAGTAGAGATTAATGTTTGATAAAACAAACTGATAGAAGTAATACTTAGAAATATTGTGTGATTAAATAACTAGTAAATGTATATCATATTACATTTTTTGGAAAATGTATCATGCAGTGACTTCTGACAAAAACAGATACCTCATTGGGGGCTCTATCTTTAACCACTATTATACTGTATGGCAAAGGCCATGGGTTATACTCATATAATGAAAATGGAAATATGATGCATTTATATTTAAAATCTTGTACAGGAGATAAAATGAATACAATAAGAACATAAATTGAAGAATTACAAAAATCAGGGGAATCGAATTTTTAAAAACAGGAGAATGTACCTGTACCTATGTGTTCCAATCATATTACAAGAAGTATATGCATTTATAAAAAAAAAGAAATAGACCATAATGTAAACTACATTTATCTATTTTGTGTTTTTATTTTTCATATTTTCTATGAAGTAGACATCAATGATATAAATACTAGTATCCACTTTTAGATAGATGGCGCACAGAATAGAGAGTGGAATATGTGGAAGTCAATCTTTTCAAAAACCAATCCCATGTACAATGTGCTTGTAAAATTCCAATTTTGTTACCTGAAAATAGGAATTGAAAAATCTGCTTAAATGTAAAATTTCATGGCGCACAGAATAGAGTGTGGAAATGGGGGAATTAATCTTTACAAAAACTATGCCTATGTACTTGTAAAATTCTAAATTTATTAGGCCATAAGATATATAAGTTGATTCTTTGTTTTGCGTCTTGGTAAAATCCAAATCTTGCAAGGGTACAAGGAAAACAAACACAAACTTAAAAAACAACTTATTTGCTTGGAAATGTCTGGGTCTAATAATGGATGATTACAAACACATATCTATGCATCATATATCATATATTTTAACATAGCTATCAAAGCAGTGATTACAATCACATATCTACATGTATGCATTATATACTATAACATATATTTTAACATAACTGTGAATTAATGAAACATTATATCGAAAACACACATGTTTTGAGATTTCTGAGCTAAGTATGGGTTGACTATGACCACATGAGTATATGACAATGTCGTTGTCATTTAAAGTCTATTAAAAGATATTTTTGACTTAAAAGTATCCTCATCCTCCTAAGCAGGTATCCAGAATCCGTATCTCCTTCCCCCTGCTATAACCAATTTGGAAGCGCCTGATAAAACTGAATCACGTGATATAATTATGCGCAATGACTTATACATGTTATCTGTCGCAGTGTCGTGACAGCCAATCAGATTGCCAGTTCTTAATCGGGGAAATGCTAACTGCTTATCGCAGGGGGTAAAAAGAAAGAATATATTCTGGATTTTGAAGCCCTGTGATTTGAGGATGAAGTATCTTAGAAGTGCTTTTAAGTATCCTAGAAGTGTCAGTGTCATTTAAAGTCTAAGTTGTTGTTGTTTTTTTACTTGTTTCTTGTTCTCGCCGGGATTGATATTTGAATGTGTTAGTTTTTTCCGATTTGCTGCAAAACAAAGAATCAACTTCTTATGGACTTACCTGGAAAGGGAATTGAAAAATCTGCTTAAATATGGAAAAAAAGAATGAGCAATTTTATCAAAAACGGAAGATAATAAAAATCTTGTTTATGAACTTTTTATTAATTTTCTTTGGAATATCTTTTGTTGTACTGAACATAATGATGCTTTTTACTGAACACATTTTGAATATTATAGTCAAACTCAAAAATATTTTCTTAACTAATCAAGTTATGGGGAACCATCTAAATTTAGTTTAAGACGATATTGTTATCCCTTCTTTAACCAGAAGTTAAACCTAATAGGACAAATTAAGCTTGGCGAGGAAAGTTCATCACTTTATCGAGATGGGTTCATTTATGAATTCTGGCGTATTTCCTCCTTTTTGATAACCTTTACCTTTAAAGGAGACATTTGACACTGATAAAATAAGGCATTAACATGCAAAATGTCACCACCTGCCATTTTTGTTACAGATGCCGAACACAAACCGCTATCCACAAAAAAGTTGGAGACTATAACAATATGTCACCACAAATCTGAATGTCACCAATATGGAATATTGCCTCTTATGCAAGGTAGTTACCAGTTTCAACAACACGTGATTGACTTGGGTCAGATAATGTGGCAGGCGTACAAAAAGTTCTAACCTTGAATAATTTATGAATCAATTTTCATTGAACCTTTTTAAGTTTGATGATTATACCATTTGTAATTAATTTGTTCAGTGAAATACATTACCATATTCTCTGTAATTGGTGCCTAGGGCATTTAGAAAATACAAAATACCTCCTTCAGACTGTTCTCATATTAAAACGTATTTATTATCATGTAATATGAGTACTGTCTCAGAATAATCTTTCCCACAGGGACTTGAATCAACTGACATCTATTAACCAACCAGGAAGACAGACCATGTATTCTATATAATTGCTATGTAGCATTATGAGTATTAATGTAAAACCTACCAGCTTAAAGATATTTTCAATATTTCAGATATTTATTTAATAACTTAAAGTTATCATTTTATGTATAACAAATACTGTCCAATGACTCCAACCCTTATATAAAAAGACCCATGGCCCCTGTACTCACATAGTGAACCATTGCTAAAGTAGGCCTTATAATGTTTAAACTGGCAATTTATTGAAAAGCAAGAAACCAAACCAAAAAGGACCTTAAAAATGCTGATCACGGGTCAAAACAAAACCTCCAATTTTTTTATGATTTTTATCAAAGTTTATAAATACCGAAAACTGTAATTCCAAAAGTTTTGAAACTTTTCGAGTATACACATAGCACAAAGTAACAAAAAATGCCACTAAAGCAATGCAATTAGTGGCAGTTAACAAAATTGCCACTGTATCAAAAACTGAGAGGACTAGGGAAATGGCGATGATAGGTGAGACAGAATGTAGATATGACTTAATAAGAATAGCAGTTTTACTTTGTACCACCAATGGTGATGGATAGAGAGATGGATGTTTTGTTTGCAAACTGACAGATGTAAGCATTGTCTACATATTGGGCCACTTTGTGAACCAAATTAACGAGCGTTAACCACATACCCGCACATGTTTGATAACATTATGTTACATCATCACATTCACTTGTTAAACTAGAAACAAATATTTACAAATATCATGATGAATGATTTGTTTATTTACAATGTTCATATTACATGTACATGATATATTCTTTGTTTACCCGATCTATCCCAGCATAAACACAACACTGAGACTCAAGTTTCTAACAAAATATATGTGAACTTCATGCAGGGCATTTACTTGCCAAAAAACTATACATTTCTTTAATTAAATCATGTGTTGCCAAGCAACATGTTAGTGTTGCCATGCGACAGTTATACCCAACTTAGTTTGAAGATGAGTTGCCGCAAAGGATAAACCAGTAAAAATTCAGTGTTTTAACCAGTAAAAGTTCCCATCTTATTCAAATTTAAAACTAAAAGATATACAAAACTTTTTTCTACACAAAGATTACTGAATTAAAACATTCATGACCCGGTTATTATAATAAATGACTACCAAATACAGACTACAGATCTGCTCATACAGATTTATACATGCAAACTGAATTACCAAGAATTAAACATATAGTTTCTAAAAATAGAAATATGGCCTTCAATACAAACCTTACCATAAGTTTTACATATATATGTAATTCTCTCAAAGTGATTGTTCAAACATTTTTCTAAGGTAATCAACACAAACCGAAAAAAACTTTATTTTTTATCTGTTGTTACACTATGACCTTTGTTCACATTTTTCATTTCTTGTTCATATGACAAATTGTTCATGTGACAATTAGTCATAGTATGAAGCTCAATTTAGTTGACTAATTGTATCTTATATCTAGTATTTGAATATGTATCTATTTTACTTTATTTCCATTGATTAAAAAATCTTGCTCAATCCAACATCACAATGTGTATCAGTTAAATGGACAAGAAAAATATGACAATATGAAAAAGAAATATAAAATTGACAATGTTCACAATACTTTTGTCATATAAAAAGTTAAAAACATACATTATGATATACAGAGTTGTGTGGTGTGGTGACCAATTTTGAAGAGACGGAAAATGAAACAACGAACATCACAAAATCAATGAGAAACTTGTAATTGTCCTTTACTTTCTTGCTTCTAAGTCAATTGTCTTTCAAATAAACCTTGTTCACTGTACACTCTCATAATGATGCACACAGATCCATTCCTATGTTTTTATTCCGAGTCTAAATGTCTCCTTCATTCCATCAAGTTCATGCTTTGCCAGCTTGCTTCCTTAACAAAATGTAAATTTTTTCTTTGATCCAATCTTTAGGGTGAGGAACGTAACTGGATGTGCTCTTTTGGAATCTAGAATCAACAAATGAAGCATGGTATACATGGTCTTTATTTGATGTCCAAAAACAAAATGCTAAACACTTTATGCTTTCCCAGCTTGCTTCCTTAACAAAATGTAAATCTTTTCTTTGATCCAGTCTTAAGGGTGAGGAACATAGCTGCATGTGCTCTTTTGGAATCTAAAATCAATGATTAAGAGATATAAGAAAAAATTATGAGTCATACGATAGATAGACATGTTTATTCCATAGTTGCTGTGATATTCAAAGGATATGTCAAACTAAAAATGGTATTTTTGTATCCTGGTAAAATATCATGAGGATGAAAGTGTGGAACAAGTCATTAACATGCAAAATGTCACAACCTGCCATTTGTTACAGTTGCTGAATGCTGGATTCTAAATCCCATCACAAAAAAGCCAAAAAACCCATATCAGATCCCGTATTGTATCCTGTATCAGCCAAAATCATGTACTGTTATAATCAACTTAATTTGGCGACCAATTTAATTTGGCGAATTGCAATAAATCATAGGACATCCTCAATGTACCTTTAATTAAGGAAAAGTTAATGCGATAGTTTGCAATAGTTCAGTTCAGAACATGTTTGGTTTGGTAGCTCTAATTCTAGATTAAAGATAATTTAGGCAAATGATGAAAATTGGAAAAGGACCTAAACTGCGAGTTAATTCCGTAAATAAAATGGCAAAAAAACATATTGAATTTGCAGACCACAGAAAAATAATCAAAATATACATACACAAGACAACATAGGTCTGCAAGGCTGTCGATGAAGTCAAACAGCTGACTAATATCATATGTGATGGAGGGTGAGCTAGGGTTCTGTCTTTTCAGGTACTCTTCGTAGATCTTGCACACACCTGCAATATCAATGTGCTTACATATTAAATAGAGTTATTTTACTAAAAGGAAAATCACTAGGAAAATGAATAAAGTTAATCTCTCTTAAATGAGGTTTTATTAAAACAAGGAATTTGTAATCATCAACATCTTGGAAACATTTCATCTCAAAAATATTTTTTCAAGGGCTTGCATTAACTCTGTCCCATACATGCTAAGGACACAAAAAAAATTTGGAGGACATAAAAATTGAAAATATTTCCTGTTTTTAGGAACACAGAATTTTTTTAGGTCAATAATACAGCACTAGATTTAACATTGTGAGTATCGGTTTATTGTTAAAGCAGATATGAAATGGTATTCTTAACCTAAAGGAATCAATATAATTTTTTGATAGATGTATTTGGACATGTTTTCTCATCAGTAGTGTGAAAACTATTTCACTCTAACGATCATTATAGCTGCTTAATGAGCAATATTCAAATTGGTTGTGACGTTATTGGCCCCCACGTGATCTCCGGCACTGGTCCCCACGTGGGCCGTTTTGGTCCATTAGATCATGACGCCATAATGCCAAAATGTTTTGTTATTTGTTTACACAACAATCTTACGGTTGCCGTGACGTTGTGATTACTATGGAACCAATTTACCAAAGCTATATTTTGTATATGATGTTACTAATCACGTGGGGGCCAATTTAATTTATCAGTTAGTTTTATTTCATTATCTATGACCGTTAGCAGTTATCTAACATTTATTTTATAATGGCTATCGCAAGAACTCTAGGATGGGCTTATAATGGAGAAAACCGCGTTTTTGTAGCTGCAAGTTGAGAAAAGCTATTTCAGTTGTCCTTTAACTTTGAACACTAAAGAACATTGTGAGAATCAGTTTGAGAGAGTCAAAGAAAATCAGCTGACAAAATTAACCTAATGGTAGCATTTGGTTAATTTGAACAATTTGAATTTGAATAATAAAGCTATACCTCAAAACAGGCTTGTAATGGTGACACACATTTTTTTGATAGGACACACCTTTTTAAAAAAATGCTTCCTTGGGAATTTTCAACTTTTCAAACCTCATGCAAGACCTGAACTGCTTTCGAAACTAAGATTTGTCTTAATCAAAGTAAAAGCATACTGAGTTCTTGAAAATTGGTATATTATAATATGTGATATATCGGGTGTCCCCGAAAAATGAGCCACGTTTTGATAAGTATTATCTCAGCAACTGATGAACCAAATTCACTGAAAATGTGTACAAAGTAGCACAATAGTATCAGTAGCAAAGTAAAAAATGGAAAAATCAAGATAGCATGTCATAATAATCCATACTATACTGGAGCAACGCAATGAGAACTTTATGGTGTTTACACCAAAAAATGAGAAGCAGCCGGCAGCCAAAATACTTAGAGCTTACCTTCTAACATCTCGTTCATGCTCTCATAGTCACTGTATGTGCGACCCTCAGGACGTGAGGAGGCCTGCACCAATAGGATTGTGTGACTCTGCAACAACAAAAACACAACATTATCATCCTACTTATCATATTAATATAGGGTTCATGCTTATGTTGTCTAGACACTTGCACTGTATCAATATACCGTATTCTCTGTAATTACCGCCCACTCTCTAATAAGCGCCCACCCCGCTTCACAAAGTTCAAGAAACATCGAGGAATCATAATAATCCATAATGAATGAAGGAATTGTTCTTTATCGGCATTCAGAAATTTCAAAAGCTACTGCGCAGATGTTCTGCGCATGTCAAGGTCGTGAACTTTCTGGTTTCTTTTTAATGTTTCTCGACTTTTACACGACTTTTGCACGAATAATGATGATCTCTCATCAAATTAGAAATAATGTATAACTTAAGATCGATATCCAGCAGTCTCTAGTGGAAATATTGAATGTAATCGGCGATAATGACAAAGTGGGCGTGCCGGAAATAAATTAGACATAGACGGGTCTTCAACCACTGTCAATATTGTCTAAGCGATCTTTACCGTATTCTCTCCAATAACAGCACTTGTCATATTATTATAAAAATATGTTGAAGAAAATGCATTCTTGTCAAGAAAAATTGCCATACATGAAATTCCTCGGGATTTCTGATTTCTTTCATACATGGGCGCTTATTAGAATGGTCTAAATAATGTATTTTCAATTTTCTAAACGCCCTGGGCGCTAATTACAGAGAATACGGTAGTCTACTTGGGGGACAATTACCATCTCAAATATCTTTGTAGGCAAGTTCAATGCAATGAGTATATAAATTTTCTCAAGGACACGATGCCCATGTCAAGCAGCGTGCTTACTAGGCACGCAGTTTGAAACTCTGACAAACTGTGTGCATATTTCAAAATGGAAGACAGGGAGGACACGACTCCCAAAAAGAGCCAAAATACGAAAAATACAAGGTTAGTCTCGTTCTAAAGATAGTACCATTCTGTGAAGATGAACTTAACTTACTCATAGTACTCAATGTTTTTCCCGATGTAAACCTAGTTATCTCAATATAAGGGTCTTAAGTAACTTCTGTGTTTAAATTTACAGTGTAAAGTTATATCTATGTCTTTTTATCGTCATTTGCCGTTTATTCAGCCATTGTGTCTGTGTATGCTAGAATATATAGGATCACTCCATCTGATTAAAGCAGCATAGTTTGTGTTCAAAACGATAATACGCCATAAACGTGATTTAAACATTTTTCTTGTCAAACTGCGCGCCTATATTCACATGTATTTCCCAAACTGCGTGCCTAATATTTCCAAACTTGCCTATCCAAGCTTGTTTTGTATTATTAGAAAACGTAAGCGCCATATATAAGGCACATGTGTCTAATAGTAGAACCCCATAATTGAAACACTATGACAGTCCATCCACCAAGATGGTGATCTGAAAATAAAAGATTCTTTCGTTCCGAACTTAATTGTCACTTCTATTATACATTTTGACTTTCAATATGAAAATCTCATAAAATCTGACGATAAAACAAAATTTCCAAAGCTATATGAAAAACACCTACACATGCCTCTGTAGAAATTCCAATGATAATATGTAGTTTTAATAGTGTATGCGCACAGTTTGTAATTTTTGGCTAAAATGGGCGCGCAGTTTGTGGTTTATTTCTTCTTAATCTCCTGATTATCTGTTTTATCTCGAAATATTTTGAATTGTACAAGATAAATGCGTAAGGAATTAAATATAAAACGAGTCTAAAGTATTTGTCATTTATGTTTAAAGTGCTAGATCGATTTACGTATAAATTCCCGTTAAATCAGTGACGAAAATGCCATTAATCTCCTTATGTTTTAAAACTTAGATTCATTTGCACATAGTTTTTGCTAGTATTAGCAAGATTCGTACATTCGCCACAGAATGAACTCATTGAACAAGAAAACAATGCGGAATAAATGTCTTTAAATTACGTTTCAAAATACAGACTCCAACTTAAATGATGCAATGTTGTTAGGCACGCAGTTTGTGATCGAAACAAACTGCGCGCCTAAGTAGGCGCGCAGCTTGACATGGGCACCGTGAAGGATGTATCATCTTAATCTGAAAATCTTGATAAAATATAAAAAATATTCTCCAATTTCTTTTCTAGATACATTTGTGCACTCTTTGTGCAACAGCAAAACTGAAAGATGTAGACAATGTGGGGAAGGAGGAGTTCGTATTTGAAAATAACATGTGATTCAATGAGGATTGATGAACACAGCATGCAGCGTGATTAATGTGCAAGATTCAAAGTTGTTATTGGAGTTATGAATCTGATTGTAAACGAGACAACAGCAACGCCAAAGTGTAGCAAATCCCATCGAACAGCCATGGCTGGGATATTTACAAACGAAGTATATAGCAAAAATGGAAGCCATTTTTCAAAATGGCCACCTTCTACCAAAAGTGTCATTGGACAGTGTGCCATGCTTTATAGTTTCCACATACCAAATATGAACAAAATCACTCTACTACCTTTTGAGTTATAGTAAAATACGTTAACATGGTGGCCATTTTTCAAAATTGGGCCAACGGTATTTGAGTTTTTGCCCGGATGGATGGGCGTCCGTACAATAGACTATATCCTCTAGTCTGAAATTTTTTTTGAAATTTGGAATGAAAATATTCAGACTATAGCCCATATACAGTGGGGGACAAAAATAAAACTCAACGTTCACAAGTTGTCACAATGAGCTCATTTCCAAGTTTCGTGTCTCAAACTCTCCCAAGCGGTAGAAAAATAATTCCCGTTCACTAAAGTAGCACAATAAATGAATCCAAAGCTTCATACCTGCAAATAATGGATAAATCCCTAGCAAATCGAATGAATGTTTTCATGAATCGCCATGTTTGTTATCCAAGGACGGTTGACTCCCAGAATGCAACATCAGTTACCGTATTTACTCATGATAGGTTTCAAAATGGCGGAACAGCATTTTGAAAGCTGGCACGTGTCATGTTGCATTCTGGGAGCCAATCCTCCGTTCCGGCGCAATCGGGCGACAAAATCACCTCAACATTTGAAGAGTCGGCATAACATGTGAATATCCAATTCAACTTTTGAAGTTCTTATTTGTCATTAGGGACACAAATTCCACTATATTTGGACTTACTCAGACGGAGAAAATAGAGCACTGAATACAATGAGGTAAGAATTTATTACATGTGCGACAGCATGTAATTTTCATAGCTTTTGCAATTCTTTATGATCCCCACTGTATGTTAAAATTTGGGATTGAAAATTATTTGTTTACATAGGAAGTGCCATTCAAAATGGCCGATTAGGTAAATTAATTTGCATATTTGTTACTTCCCCTAGCTTCATTTCCATTCGACAATACGCTGTGGTACTTTTTATAGCATTTAATTGTACCTTACTACTTCATTGAATTGTTATAATGCTTATTTTTTGGAAGTGAAGTTTCCTAAAATTGATAATTGTGTGCAAGAAATTTCCTGTTTTTTTCCCACAGGAGGGACATAATGAACAATAGACTGAATTCTCAGGAAATTCAGTCTATTGGATATAGACTAGTACGTACGGATGGACGGAGGCGTTCCCTATATCCCTCCAAATTTCGTTCGATGGGATAATAAGCTATGGATGCTGGAATTTAACTTTTACTGTGTCAAAGATTATTGAATTGTTCCAGGAGCCTGTGTGTCCAAACAATCATTGTAAAGTTGAGGTCATACCTCCAGAATCACGTCGGATATGGACAAACTCCCGCAGATAAAATATCACTATTTTTGAGTTTTTTTGCTAGTTGAGGAATATTTATTGACCTACTTATCCTGTTTCAAAAGAATCTTACCACCATCTATGCTTCTACTTGTAACTATAATCACTAAATCGGTTTCAACTCATTGCAAACAATTGCAAAAATTAGAAAAATAATCGACTAAAATTCAAGAGCTTAAATCTGTTAAATGCATTAACAAAGCTCATATTCTTGCATCTTGAATATGAGTTATCTTTAGTCCTACATTTATCTAAAGTCTTTACAACATTACTTACCATTCTACTGACGTAAAGGAATAAAAGTGAGATTAAATTTTACTTTTTCAATTTTGCAACGTGGTCTCGTGTAGAATCTCGAACTAACGAGATCTTGAATTTTAGATGAGTTTGGTTTTAGAATTCAAATGGTAACTGCCCGAACTGTATAATTTTTCATCATAGTCAAATAATGAAAAAATAATTAAAACAATATAGATTAAAGTTGGATCTAACAAAGTTGTACTATTTTTTTGGAGTTTTTGTAGCGCCACCTATCACTTGAACAATTTGCCACATCAATTTTTTATGATTTGCAATGAAGCACTGATGCAGCTTTCGTGAGACAATGGAGGAAATATGGACGTTGATTCTGTTTTGTTTGGTTATGTTGATAGGTTGTTATGTTGCTGGATCAGTTCCACTTGCTTTCACATTCTCTGAGGTAAGCTTTTTTCACAGAATTGAGGATTCACTCTGATCTGAGAATATGACTCTTCTTATTGACAATCATAATGACTCAGTATTACTCGAGTCTCTAGCTTACAGCTAGACGAAACTTCATTGATTTCGTATGTAATGTGCTACACGCACCTACACGCACCTAGAACTCATTTTTAATAAATTTTATAAATATTTTTAAGAATATTAATAATATTTAGGATGAAGCGTTGCTTGTCTGGATTTAGATATTTCAAAATTTCATTTCGGAGTTTGACAAATGGTGAAATTTTCTCGCTGTAGCTAAAAATGGCTTCCGGTTCTGGACGTGAATAACATTTGAAATTATTCTCGCTTAAAGAAATCAAATATAACAATAGATTCAGACGGGGATGTGAGCTGATGTTCTTCAAATCTATACATAAAGGTATATTTCATATTATTATGCCATATTTACTGTGCGTGTGACACAATGATTTACAATATTTATAATACTAAGGCAGCTCAATCTTCCTCCTCAAAGCCGGAATATAGAGAAGGCTTTGGACCGAAGTAAACTCAGTACAGCCCAGGCCGAGTCTCAACAATAAAATGTCTCTATGCAGATTCACCAGACACTCTATTGAAAGGGTAGTATAAAGGAACACCGCATGTCACACAAAATTATCAACATGTATCCAATTCTTGAAATTAGGGAGCACAGCTATTATCTAAAAAGTATGATGCTTGTCGATCCAAAAATTGATTTATTTCTAAATGTTGGCCATATTCTTCAATTTTTCTTTATATACGGTAAGTTTGGCCATAACGATGTTATATCTTGCCTACCGTTCGTCAGTTCACCACATGAAAGTGAGTAGGATTGCGTCAAATGAAATACATTGACATTTTTTGCATTTTTCTTCTGAATCTGACGAGCCGAACAATTCTAAGAATGTGACATCACCAGACAGAATGGACTCGTAGGGAGACAAGGAAGTTTAATGCAGCTGTCATCTTTCAATAAAAGTCAAATAAAAGTATATTCACCCCTGTTAGATAAACTCGCCCAATATTTGGAAACCTGACATCACTCAAATTCAGGGCCAGGAGAATTTTTCTGTAGAAAATGACTGACCTGTCCTTCGATGTTCGTAACGATTTTCAGGTATTTCTGTTCCTCGTTATGAAATAGATAAAAACACTTGGCCATAAAACTCTGTGATACATCGACTGTTAGTATGCTGAACGATTTAGAAGGAATACTTAAGCGTTTTCAGAAAAACAGATTTTTGATCGACGGACAGCATACTTTTTAGATAATAAGTAATACCAAAGATCACTGGTACGTTAACCAAAAAATAACTGATTCCTGGAATATTAGATTATTTCACAGGGGATTTTTAGGGGATTCTGAAGGTTGCAACAGCACCCAATGTCACAGTCCATATGAATTGAGTGACCATAGAGAAGTCGCACCCCCTCAGAAATCTTTGAAAAAATGTCCAGGGAAATAAAGTCATATTCCAGCAAGCAGTCCTTTTTCTTGTAGAATACAGGTGTACAGTGATCTTCGTTAATTTACACTTTGCTGTTATATTTCCGGGCAGTTGACAAGTTGGCTATTTTTGTTGTGTTTGGTCATTTTCGGGCCACTTCAGATTAAAAACATGAAACTTGAAAAATAGCGCGGCAATACAGTGTAAAGTGCATAATTACATAGTACATAAACAACCAGCGTAAAGCAAATGTAATACATGTACAGTGTAAAGTGTTTAAAAACAGTGTTACAATACAATGTTACAATTACAATACTTGATATAAATTAATGATATTGCATAAAGAATATACAGTTCAGTGTAAAGCATACACAATGCTGTATGTACAGTGTAAAGTGTATCTCTAGTATAATTTCTATCATAAATACTAGTATGCCTGCAATTTAAGTTTCCTCCATTTGATTAAATGCAGTTCAAATTTGAAGTTGTGAAAATAAGGCTGATAAAGTGCTTCTTTTGATCTAAAATAACTAGATTACTTTTACATTATCAATTATCAAACATTGTTGATATATATTTGTCATATTTGACCAGGTCATATCAGGTTGTATGAACGCACAGTAAATCTTATGCTTATACTTTTTTTTATCTACCTGGTCACTAGAAACTATTAAGGGGATAGGTCAAAATTTTACAAATGTCAGAGATTTGTGTAATTATATCATGCATATGTACATTAGATAAGATAATAAGATGGATATAGATGAAGATTCAGATTAATTGGTAATTTTGTACTGAATTGGTAATTAAGACAGGCACTGTAAAATCAATTTAAGGTATTGGTCACTTGATTATAAATTAGAATTTTTACTCTGTCTGAAATGTTCTATTTTTAATGTATATTTTGCCTAAGGAAATTCTGTCATATTAAAATTAGAGATCTGACCTATATTTACTTTATCAATCATTCAATGTTTTATCAATCAATTAATTTCATATCTTTGAAAGCCCCATTATATTTACATTCAACAAGAGTTACCTTATCAACCTAAAGAAACATATTGATTTTGAAAACTTGATCTTTCTGATGAAAATATTAACAATACATTGTATATTAAAATTATTATTGGTAGCTCCAAGACTAAATTATTTTCAAGTCTCTCTCTTGATGACTTTGATAAAAAGTCTAAGATTTACCATTTACATACAGCAAAACCTGTCTAAGTGGAACACCCTTGGTACATCTTAAAAAGTTTTCCACTTTATAGGTGTCCCACTTAATAATATAATATATAGAGGTTCATTTAACAATAAGTAAGTTGGTCTCCACTAACAGAGGTGTTCCACTAATAGAGATGTTCCACTTAATTTACAGGTTTCACTGTACATACTGACCAGAAAAAGATTTGTACACTCAACGCTGTCCTTCACAACATACTTTGCTGAAAATGTGAAATATCCTGGCCTCGGATAGAGGAAGACTCAATGTTGATTCTGATTGAAATGATTGCAAAAATTTTATCAAAGCATTCATTTGTTTTGTCTTATTGACTATACCAACCTAGTGAGGGGAAATGAAAACAAAATCTGAAAATTTAGCCTAGCTAACCACAGTATTTCTCATTATATTCCAGGAAAAACTGAAGTTAGTGACTGTGCTTGGTGCAGGGCTGTTAGTTGGGACATCTTTAGCTGTTATTATACCAGAGGGGGTACATATGCTGTATGAGACACCTGGACACCATGGTAAATTTCTTATGTATTGGTGTATCACACTTTTTAATTTGTTTTGTTTTACTTTGCAAATGTTCAGTATTTACATGGTCTATTTCAAACTGGATGTGAAATACAAATGGCTCATTGGCAGTAACAATATCACTTCTTATGTGGACATACTTACTTGTAAATGTAATATATTATAGGTCTTTCTGTTGACCTTATTTTCCTATAGTTTCTAGAGAAGATTGAAAATACTGACCCAGTAAAGGATGAAAACAATGATGTTTGTGAATGATTAAAATTATCAAGTTTAAGATACCATGCATTTTATTGTAGACAAAAGAATAAATAACAGTGAAAGCTGCATATCCGAACACCTTGCTTATTCGCTTATTCATATGAATACCTCTCAATATGAACACCTTTTCTTGGTTCTAAATTTGATAACTCCCATTTATTTACGTATTAAAAAACTGTGAATACCTGCTAATCTGAGCACTTTAGGCCAGTCCCAATAGTGTTTGGATTAGACAGGTTTTACTGGACAACCGTTAAAGAAGACACGACAGCATTTAAACATATAAAATGTTTTCAGATCATAAGCATGTTGAAGTAGCAATCAAAAGTGTTGACCAGGATGCCAGTAAAGTTGCTGCTGATGAGGCAACACATGTCCACAATCACGCAGAACACGCTCATTCACACTCAGATCCCCATAGCAAGATAGGTGTCACTCTAGTACTAGGATTTATATTTATGTTACTCGTGGATCAACTAGGCGGAGGACATACACATGCTTCCAGTACTGGTGAGTAACTTATAGAGTTTGGATTTAAATAGAGAAAGGTTGCATTTTCATCATATCAGATACGATGTAGAAAATGTTAACATAAGCTTTATAGGTACATTTCACTTGATGTATATACAGTAGTTAATATAGCTATAATTTCTAAATCTGTGAATTCCCCCGTGTTACCAATAAAAATGTGTTATGTGTATTTCTTGTCATATTTCAGACACAGAAGCAGGGGTACAAAACAGACATAAAATCACTGCAACTTTAGGTTTAGTTGTACATGCTGCAGGTAAGATATAGAAATAACAAATCATAATTTCAGAAGTTAACGATCTAGAATTTGAATCTTAGAGATTTCTTTCAATTTTATTTTCAAAAAATATATCAGACTGCCCGATTTTAAATTGTAACCTATTGTCTAAACAACCCATTGGAAAAGGTAGCCCTAGGTTGAAGTATCTCCATCGGCAATTCATTGGTTGGTATATACATCGGTTGTTTTTCAAAAACAAGCATATAAGACTGTTTGAATTTAAATTGTAACATGAGGTCTAAACAACCCAGTGGAAAAGGTAGTCCTAGACTATTCATTTGTTGGTATATACAACGGTTGTTTTTCAAAAACAAGCTGCCTGAATTTTAATTGTAACCTGAGGTCTAAATAACCCAGTGGACAAGGTAGCCCTAGGTTGAAGTATCTCCATCGGCAATTCATTGGTTGGTATATACATCGGTTGTTTTTCAAAAACAAGCATATAAGACTGTTTGAATTTAAATTGTAACATGAGGTCTAAACAACCCAGTGGAAAAGGTAGTCCTAGACTATTCATTTGTTGGTATATACAACGGTTGTTTTTCAAAAACAAGCTGCCTGAATTTTAATTGTAACCTGAGGTCTAAATAACCCAGTGGACAAGGTAGCCCTAGGTTGAAGTATCTCCATCGGCAATTCATTGGTTGGTATATACATCGGTTGTTTTTCAAAAACAAGCATATAAGACTGTTTGAATTTAAATTGTAACATGAGGTCTAAACAACCCAGTGGAAAAAGTAGTCCTAGACTATTCATTTGTTGGTATATACAACGGTTGTTTTTCAAAAACAAGCTGCCTGAATTTTAATTGTAACCTGAGGTCTAAATAATCCAGTGGACAAGGTAGCCCTAGGTTGAAGTATCTCCATCGGCAATTCATTGGTTGGTATATACATCGGTTGTTTTTCAAAAACAAGCATATAAGACTGTTTGAATTTAAAATTAAAATTGTAACATGAGGTCTAAACAACCCAGTGGACAAGGTAGCCCTTGGTTGAAGTATCTCCATCGGCAATTCATTGGTTGGTATATACTGTACATTGGTTGTTTTTTCAGCTGATGGTATTGCACTGGGAGCTGCTGCTACTACATCACAGTTACATATAGAAATGATAGTTTTTTTGGCTATAATGCTTCATAAAGTAAGTTGCTAGATTTACATTTAATCACATGCCAATCCAGTCCTGTATTAGTCAAAATTATTTCAGAAGCTTTTGTATATTAAATTCTAATGAAGACTTTTTTCGATAAGTGGCTTAAGAGAAATAAGATTCTGAATTTTACTCACGAGACCAAAAGATATGTGTGACCTCTAAAAGTTAGTATTATTTAAATGCACAATTTTACGAACAAAAAGTCCTTCAAAAACCACTTTTTGAAATTAAAAAAGAGTTTCACATATCACACTTTGATAAGACTACAATATAAGCCGAAGTGGTTTTAACTTTTTATGGGGGCTTTAAATTATTAAAACATTCAGAAAAATTAAAACCAAACAGAAAATGAAGTTTTTTTAAAACTCCTTCTTAAAATTCAGTTATTCTGATCACGATTTAGGAATTCTGAAAGATAAAACTGAAATCCTGATAAATGTTCAGAAATTATAATGAATACTTATTGAGAAGTCCAGAATCTTTTGTCAAACATTTTTCCACTTAATACTACTGTACATTGTTTTCTAGGCTCCAGCAGCTTTTGGTTTATCAACATTTTTACTCCATGACGGGTTTGATCGTCCAAGGATCCGGAAACATCTGGCAGTATTCTCACTTGCAGCTCCTATCATGGCGATAGTAACATATCTAGGACTTAGTCAAGTAAGAATCCGGCATTTTATTGTTGCATTATGTCATTGCGTTCATCATTCTTTCATCAAGTACAGTAGTATAGAATTTTCAATATCTGCCAACTCCTATTGTGATCACTTAAGATCACTTATGTGATCAATTAAAGTCCCCGTCTAAAGTTTGAAAATATTTTTTTATCATTCATTTACTATTTGTCAGGACTTAAAAAGTGATTTTAGAGATTTTTGAAGAAAAAAAAATTTTTGAAGAAAAAGCTGTGAGCATTTCATTTCTCAAATATTCAAATTTCCCGCCATTGAAATTTCTTAATCATCAAATATTTCTTAATGCATTTCAAAAAGATTATCTTTTTTAACACCATTGCAAAGATTGAACAGAAGACACACTATTTCAATAATAAAATGTCATATTTAATGGGCCACTTCAATGTTTTAGCTTATCAAAAATATTTTGAAACATCAGTGATGTCACTAATGGCCTAGTCACATAGCCCGGCCGATGTCCGGCATCGGTAGAGCTCGGTGGATTTTTTTGGTGCCACCGAGCTCTCCTCATCGGAAGCAGAGCTCGGTGACGTGAACGGACTCCGTCCGGACATCTTCAGGCGACCGACCGAACACCGGCCGGTGGCCGTACTGAGTCTGTCTCAAAATGGTAGTTTTTTTCTGCCGATGTGGCAGCAACTACCGGCCGGAGGTCGGCCGGACATCGGAAGGAATACGGCCGGTACCCGAGCAGGTAACAGGACACCGTGCGATCGCCGGCCGGGTTGTTAACGGGCTTTGAACAGTGACCGGCCGATGCTCTGTCCCACATCGGCCGGAGCTCGGTCGGAGCTCGGCCGCTGTCCGTTAAAAAACATCGTCCTCTGGTTGTCTCAGATGCACGGGACACCGGCCGATACTCGGCCGTGCACCGGCCGACGTGTTTTCCGATGTGGTTACGATGGGGCTGCGATGACATGATGAGGGAGCTCGGTGAGAGCCCGGTGAAATTTAACTCCGAAGTTAAAATTTCACCGAGCTACCACCGATGCGGTTTTAAGCAACAAACGCCACGGATGTCCGGCCGGTGTTCGGCCGAGTTCGGTGAAAATTGCATCGCTGGCTCATCGTAACCTCATCGGCCGGGCTATGTGACTAGGCCATTAGGTAACAAAAACTTTTTGAAAAAAATTGAATTTTTTTTTTCGATGTCAATCTTTTCTAAATATGCTAGACTTTCATAAAAAACCAATGTTGATTGTCTAACCAGGTTAAAAGGAAGAATAAATTATGTTTTAGATATCATTGTACCATTGGTTTCTATGAGAACTAAAATTTTGAAATGCATTTTTCTCAGAACCATTTTCATGCACTGATAAGTTCATTTCTCGCTTGTTTATCAACCGATTTTCTTAATTTTTTCGGCAAAAAACATGGGAGGATGAATGCTATGCATTGGTATGAATTGTGGCTAATTAGAAGATATGAGTGACCTCTAAAAGTTGGTTTTAAATAAATTCACAAATTTTGGAACAAAAAGTCTATCAAAAACCACTTTTTGAAATTTAAAAAAAAAGTTTCACATATCACACTTTGATAACATTGGGTAAGACTACAATATAAGCCAAAGTGGTTTAAACTTTACATGGGGCCTTTAAGCATTTTCTACAAGGTACATTGTAGTACTACATTGATGTGGTACATTATCTTTGTGCCATTCATATCATTGTGTATTTTCTCTTTACTTTCAGGCATATAAAGAGACTCTAAATGACATGAACGCTACTGGTTTAGCCATGTTATTCAGTGCTGGTACATTCCTGTACGTAGCTACCGTACATATTCTCCCAGAACTAGCCGCTGGGAAACACACTCACTCAAGCCCTGGCAATGGCAATACTGTTATACATGAACATAGTGGCTTCTCCAAGCCCGAGCTGTTCGTCATGGTGATTGGATCCATAGTGCCCATAATCCTCTCAATAGGTCACTCCCACTAACCCATTTGTCATACATGTCATACACACAAGACCTAGCAGGCTATTCATAATTGCACAAAGGCTTATTAAAAGTGTGTATACATCTGAGGATTTTTCTGCCATGTTCATGATTTAAATGCATGACGAACATTTCCATTGCATTATGTGTACTGATAGGTGGCATCAGTCTTCAAGATGTGGACGGCTTCATTGGATCCTGTATTTGACATTGACAAATAAGTCACATCTTTTACAAACACGGGTGTGTAGAATTGTGAATGAATCCATGTCAAAAAATGAGATCGCTTCATTACACTGTCTCATTCCCGTCTGAAGGTCTCATTTGTTTATAGATCTGAGCGCAGTCTCATATCATTTGGTTGTTTATATAGTGTGATAAATATTTGTGCAAAAATCAAACAATATTTTATTATTATGTGCTTGGAAAAGAGCACAGAAAGTAGTCCAAATTAGCTCAGAGTAAACTCTTATGTCAAACAATTATCATACATATGGTTTTAAAATTTATAACTACTGGCACTGTGTTATGAACGCTTACTCTGCAGCTTCACATCTCTAAAAGAGAGCTTCATCTACATTTTTCAAATTAGAAATTATTTTTGGTCTGGCCTATCTAATCAGAATGTGTCCTACCAAAAAACATGCACACAATCTGACTGTGTATTATCAATTTCATCTGCTTATACATAACTGACATTGATTTCATATAAACTAGCAAAAGCTATAAAAGCAGCTTTTAAGATAACTTCATCAGCATCAAAACTGTAGATTCGTTTGAGCTACTCAAATGGTAGAATATCACTGTTAGCTTCTGAGCATCAGGGGAGTAGTGAAAACTATTCAAATTTTGAAAATTTATATTTTACCATACTGTCACCAGATTAAGGACCATTTTTATGTCACCACCAGAAGTGGTGACATATTGTTATAGTCTTCAACATTTTTGTGGACAGAGTTTGGGGTTCAGGGTATGCAACAAATGCAACTCCCAAAATATGGTGGTGACATTTTAGGTATGTTAATGCCTTGTCTAACTGAGAATCACATAACATACATGTATTTTGTACATAGATTCATGGTGGTATATTTCTGACTCAATTCGGAGTCTTGTTTTAGCTTCATAAAATGTTACATCTTGTAAGCTGTATGAATGTATGTGCCATTTTATTTATTGTATCTCGTGACGAAAGTGTATTTTTTGAGGTCGTATAACAGAAATGATTTTATGAGGTTTCATTTTTAGTCAGAGAGTAATTGAATTTCACCAAAATGCCAAATCTTACTTAGCCTTGTATTAAGTCCTTGCATTGCCCCAAAATGATGAAAGACTAAATCATGTCTACATGTATAGCATGAACTCCCTTATCTTAATTCTCTGCCTTAAAGGAAGCTATATCCAAATATCTTATTTATTTATTATAATGCTATACCATCTGAACTCTATTTGCTGATGTTTTGACTCATCTTTAATGCGCATTTTAGTTCTGTAATAAATGATTGAATAAAAATTGTCAAATTCAAAAAGCTTACTTTAGCGTCATTCCAGAAGGATTATATAAATAATACATCATTATGGTAGATCTTTGCTTGTACCAGCAATGTTCATTAGGGTTGTTTTGATTTTGTGCATGATAACAACTGAAATAAGTACAGTAAAACCTGTATTATCTGAACACCACTTGGACCGGCTAAAAGTTTTTGAATCGGCATGTGTTCATACTTCAAGGTTTTTGCTTAAAAAAGAAATCTATGTCAGATTTAGCAAAAAGTGTTCTCATTGAGAGTTGTCTAGGTTTCATTGTAGTCTATAGGCTGTTCAAGTAATATATGGTAGAACCTGTCACATTTGGAACCTCTGAAAGGTTTTCCACTTGGGAGGTGTTCGACTTACAAGGTTCATTTAACATCGATTCAGTTGGTCTTGGGACTCTGAAAAGTCTTCCACTAACAGAAGTGTTCCACTTCTAGAGATGCTCCACTTCTAAAGGTGTTCCACTTCTAGAGTTTCACTTTATGGGTTTAACTGTAGTTGGTAGTTAGAGAACCTATTTGGGCATACTTCTCCTTTAACATGGCAGCAAAGGTAATATTTGTATCATCTTTTCCCTCCATCTCTACGAAGACAGGAACAGCTCAATGTTGCTCTGGGGGTATTCTAGGTTTAAAGCTTAACTGGTAAAGATGTGTTATGGAGTGAATAGGGTGCATGAGATATTGTAACTGAGAATTCCAAATCTGTAAATATGTATATGCAGTATGTGCCAGTTGTTAAAAAGTAAAAAATATAAGTTTCATATTGAGGGAAAACTACAATTTTAGTAGTATTTATACCAAAACAAGTGTGTAATAAATAAAGGCAGAATATATAAAGGTTATTTAATGGGAGGTATTTGATACAGGGTATATCTGAGGGAAATACAATATATCAATATTAATATTATTATTAATATATTGTATTTACCGAAGAGTATACCCTGTATCAAAAATTGAGCATTTAATAACTGATTTATTCTACACTTAGTAGATTATGAGGATTTAAAGCCAAGTCCCCTGGCTCAGTATCTACTCCCTGAATTTGTGACGTCGTAGATCTGATGGGTGGGTGATATAAATATCACTCGCTCACGTCACATATCAATTATATTCCCGCATGTTTTTAACCTATAACACTACTAAATATGGAATAAACACGTATAGATGAGCTTTTTATATGTTAACTAAACAGTTGCATTGACTGTGAAAAAACTTTACCGATATCAAGTGAAATGCATTTGATTATAGTATTTACAACACTGTAAATTAAAATCAATTAATTTATAATGACATATACATTTAGTACATTCATGTATTGTATTATATTTTATGCCCAAGGGGAAACCTTAATGAAGGTTACAACATTAAAAATGAATGCTCAACCATATTATGTACATAAATAAAAAAATTTAAAATGCAGTTTAGGATCACATCAAAGCATCAATGTGTGCCTAACCGACAATGTTAATTTTGTGCATTAAAGGTTCTGTGTAAAGTTTGAACCGCAGAATGCTATGGTTGGGTGGATGTTGATGTTTTAATACCTTAAGGTGTGGGGAAATTAGTATTAAAACTGCTGCAATCTCAGAGCATGTGAACTACAAAACTTCAAAAATATATGAAATAAATATGAATGAAGAAGCATTGGTTTTATTATGTATCTTTGACTGCTATCTGGAATTAAGATACTTCAAATAATTTTCGATATATTTTCAGTCCACCTGTTGAATACATCATGGCCTTTTACTGGCCTAGCATATCATGCCCTTTATTGGTTATGATGTCATTCTTTCAGTTTCAGTGCCGAAATGGGATGAATTGATTGCTAATTTTGAACAATTACAATCTCAGTTTTGCTTACAAACATTACAGTCTTACAGGGTGTCCAATAAAAAAGGTGAAAGACATTGTAACTTTCTTAATAATGCACCAATCTTGATGAAATTTTCAATGTTTGTAGCCCAAACCTTCCATGAATTTAAAGCGTCTTCTGTTTGATTTGCCAGAGTTGTGGTTGCTATAGCGACTGAAACAACAAAAAGGCGGGGCAAGTTTGTTTATGTCACAACTTTCCAAAACATATCTATTCTTTCTGATAGCTTTATTCATACTCCCAGGTCTAAAAACGACCACAAATTCAATATAAAAACAGTTCTAAAGTCCCATTGTTATGAAAATAAGCTATTCAACATAATGTCAATCTCTAGCTATACACTTCTTATGCCTGTTCACCCACTCTCTAAACACACTTCCAAACCCATTCTTGCCCATTTCCTGGTCTTGCTAAGACATGTGATCTGAGTTCACCAGTGCTTCCAAATTTATTTCTTCTCAAGTCACGCTTGAGTTCTGCATATAAGTAAAACTCATTTGGTGCACGGTCTGGGGAATATGGAGGGTGTGCAACCTCTTGACTACCTGGAGTGACGAGATTTCTCAGATATGACCTTGAAACCCAGAGTGACGAGAAAATCTGTCACAAAATTGTTCATTAAAATTGGTCTTATTTGAATAATTTTCATCCAATTTATACAAAATTGTTTTAAAATATGTAGAAATGATCTCTGTCATCTAATTTTACCAAGTTGAGCATCTAAAGTTGTATTGGTTTGTAGTAAAATGTCAAAAGGTGGCAAAAATAAAAAATTCTCTGGTTTCAACCGATTTTAGAGCCTGGGATTCAAGAGGTTAAAATGTACTATATCTAGTAACTCTTCTATTGATTTAGAAGAAATGCTGTGGATGGGGGCACAATGCCATTTGACACCCTGTACATACTGGATTGATGAAAAGATGGCAGTGTGGTTTCCAAGTTAGATACACTTTCAGTTTGTATATTATATCATAGCCATTATATTAGTCCATATAAACACTGATCTCACCAACATGAGAAACTTTGATCACCCACCCCACTTGCTAATTCTGTCAACTCAAAATGCAAGAAAAAAAACAAAAGGTTTGAGACTATGTACATATATTTTATTTTATTTCCACCAATTACAAAATAGAGTTACATCTTGCAACATCCAACATTAAATTTTCTAAACATGAGAGTTGTGTACCTCAGTCTACTGAGTTTTGATTGGTCAAGCAGAGGTTTACAATTCATGTGAGAACTGCTGAGGACAAGGACTGATTTACTGATTTAGGTAAAAGATAAAATTTTACCCTTCATTATTTAATTCTTTAACTAGGAAATGCCTCTGCACTCTGTCGACCTTGATTCACATTGCATATAAGTTCAGAACAAGGCTTTTATCAAATGTCAAAATTGTACTCAAGATTAAATGGAATTTATGTCATTAACTCATTGCTGGCCAAAGCTATTTTGGAGGTTTTCTACTGGTGACTGGGCAATTTGATGAAAAATTTATCAAGATGGCATATTTTCATATTAACATAAAATGGACTATGCTATGTTTTATGCCATTGTGAACAATATATTGCACTACGGAGTTCCCCTTGTGACTCCTACAATATTTCATGAGATTATTGGTACAAATTGTGTGACAATTATTGTAAAGGACCCAAGATATCTTGGGGTTGGTCAGATATGATAATGACATAATAGACGAGATATCTCGGGGTTGGTCAGCAATGAGTTAAATTTTGAATTAATGAATGTTTTGAAAGATGCTTTTTCCTTCATATCCACTCTACAAAGTGCCCCATATTCACCACTTACATCTCTCCTTCTAGGCTATATACAAATTAACATGGTCCACAGTTGCTAAAATATCAACACTCAATTCCATGTTTATCAAAGTTTCTCAATATAATTCCAATTTGTAGATGCACTTTCCCCATTGCAGTAGTCTGCAAATGGAACCTCTCTGCTCCGTTATATATGAGATCAGGGTTCCTTAATTGAGGGCCTCCACCCAGGAACATTTGAGATATCTGTTCCCGCATGGTACCTGTTGGTCGCCACGTTGGACACTCTATTGTATGTTGGCCGGGTGATGTAGGAATGTGACAAAATCCATAGCCGTAAAGTTCATTCCGTCCAAACCCATCTTGATGCCAAACCTGGAAGTGGATCTTTGGCCATCCTGCAATGAAAGACATTTTGTAAATCAACATGCTTTCATTCATTCAATATATCCAATTATCCATACACTAAAATTCCCTTCTAACCAGTCATTATAATTATAGTAAACCTGTGTTTTGGTTGTTGCATATAATACACAATTTTAAAAGAAAGTTACTTTAAATATTATACTAACACCAATTATCTGAATTTAAGGCATTTGGTGCATTCTTAAACCCTTGAATGTGGCGTGTGGTAATTATTAAAATATTTTCTTATGATTGGAAATTTTTCTAGGTCACAATGACATGGCAGTATTTCTATATTGTCCAATTGAATAGCCTCATTTACGAGTTTAACTCGTATTAATTCAAGTCATGACATTCAGGAACAGAGTAAAATATAATTTTCCCGAATTTTAAATTTTACAGATGAAATATATTTATTTCACATATTTTTAAATTCATACAGATTTAATTTAGCAAAAATGGTGTCCTCACAAAAATATATTCTTCTATATATATATTCTATAGTTTTTCAAATGAAATTTCAAAGTATGGTTCAATCATTTGCATTCTCAGGGCCAAAAGGCCTAAATGCGCCATAAGTAAGTCTACCTTGTAAGCCTTTAGTGGCAAAGTGCACATCTATAGGGTGAGCCCAGTAGGCCATCTGACCATCTACTGGGGCGTCAACTTGAGTTTGACCATCTCGCATACCAGCAAGGATTTTCCAAGCACTTCCTGAAAACATAACAAAGTTTAAATATAGAGGCGTCAATTTTGTTTCCTGTTGGAATTTTTGGATTAGGCCCAAAAGGTTAAGTTTTGTGATAACCAGGGCAGGTACCACTAATTAGATATTTAATTTATAAAGGCCTTAAGGATTTAAACATTTAATGATTTCTCTGAATGCTCCTTCAGTTAATCCAGTGAGTATAATTTTTCTTTTATGAACCATCCATTGACCATTAATTGAAACATTGCTGACGTCATAGAGAATTAGTATGGGTGAGACCTACAGCTTCAAATTGTTTTTATTAGACCATTCTAGCTGAATATTAATCCTTGAATACTGATTTATGTTACAATTGATCCATCTGATGAGTTGGGTTCATAAATGGACAGATAATGAGAAATGAAGTATCACCATGGTGGAAATTGATTTGGTTTATGTTTTAAATGATTTAAACATCCTCTGAGTAATTTATATTAAATCCAAAAAATAGTTCCAGGAAACAAAATAGATGTACATATTACATTATCATAAATCAGAGATGTATGGGTGACAAAATTGAAAGCAATGTACAATTGACCATCTCAATCTATCTATAATCTATCTCCCAAAAGATCCATGATCCATGATATCTTTCTCAATTAAAATATGCCATTTCTTAAATCAAACTTTAAGTTGAAAAATATTGTTTCAAACCACATTTTCATATTTCAATATGAATGCACTGAGGTATGTAGAATAGAACATGATTATATTTTTCAACATTAAAATTCCTTCATTTACATATTACAAACAGTTTGGTATGCATGATGGACTACTTCTCTATATCAATTGCATCACATATTATATGATTTAGAAAAAACACTACGGACTATGTAATATTTTGACAACCATAATTTTAAGATTTCTCAAAAATGGTGAATATGTAAATTACCTACCAGCAAGGACAGATTGACAGAATCCTTAAGCTTACGGTACCAAATGTGTGCCAATAAAATGTATTTATTTGAGATTTAATTTTAGATACCTTTCATTTGTAATTCAGCTTAATAAAAGCATCATTTGAAGAGATCACAACACAAAGCAATTCCGCATTGGGCACCATTCATTGGTGGTCATTTTTGATTTTCTGAGGCAAGAAAGTCCACTTCTACATTTGGCAGCAATTTTTGAGACCTTTTGTTGTCTTTACTAATGTTATTCTACTTCAATTTAAAATGAAACACAATCATTTTGACTTCATTAAATCACTGATCAAAAATTATCCAGCCATCTTCCTACCAAACATGGACACAATCAGCCAACTGGTATTTGAGTTATTGCCAGGATTGATTGAGTAACATATAACTCCACTAGAGCTAATCACTCTCATTGGGAGATACTTGTATGTAAAATACTACAACATTGTGGCAACATATCTTACCAGTCAAACATACAAACAACCAATCAATGAATATACCTGTATGTATGCCCCATTTACAAAACAAGCTCTGGTCAGGAAATCCACTTGCTCCTACTAGTTGCCCAATCACATGAACTTCAGCCATTATAGGTGTCTTGTTTCAATGGTTTTATTCAACAGATCTGGAATAAAGATTAAAACAATTATTTAAGCCAAAGGTAGTTCTGCACTTTTACAAAATTGCTGATTTAATCGTCAATTGGGGAAATATCATTTCAACATTTAATCATCAATTGAGCCAATTTTTAAGAATACTTTCAAAGGAAAAGAAAGATATCTTTCTTATGGGGGATTTCAATATAAATTAACTGAACAAAGATCATGCTAGGACAGACAATGGAAAATGATAAGTCATACACCCCCTGGGGTGTCTTTATCATGACAGTATTATATAGATATTTTTATATGATTTTAATAAATAAATAAAAAAACATTGAAGCAAAAAAACTTGATATACGATATACTATTATACTAGTAATTTATGCCATCTAAACATTTTTTCTAATTCAATCCCAAACCATATGGGTTTCTTGCTACAATGAGAGCCATACTCTGTGGCAGTGATACTGTGATAGTCTTCAAATCTTCAACATAATCTGAGACACTGCCATGGGAGTTTGAATGAGAGGATTTTGTTTAATAACTCATGCAGTCTAGACAGTATCATTGACACAGTCTCATAATTTCGCATGTTCCAATGCTCAACCCAACAATAACATCTTTCCTTGCTAATGTCCTACTTCTCCAATTATATGATTGTAAAATGCATAATCAAGCAAATAAAAATAAGTCTTGTTTTTATTACAGTAATTTATATATTCACCATATTTCTGAACCCTGAAGTTCAAGATGGCGGCCCAGAAAAATCTGTGCTAAATTCAACTTAGAATAATAAAAAGTTTATGTAAAATAATAGATAACTTACTGCATCTTCAGATATGTCATCAGATATGTTACTGTCAAAATGTTAAAATGATACTAGTGATAATGTTAGGTCGGTTGCGATATGTAGTAGTAGGTCATATTTTTTTTCAAAATGTCATAAAAAGATCTTAAAATTCTCAATCTAAAAAATCTACAGCATCCTTTATATATGTTGGGCTATCGGATAGTGGGTGGAGGCGGTCACAACAAAATAATAGAACAGTTCAGTTTGGAACATTTGGCTTCGGAATGGAACAATTTCATCAATGCAAAAAGAGTAGAAAAATACAAGCTATTTGATGTTTTAGAAATTTAGAAGTCCTAACACAAAAAGTCTAAGGGTATAACTTACAAAATACAGTCAAGTGATTAGAGCATAGGACAGGGATCATGTATAAAATTTTGAGTCAAATACACCAAGTAAAGTGGAGAACATAAATAATGATTACACTATGAAAAAGACATTCTGTCACATATGTCATAAATTCTTACCTCAGAGCCCGATTACGCCGCAAGGAGGATTGGCTCCCAGAATGCAACATGACAAGTGCCAGCTTTCAAAATGCCGTTCCGCCGAAACCTGTCACAAGTAAATAAGGTTAACTGATGTTGCATTCTGGGAGTCAATCCTCCTTGGATCACAAACATGGCGATCCATGAAAACATTCGTTCAATTCGGTAGGAATTTATCCATCATTTGCAGGTATGAAGCTTTTGATTCATTTATTGTGCTACTTAGAGTGAACGGGAATAATTTTTCTCCCGCTTGCGAGAGTTTGAGACATGAAACTTAGAATTTAGCTCATTGTGACAACTTTTGATGGTTGAGGTTTATTAATGTCTCCGACTATAAAGAGAATACTTGTGTAGCTTCTTTGGTGTATATGACTTGACTTTTTATACATGTTTCCGGGCTTATGGATGAGAGAAGAGGGGGAATAACCCCAGAATCAAAGAAGGCATACGCTTATGATGTAAACCTGTATTGAGAAGACATACATCTCTGATTCAGATTGGTCAAAAATTGCCAAGCAAGTGACGTCATCAATGGCGGCTTCAAAATTTTCAAAATACACTCCGAATAATATTATGTTAATTTCTGGAGTGTTAAGCAATATCATAGCTTCCTATATCACATCAAGATAAAGAAAGTTGTATGGAATATGACTAAAGTTTGAGCAATATAAATTGATGAGTAGTCGATTTTCTATCACCACTTCCAAACTTACTCGAGTCTCTAGTCAATTCTTGGCTAGAAGTAATTTCATCTGGAACAACATGAACGCTATTTGAAAAAAGCCGGCCAGCATGTCATAATTTATTGAATATTTTAAAAATCGCCAGATAAATAAATCATTAATTAAAATGGGACCAGCTGGGCTCCTTGATGAGATATTGCATGATTTCGTCTAGAGCTGGCATCGAATTGGATTTTAATGTCGACATGTCGGAGCTCTCGATCGACGACCTGTCAGGTCCAATGATATTTGAAAAATGAAAAAAAATTTGAAGAAAATCCGTCTGAATTTTAGATTTTCTAGGCTTGTAATTAGCAATACGATGCACAATAGTCATCCTCAGTTGTATGTTTTATATTTAACTTACAGGTAAACCATGTTCAAGTATCAGACTTTGACGAAAAAGCAATAAATAGACATAAAACTACGATTTCTGTTGTTATTTCCGGGCAGCCATTGAAAATAAATCTCGAGGATAACTCTCGAGAGGCCCCGAGACCTAATTTGAGAGCAGGAAGTCGATCAAAACAAAAAAGAAAATTTGAAAATGTAGGCGGTAAAACTTCACTAAAATACACCATACAGCAGATAGAAACAGAGATTTTAATTCATAGGGAAATAGCTTATTATGTTGTGAGTTCCGACTGTCGATCAAGAGGCGTTGTGACGACATGGGTGTCGCAGAGAGCATTCGACTGACAATCGACCATTCCGACATTTGATGCCAGCTCTAATTTCGTCTAAAATTAAAACAAATGGCTCCAAGAAAAATGGCGATATTCAAAAACTGGACGAAATGTCATTAATGTCTGACATTAGTAACTGGCTGTAAATTCTAAGTTAGCAATCCAGAAGATGTGAACTAATACACTGATCACTTTATGTGTGTTTTGGAATTTTTGGTGAGGTAATAAGACCAAAACTCGCATTTCAAATTGTGATGTGGAAAAATGGCAGACATTTGATTTCAAATTTTATGATTACGACATGACCCGTTATACATGCAGGAATTTATCTTTGGATGAAGGCCATGATACAGTGGCCTTAGAAGAAGGTAATTCCAAACCATGGTGGTTTGAAAGCCCATAGCTTCCAATTACTCTACCGAGCTGACAGAAGTCAGCTCTGGGAAGTTGGATGTATGTGTACTTGAAGAGAATAAATCGAGCCCATTTTGACTAAACGCTGTGCTGAGTAGCGTTTATAATAAACTATATATTTGAATCAATACATAATTTATTTGTTGTTACTTTATTTTGTTCCTTCAACAGTCTGTTGCTGTAGTAAATCAATGTTCTATTAGACAACAAAACTTTTGAATTTAGATTCCAGCCATTTTAGGTCTCGCGAGATCTCGTGACTTTCGAAAGTAAAAATTTGCTACAAAATAACTCGCGTTAGCTAAATATGATATAGTTATGTGATCTTTCAGCGGTAATACCCATGCGCATAAAAAGTACAATGCGCATGTGCATGCATGCATAAAAAGTTAAAAAATGGTGCGCGCCAGATCTGGAATTTCTCCACTTTAACTGCAATTACACAACAAGTAGGACTTATTGTCACCACGCGTCATGAAAAGGGCAAGTTACATTCAATTATCTTCTTAAATACCGTTTCTTATTCCAGCGCGCCTGCTGGAAGTTGGAGAAAACCGCTTCACAAGACGGTATAGTTTAACGGTTCGTCAGCTGGCTTTTGAGCCAGCTGTGTTCAGTAAGCTTCCAATATTATCTAAATAGAAAGACACAATTATGTCTGTCATCTCTAAAGTTCTGGGGTTTTCCCTCCTCTTGGATTAGATAAGAGTTCACATTACAAAAATATTGAAGAAATATCTATGGGCGATAATAGGAGTGATATTCGAATTTTTAAAATAAACTTACAATGTCATTGTATTCCCATCAACTGTCACATTTTTCTATTGAAAAGGTAAACAATTATGAATCATACCTTTGTGAAACTGCATTCTTTCCATCGAAACGGCGCTATTTGTCGCAATATATATAAGCTTCAAAATAGAAATTCAAATATTCAAAATTATTTATGTATAGATGGCGGTACTATGCATATACATTTTCACCGAACGAAATTAATGAAACAAAGAATTCCCGGGTATGCAAATTACGTCCCATCTTTGGAAGGGGAATGGGAGTTGCGGAAAGCTGCGGAAAACATTTTAGTAGAATTTGGTCATCATGCTTGGGTTGAATTATATTTGATTCAAATTCTATCACTGTTAAACTATATATCGGCTTTAAATGGGCTTACAGTATTATTAGCCTTTTTCAGATTATTGAAATAAACACTACCCGCCACAGGGGCGGATCTGGGAACCAACAAGGGGGGGCAGTAATGACCAAAAAGGCCCACTTTATGGGGCCTTAAGGCCTTTTTTGGCCCAAATTTCATTTGCCCCCCCCCCCAGATCCACCAGCGCGCCATGCCCACTTTTTAATGGAGGTGAGATATGTAGGGGGTGACAGGGGCGTAGCCAGCTTTCAGTCAGGGGGGGGTGCGATCGCCAAAAAAATTTCAGTTTTCGGTCAGGGGGGGGGTGCGATTTTGGCATAAGCAACACAAAAAATTAAGATTTCTTTTGAATTTTACAGAAATTGATGCAACTTCCTTCAAAATTGAGCTAGAAGCTTCAAATAAAAAGCATTTTAAAGCTCTGTTCTTTCTCTATCCAATGGTCATATTTTCAAAGGTTATGGGGGGGTGCGATCGCACCCATCGCACCCCCCTGGCTACGCCCATGGGTGAGGCCTTCTCAGAGGCTTGCAAGACTAGTTTCAGTACAACTACTGTGACATAATAGCCTTGTATTTCAAAATGCCAGTCCCTCAAAATCTTTTAAATGACTATGTTTTCGAAAACAAAAACTTTTCATTGCTTAGATTAATCTTACCCCGTTATATATTACATGTATATGTAACTTATATCAAAATGTATAAATGAGGCAAAAATTAGACAATACAATAAAGAAACAATTACACAAGTATATGACATATCTACCCCTTCCAATATCAAGTTTGACTATGAATGGCAATTCTCTAAATGCCGATTTATTTTACAGTCTCAAGTGAATACTGGTTGGCATCTTCCATGCCAATAACTTGAACTTGAAATTATATTGTAAAACATTTAAAGATTGAATAAGCTTGAAAAAGTAAAAATCTCTTATATTTGGCTATAAGACACAAACTGATATCTATCTATACTTATTACTTATTTCTAGAATGAAATCATCCGAGCTTATTTTAATGAATGGGCAAATGGTCATTTTTCACAGATACTGTAATATTCCAAGGACGACGGACGGACGTCTATCTCAAACATGATCTGATGTACATTGTTATAAAAGCAGGAATATATACATAAATTAAAATTTCGATAACATATTTTGCTTATTATATTGAGTTTCTATTTATTGTTTGAAGTTTGACCAGTCTTATCAAATGATGGAAATCTAATTATCATAAATTATGCACAAGAAAGCCTTAATGAATAGTTTTCATTTACTAACTTTAATCAAATCAGATTATCGATATAATTCCTATATCATATGCTTACATATTTGGGATTTCTTAAAAAGATAGAATCATTTGGACACATATGAAATACAAGCAAAATAAACAAACTGACCACATTCGAAACGTCATCTTACTACACATTCATAAATTACGGCAATATCATGTGACAGATCCCTATGCTGATTGGCTGATCCGGGAGGGATTGGTGCATCCTAATTTACATAAGAAATATCAATGTAATCGGATAGATATTCAATTATTGTCTTATTCCGAATGCATTTAGCTAATAAAATAGGATACACTTTTTCTGCTACATGTTTTTAATCCCCTGGTCACATAAATAGAAGTTTGATAACCTGTAACAAGTATAAATTTAGCACTAAAACTAACCAAGCACTTGAGGATTATTTGCATGTCGGCCATTACAAATATCAATGCGCCAGGAAACTAAATGTTAATGAAGTCAGTCTAAATTTGAAGTAGACCGTGATGATATTAAATATAAGTCGTTAGAATGAGCCAGTTGATGTCACTTTGCGTTGCAATTATCGCTGAACTGGAGAAATTATACAGAAATGGCTTGAAATATATTGACTATTTTCTTGCGTAGGAATACTGCAGTGATAAATAGGTTCATTTCCTGCCTAATTTTTTTTAACAATCTCATCCCAAATTACCAACATTTGGTAAAATTTAAACCATAATCATGAGGAAAAGAAGATGACAGACGGGAATATGAAAAAGTAAGTACAGTTTACATATTCATTATAGCCCTGAATGTCAAAGGTATCTCGATCATTGAAGGTACTCAAAAATCAACATGGTGGTATTGGTAACATTTCAAATCTCAACAATTTTCACTTTTTGTGCCACCTAAAATGGGTCAAATTACGATTTATATCACACAGAACTGTGTAGTTCCTATGATCGATGTACCAGGCATATGTAGAATGTATAAATTTGTGTTATAAATGTGTATTTTTGTTCAGCAAGGTATACTTTTGAAGGTGTGTAAAACCAGTTTTAGGATCAATCACATCGAGGTCAAGTCATAGGCTAGGCATTCATTCATAAATCCTGAGTTACATTGGGCAGTAGAAACATTGCAATCAATATCATTTATCACCATGAACAGCAATAATCATTGTTTAGCTCGTTGTCAATTATTTGTTTCATCTGTAAGGATATAAATGCTCAGTCAGATGCATTGAAAATGTAAGTCTCAAGTCTAGAAAATTAGCACCCAAAGGACCATAGTGCAATTTATAATATGGGAGATCCATTCATATCAAAGATGCAAACCATTTGTACATATTTTGGATTGCTCGTGGTTCACATACAAATGTTTTGCCTCATGTATTTTGATTCTTTTATGACATGTTATATTCGAAAAAATCATTATCAATGACTCCCTCGATATTACAAGAGGCCGCAGGTTTACTACACACAAAACAAATTTATCTAAAGTATATTAGTTTTATATCTAAAATATGGATGTCTTCAGATATAATATTGCACTGTCTTCTTTTCATTGCCTTTTTAGAGTGATAGACTAAAGTTTCACTGCCACACGTTTTAATTATTTGTTCCCTCAGATAGTTCAAGCAGTTTAAAACTAGCCAGTCTTATTTATGGATGGGTGCCGTCTTGTAGCTGGCAGAGTTTGATATTCATGCTATTGATATCCTTGGGGCAAGAATCCATGTAGAAATCATATGAGACTTCAGGAATACTTCAATGAACAGTATATCCCAATACATGTGTTACATTCTACTCTGAAAATATGAAAGGTGGGGGTAGCTACAAATGAAGCATATAGAAACATATCATTCCTATTTATGAACCCAAACATGTATGTAAACTAAAAATGTATTTGCATGTTGTACACGTTACGTATTTCGATTTCTGTACCATTATAATGTAATGAAAAAGTAGAGTTGTGAACATTTTGATATATTTAAAGTTAAGTAGCATGTTACATGTGCACTAACACTGTATGAAATTATGAATGCCATTTTGACTGACTGCCCATTGATCACTCAGATTATAGATTTGACAGCATTACTAAAATCTTTGCTAGAAATAGGATCATCTTATTTTTTGGATAATCAATTATAGTAAATAATTAATTAATTGATTATTTTGAAACGTTATTTGAGGTTTTTCAGGAGAGTATTTCAAAGTAAGTGTTTCTCAACTGTATAAAGATTGATTTTGACTTTGATTCTAGCTCTTAAATTAGACACAATATTCAAATTTTCATGGTTTTCTTTTTAAAATTTTCACCTGGATGTATACCTGCGTGCAAATCTCAACTGCAAGGTAATTCTTAACTTGTAATTCTCAACTGTTTGCAAGCAATGTAATTCTCAACTGTTTGGAAGGTAATTGTCAACTGAGTGTAACTTAACTATCAACTGAGTGTAATTTAATTCTCAACTGAGTGTAAGTTAATTCTCAGCTGAGTACAAGGTAATTCTTAACTGAGTAACTGAGTACAAGGTAATTCTCAACTGGGTGCATTATGCAAAGTAAGTCTCAACATAGTATAAGCTAGTTCTTAACATGGTGCAAGGTAATTCTCAGCCGAGTGAAAGGTAATTTTTTCAACTAAGTAGGTACTGGATTTCTTCACTAAGCGTTCCAAAGCCTTTACTTTTTCACAATCAATAGATAAAGATAAACTCATGATCAATTGAAATGTATTTCTGCATGTATTTCAATGCATTTAAAGATGTTGAAATATGATAATTGCATTGATGGAGCACTGATGGAAAACTTGAAACCCCAAGTCCCAGTGAGAAGTTGTAATCCTGGTTCATTTAGAAATATTCTCCACATGACCAGATTAGATAGACTATCACTGTTTCCTGCTTAGTGTAATATTGACCACTATATGCACTGAAATAGACCTGCAGTAAAACCTCTGTTTGTGAACACATTTCTAGAGTAAACACACCAGTCCCATTCACTAGAAAATCTCCCAATGATTATTCCACAAATAACTTTTTTCAATTGAAATTGCGATGATCATATTTTGGATAGGTAATACTGATTTAGCATCTACTTTAGTATAATTATCTGTGTGTACTCAAACTTTAAAGGAAAGAGGTACTGATTAAGTCATATTATGAATTTGACATATTTTCAAAATACTCATTGAAGCCGTAGGGGTTGTTGTGTGTGATAACTTTCACTTGTATTTGTAGATAAAAAATTGGCTAAAGGGATCATGTAAAGTTACACCTCAACCATCAAAGTTTGTCCATTAAAATCCAAGCCAAAATGAAGTCCTTGGGTAATAACATTTCGAGCAGGAAATTTCCAAGTAGTATTTATCCAAGCAGTGTTACACAGAATTATAAAAGGGTGTTTAGGGACTGCTTAAAAACAATGGAGAAAATATATTGTAAACTTATTTTAATAGGAGGGGAAGTTTAAACGTCTTAAAAATGAGGCAATAGAAAAAAATTATACTATTATCCTACATTGATGTTTTGGAATGGTCCCTTAGATCAAATGAATGTTGGTATTTTTAGTGGGAATCTAATATCATTTTAATTATCATCAGATTAAGTTTCATAATTTTTCTTATGTAGTCACCATTTGTGATTTTCTATTTAGCATTATCTTACACTTTGTTAAGTTTTGATTCTATTTTAAAAGAGAGCTTCATATGCTAGGTGCTGATACTCATGGTAGCATTATCTTGAAGTTATGAGTCAGGATTTGTCTTCAACCAAATTGCATCATGTGGTCCTTGGGAACGTCCATGAGTTTGTGGTGTCATAAAAAAGGCACAGGAAGGAGTTCAAGTTGCATTTTTGTGGTCATCCATGATAACTTTTGCCTTTTTAGAGGAAATGAGAAAAGAAATTGGTCATAAATAGATGTCTGTAAATTGCCACATGATGGTGATGGGGCTGTTGGTTTGTATGTTTTGGGATGGACGCTTTGCCAGAGATTTTGACGAGATTGAATGGGATGCCCTTATACTGTTAAGTTTCATATCTTCAAAATCGGTTGTAATGTTAGTTCTGGAGACTTTTTCCTATATTGTTGTCATAATCGTCTTAAATTTTCACGATTACAAATCACACTGCTTAGCGAAAATATGTCACAATTAAATGACATATGTATTCAGTTAGTCTAAAAAAAATTATGACTTGTTATTTTACGCACATGTGTTTATTTAGCTAAATTACATATACAGTATGTATATTTCAATTATATTGTCTCGTCATTAGTGTTTAGTAAATACAAGATCACAGTAGGTTGTGACATAAATAATAAACTGTTAGATTTTGAAGGAAATGATTTCACTTCACTCTAAGTAAAATTATGCTTTTATGTCACCACCAGAAGTGGTGACATATGTTGATAGTCTCCAACCTTTTTGTGGACATTGTTCAGTGGTCAGCATCTGTAACAAATGTCAGGTGGTGCATGTTAATGCATTGTTTATGTGTGCTGGTTCAGTCTGAAGTAAGTGATCTAAAATCACATTTTATGCACTGATTTATAAGATGTACTTTCTTAAAATTCTATAATACAGATCTTACACCACCTTGATCTATTTTACATCACCTTTATCAACAAATTCACAACCTGGTATCTTATATTGATATCCTTCTCTATTTCTGACTACAAACTAGTGAAAAAATTTAACTAAAATGTTCATGTTTACAGGAAATGCCATTCAGTTACTGTATATCTTTTTAAATTTTGAGTTAAAGCTATCCAGGGTGTTTTTCTGAAAGTTAGTTGGTTCTCCCCCAGGAGAATATGGGATACTTGGTTATATAGGATTTAACATCTGATACTCTTGACATCATTATGTTCTACTTTTCTGCTACAATGTCTCATTTCTGAAAAAATAATTTCTAAAAATTAGACGATGCTGTCTGCTATCAGGCCCGTAGCCAGGATTTGCCAAGGGGGGGGTCATTTTTCAAATATTTCCAGGGGGGTTCACATTTCACAATTTTAGCTCAAATATGGCTAAAATCACTTGAGAAGTGCTCCCCCTTGCTACGGGCCTGGCTAGGATGATCAGGTTTGAATTGAAAGGTCTATCCTTAAGAGACAATGTGCTACATGTCTTTGTGAATATTTCATTGTGTTGAACAACCATCAACCTTACCCAATCTCCAGACAAACTAGAGTTGGTGATACGCTGGCTTAAAGTGAATGACCAGATGTGGTATTTAGATAACGGTTTTTAAATATCATATCACTTAAAAGTAATAATCGGATTCAGCTTCCACTAAAGAGCTTTTAATTTTGTATTCCGAGTACAGTTTATTATAATCTACGTCAATGACCTGTGTCCCTGTGACTTTCACGCACACACAGGGTCTGGAAATGATAGTTGGACGGGGTGACACGTTTTGATAGAGCATAGTAGAAACCTCTTGGTGCTAGAAAGAACCATACTTGATTGGATTTTAAAAGTATATTTATTCTGGAGAGCTGCTTTAAGAGAAAAGTTTATCAATTGTGGTCATTGGAATAAATATTTGTATCATATTTAAATCTTGATATCACGATTTTCTGGTAATGCTGTGACTGACTATAGCAACTTGTATAAATATAGTTTTCTATTAATCTCTAGATATTTTGTGATGAGAAGCATGACAACCATGACATTTTAAGATGAATTTCCTATGAGACAATAAAAATCTATTTGTAGTCTAACCTTTAGCATAGATTAGTAGATTATCCCCTTCTCTCTCCTGTCTTGGTGATGGACTTTATTCCTAATTTACTGCACACTATATTACCTTATTTGGGCACTAAAAGGGTTATATTTTAGCCAGTCCGTATCATGATTTACTAATTGTGAGGGTGGGGATTGATCTGACTTTTAAAAATGAATCGTAAATAGTTATGAAGTTTTAAGGTATTAGCGGGTATTTATCTGGAGTTTTCTAAGGTTTGTTTCATTCATTATTCATTCTCTTGTAGAGGTTCTGTAGATTTCTTACTCGATAGTTATGTGGTATTTGTTATTTGCCTATGTATTTTTAAACATCTTGATCGTTTTGGAATATAGGATGAAAATAGGGTAAAATAACTATAGTTAATACAGTACATGAAATCATGGTCAGTCAACTATGTTTCAGTTTCTGTGAAAAATTTAGTATCCAGACATTTCATGTTTTCTATTTTTAAATATCATTCCTAGAATCCATCATCAAAAAGTGTATACTGTCATGAACTTGAATGCAATAGTCTAGAGTCAATGCTGTATAATAACACACTTGAATTATAAACCTAGCAGATATAGCAATAATTAGTTTCTTGCTAGCCAGGGCAACTGAATATGAGATTCATTTCTTCTCAGCAGTCAGGGGCTATTGACTCGACCTCCTCAGAGTTGCAACCACAAATTACCGTATTTCCTCCTTCTGTTGCACTCTCTGATAAATGAAATGATTATTGGTGATATCACCACATTTCTTCCAAAATGTGTTCATTGTTTGGTTAATATAAACAGTATTCATCAGCAATCTGAAATATTGTCTCAGAAACAAAAAAAATATTAGTTGTGATATAAGACGCTTTATTTTATTGATTAGACATTTTCCTGGAAATTAAGTGTGGTTCTGAATAGAAATTATAATTTTATATTAGTTGTCTACATAAGGTATTTTTATCTCAAATGGAAAATGTCATCTGAGAATATACTGAAGCCATCCATCCTCTAATAGGTTCAACACCCTCTGCTAGCTGAGCTTGTATTCGCGAATGCAACTAACGCCTGTCGGCTATCGGATTGACCTACTATGTTATGACCAACTCATTAAAATATGAATGGAATAGTAGCAGGTACTATTCATATTTAAATGAGTTGCCTTTAAATAGTAGATTAATCCGGTAGCCGACAGGCGTTAGTTGCATTCGCGGATACAAGGTCAGATATATATGCGCTTTAGATGTAAAGAGGAACTCAGATAAATTAAAATGTTTCCATGCATCTGACCGAAATTTGAAGTAAGAAGATACGAAAGAAAAAATTGATGAAAAACTACACGAATTGTATGTATACTTATGCTAATTAAGGAATAAATTGAGTTTAAGTTGGATATTGAATGAATTTGAACATGTTATGTATGAACTCAAACTCTTCCAAGGGGGGGGGGGGTGGCAACTGAAGTATATTATGGCATCATTATTGCCTGAGTAATACCATTTCTTCAAATAATTGGTGCAACAGTTTACTAAATAAACCTACAGCATAATGAACAGAGGTCTAGAACATAATGAACAGAGGCCTACAACATAATAAACAGAGGCTTACAACATAATGAACAGGCCTTCAACATGATAAACAGGCCTACAACATAATTAACAGGCTTACAACATAATAAACAGGTCTAAAACATAATAAACAGTGGCTAACAACATAATGAACAAAAACATACAACATAATGAACAGAGGCCTACAACATGATAAACTGAGGATTACGACAAAATGAACAGGGGCCTACAACATCATGAACAGAGGCCTATAACATAATAAACAGAGGCCTACAACTTAATGAACAGAGGCCAACGTCATAATAAGCAAAGGCCTACAACTTAATGAACAGAGGCCTATGTCATAATAAACAAAGGCCTACGGCAAAATGAACAGAGGCCTATGACATGATGAACAGAGGTTAATAGCATAATGAACAGAGGCTTATGGCATAATGAACAGAGGCCTACAACATAATGGACAGAGGCCTACATCATAATCAACAGAGGCCTACATCATAATCAACAGAGGCCTACAACATAATAAACAGAGGTTAATAGCATAATGAACAGAGGCCTATGGCATAATGAACAGAGGCCTACAGCCCTACAACATAATGAACAGAAGCCTACAACATAATAACAGAAATACACAACTTAATGAACAGAGGCCTGCAACATAATAAACAGAGGCCTACAACATAATGAACAGAGGCCTACAACATAATGAACAGAGGCCTATGGCATAATGAACAGAGGCCTACAACATAATGAACAGAGGCCTATGGCATAATGAACAGAGGCCTACAGCCCTACAACACAATGAACAGAAGCCTACAAGATAATCAACAGAGGCTTATGGCGTAATAAGCAGAGGCCTACAACATAATGAACAGAGGCCTGCAACATAATAAACAGAGGCCTACAACATAATGAACAGAGGCCTACAACATAATGAACAGAGGCCTACAACATAATGAACAGAGGCCTATGGCATAATGAACAGAGGCCTACAACCCTACAACATAATGAACAGAAGCCTACAAGATAATCAACAGAGGCTTATGGCGTAATAAGCAGAGGCCTACAACATAATGAACAGAAGCCTACAAGATAATCAACAGAGGCTTATGGCGTAATAAGCAGAGGCCTACAACATAATGAACAGAAGCCTGCAACATAATAAACAGAGGCCTACAACATAATGAACAGAGGCCTACAACATAATGAACAGAGGCCTATGGCATAATGAACAGAGGCCTACAACATAATGAACAGAGGCCTGGAACATAATAAAAATAGGCATATACCATGTTCAACTTGGCCCTGCAACAAAATTAACTTGGGGCAATGGCAATGTACCCAACAATAAAATCAACTTGGTCCGTCTTGGTGCATGTGGCTTATAACAAACTCATGCCCACCACAAAATCATGGCAAGTCCATGTGTATGAAAAAGGCCGCAGGAAGTATTGGGTGTGAATATGATACAGGAAATTATATTTCTTGTAATACATCTATCAAGGAGAGAAGACAGATACATACTAATGTAAAGTGCACAAATTAGACATTGAAGTGAGTATGGTAAAACTGGAAAGCCTTTCAAGGATATTGATTAGACAAACACATTCGACTTCATTCATAAACCTCCCAATTGATTAGTTAGCCTGTGTCACTGGTAACTGAGGTATTCAGCCATACAAATTATTTCACAAGAGGCACATTATTCATAACTTTTTGATAGAATCCAACAAAATAATACATAAAGTTGATAAGTGAGATGTGTATGTTTTTCGTATTTTTAATGGTGTGTTCTCTTAATTTGGAATATTTCTCTGCCTTTCTGGATATTTCATGTTTTAGCCTGGACTACTTTTACATTTTGCAAGGCTGATTATGGCAAGGAGATACACAGTCCAATGTAGTGGACTTTGCACTGATTAGACCATGTCACAGGTTTGGTGTGCAATTTGGCGAGATTCATTCATCATTTTAGCTGCATAGCTTATTGATAATATTACTGGAATGAATGTACATAGCTATCTCATACAGTGCTACTTCATGAATGAAACCATCATGTTTATTGCATTAGCTTTGCATTGATGTATTGTAGGCTGACAATATATGTGAACTAGTGAATAGGTTGTCCTCTAAAGGTAGTCTGACTAGGTTCTGAGCCTAAATGAGTGTATTATCTGCTTTATTTAGGGTGAGAGGATATACATAATGATGCGATGATGATACATATATAATTTAGGGATTAAGGTCACGTTTCTAACCAGAAAATAGTTATTTTCATGAATCCTATCTTAGTATTTAGTCTGTTATAAAATCTAGTCATGCACACCCCATTATGGACCAGTTAATCAATTGCTCTAGTTACTGTGACATCGCCTATCATATTAGTAGTTGGATGTGCTCCGTGTCAACATTGACCCAGTTTAATGCAGATAGATGCATTGGGTTGAATTAAATAGTCCAATCAATCCATGAAAGCCAATATCCATATCCGGTCTTTATTGCTATAAATATCAGTGAATTAATTTTCTTTCTTTTGTTATTTTGACCATTAATACATACATTGTCAGTTCTACTAAACAAATGTTTGAACATTCGGATATTATTTGTAATGTTGAAAAATTGATTATTTTGAAAAAAATTATTTTAAAATATGTTGAATTTCTAGTCCTTTTAGTAGCAAATTTTAAATTTCAAGACAATAAAATATAATTTTATACACTGTATAAGAAACTTGTTTCTTTATACCATAGAATAGATCAATTATTTAGAAATATTTATCGTGTTTAAAATATCTCTGAAAAGTTTTGCGCTTTTGAGAAATCTCTCAACCAATTTCTCAACATGAAATAGATTTATTTAAAATATTGCTTATTGAACAGGTATAATTGACAACTAAAATGAATTTTCACAGTTCTTGAACATAAGTCTTTGCTCAAGTTGCTCTCTGCTTAGCTAATAAAGGGTCAGACAATTCAAAATCTGTAGCATACCACACCACACCATACCATACCAGCATTATCATACCACATCATGTAATTTAATATCATACCATACATATCATACCACACTATCCAACACTGCATTATACTATCATATAATATCATTTCCAACGAAGGGTTAATACCATGGTTTCAATAGGGGGTATAATAGGTACAAGTACATAAGATAGTATTTTGATTTTAACTCTCCAGATTATGGTAAAGCAGTGCTATTTTGTAACAGGCTAACAGGATACCATTTTGGTCATGTTTATACTAAGGATGGGATATGGTCATGGTTATGGATTCTAGATAATTTAGGATAACATGAAAATGACTTGGTATTACTCAAAAAAGTTAGACTGTTACATCATGTCCTGTGTTTAAAATGAAACCTGTCGGGTTACTGCTCTACTTGAACATTAATTAGGTAAATATGGTGTTTTCGTTAGATTAATTTTGTAAATATGATGTTTTTGTTGCTGGAGTTGATAAAGAGTTAAGGTTAGGGTTGGGTTAGGGTTAAAATAAAAGTAAGAAAAATAGAAATAAAAATAAACTCTTCACTACAATGTTTCTGTTCATTATCTTAGGTTTTCATTTATCATTGATATTTTATTTCAGAATTATATCAAATACTTGACTATGCTCTATTAGATTCTCTTTGGCATGGTATGAGTCTTATTTTCCGTGACCATTTTTGTTGTTGATAATATCCTTCAGAATTTAGATACTAATACTAAATAGGAAATGTAAAAATTTTACAGATGCAGGAAATGATTGTTTTGAATTCAGTTCACCAATATAACTTATTGACGATTACCAATTTGGCTGCACTAAGGCCCTCTTGGCTTGCAGCTTGCCCTTCACAGGAATTTCCCGTCCTTGAACATGTAGATTGATATCAAATCAGATATAGTACAGTGAGCCTTATGTCTAGTTAACACTTTTAGAGCTTGAGAAAAATGTTTTGCTTTGATGATTTACAGCTTACAAAAGGAGACATATGTTTGACTTGTAAAGGACATATATTATTTAATGTTATTTATTTTTGGTATAAAAGCAAAATTGAAATTCTACCAATCATCATAATAAGCTTGGTTTTGACTGGCTGCTAGATACATTCATTGAGGTGTGTATGTAGAGGACTAGAGGTTTAACTGTAGAACATAATGCTGTTGCTTGTCCCCAGTGTTGTTATATTATGGTATTTCCGTGTAGCCCTTTGTGTAGAGCAGAAAATTAGAGGGATATATACAGTAATACAAGAAGCTGATTTAGCCAGTATAACACAAATGTTGAGTTCTTATCAATAAATTTTTCATAAAAATTTCTTTTTGACAAAACACTAGTAAAGTTATAAGAAATGTATTTAGCACAAATAGATGAAGGTCATCCCAAACCTTTAAGGTTGTGTGCTTTTACTTATGTTTCAATCTATAGATTATTTTTTTGTACAGTACATGCATGTATATAGAATAGTTGTGAATAAAAGTAGAGAGTGAATTGTGAACTTCATGTTTAGTTTGTTTGACTGCCGTCATGAAATTCATGAGTTAAGTGCAATCATACTTGAAGTTAAAATGGGACAAATTATTGAATTTTGAAAAGTTAGGCTATTACTTTGTAAACTTGACAAACAAAAAAATATTATAAAACAATTACCATCAAGTACTTTACCATTGGAGCCAAATAGGTCAGAGAGGTGAAAATCACTTGAAATCGATTGGCATAAAGTGTCTGTCATATTATATTGTAATCTAGATAAGATTTCGAATTGAGAATTTTTCTTTTGGTTGCCAACTGTTACCATTTACTAGGCCCACGCATAAGATAGGAGATATCGTTACAACCTAATGGCATATTCACTTGTGAACTAACTATAGGCAACATGTGGGACAAATTTGCTGAAATATTATAAAGTAAACATCAGTTTGTGCTGAGGTTATAGGTAAATTATAGTAAATCACTGCCCTTTAAACACATACAGAATCTTTGAAAAATCATAGTTTTGCAAATCCTCTTTGTAATGCACCATTCATAGGTTTGCATGAGGCACCTCCACACGAGAAGGGGCGGGCATTTTGACAAAATGAATATTTCGCTGTCAAATGTTTACCCTGGGAGCGCGAGCATCCTAGTGAATCAGTTTCCTACCCTGGGAGCAGTAATAGCTGGTCATCTACATATATAGTCAAAATTCAAAAGTTTACTTTAAGTTATAGTTGTGGGACTAAGTAATTTATCGAAATCCCGCTCCTGGGACAGTATTGCGTGTCAAATGCCCAGCCCTTCCATTTGGGGGGTCTCACTTAAATATCTGCAGGGTACATAGTCTCAAAACATACATACATGTTGCATTTCAGGTTACTCATGAACCTTTAGGTAGATCGTGGCCTTGTGTTTTTACAATAAAAGGGCTGTTTTCAATTTTTTAATATTATATACACACAACCATATGCCAAAATGGTAGTTCCAATCTAACCTCAAACTCTGCCAAAATGGTACCGAAATGGCACCAAATGTTGTAAATGTTGGTTTGCTTTAGAACAGTGTCAAATATTATACTTTTTGCACTTATCGGTGCTGACCAAATGATCTTGGTATTAAACCTCCCTCCATGTTTCTAAGACATCAATGGAAGAAAACTTGCAAGATTTCACAAATGCTTCGGAAGATCTCATGTTCAGTTTGGCATGAATGAGTGCAGTAGGAGTTATACAGGAAACAGTCCCATATATTAGATCTAGTTGGTCTACAATCCACAAATTCAGAGCTTACAAAAAGTCTATGGTTTCATTTTAATGAGAAATTTTCACCTATTGTGATTCTTTGAACAGGAAATGTAAGTGCTCTTTATTAATGTTTATTAATGTAATGTTAAAGGTCTCAAACCACACTTACCATTAATCACCTCCCACCAAACCATACTGGCGACATGACACACTTTAACATAGAATGATAAATTTAATTTCTCAGCATTGAAATGTTATATTATTATTACAAAGGTCATCAATATGAGGTAATAGTGAGCGATGATGATTTGTTTTAGAGTCTTCAATGACTATCGGATGCTGCGGTTTCTCGTTTCCTTTTGTTTTACCTTTATGATTTATGGAAAATAGCATATAGTGGTTTAGAAATTTGAAGCCTGTTGTCTTCATGGCTTGCATTTGTAATGATTAGATGATATTTTGACGGTTGAAGTATTTGTGAAAGAAACATATGTTATAGAAAATAGACCCCAGAATCAGGATAATTCAAATGACGCTGCTTGATTAAGAAAGATGTACAGTTTAAACGATTTAGATCATGCTTATACTGTATCCTGTCTTAGGTAAATGAACTTCCATGAGTTCATTTATTTAAAATCTTGCTTATTTCAAGCATTTTCTTATATAATTACTACTTATTAGAATGACACGGTGTAGAATAAGATAAGTATCTAGAATATGAGAATTTTAATGCAATCATATTTGAAGGTCATCTACATGTACTTTTAAGCCAACTGGGAGCATTTTCAATGTATAAATTCAATTGATAATTTCTGAAATAGGATTTCACAAGATTGGAGGTCATTTTGACTTATCACTAAATATATTAAATGCATAAACTGGTGATTCAACTTCAAATGCAAGAATATTCCTAATACAGTAAAACCTGTCTCAGTAGAACACTTTTGGTACCTTCAAAAAGTGTTCCACTTGGGAGGTGTTCCACTTATAGATGCTCATTCACCATTAATTCAGTTGGTCTTGGCAATATGAAAAGTGTTCAACTGAAATAGCAGTGTTCAACTTAACTGGTTTCACTGCATAACTTTTACAATTGAATATTAATTTAACCTGATGTGATACTAGTCTCTTTTTGGTATCATCTGGAACATAGCAGTGCTCTCGCCGCATTGGAATCTCTGAGGCGCAGTACCTCCATGACTTTTATAAAACTGAAATGATTCTCAATGCAATTAGTTGTGCCTCCTAAAATGTTACGATAAAAAATGAGGAAATTCTAAAATGTTGCACAAAAAATTACAAAATCGTAAAATGTTGCGCAAAAAGTTGCAAAATACTAAAATCTTGCACTAAAAAAATAACAAAATCCTCCACACAAAAAATCCTGGGGAGAGCGTTGTATAGGTATGACAAAAATCGTATACCTCAAACAGGCATGTTCTTTTTTTACCATGGGGCTTTAAGATGAGAAAACCATCTCTAGGTGAATGAACCTTCATTCTTTATTTGTGGTCTAGTGTTGCATTTCTTGAGATATCATAAATTATGATTTGTGACATGTAATAATGTTTCTCAATGCATTTTTATTGCTTTATTGATACCTTTATATTCTATTATCACTGTCTGTAAGATGTGGACACAGGTGATATCACCATAAGAAATGCGGTTAAATGGTTTATTGTGATGTTTGTTTCAGTACCCTGGTTTAGATCCCTACTTAATATAATCTATGTCTCCCATATTCTATCACTTATGTCATATCACCTATATCAACTATATTATATCATACCTGTCCCTTATTCAACTATATTATATCTTATCATCATCTTTATTATATCACATATGTCCATGTAGCCTATATCATATCACCTATTATATCATATCACCCGTTTCATATATCATATGACTTATGCTACCTCTATTTTGTATTTCACCCATGTTCCTAGCCACATCATCTTTATCATATCACTTATGTTCATTTGACCTATATCATGTCACCTATGTTTCATATATCATATGACCTATGCTACCCATTATCATATGTTACCTTTATGACATTACCTGTATTACTTATATCATATCACCTATATGACCTATCATATTACATTTATAACTATATCATATCACCTATGTTACCTCGATCATATCACCATATTACTGTGTCCTGCTAAATGCTTCCTTATATCTTGATGTCACTTTTAAGTGAGGTCATTTAATTGATCATTTGACCCAGTTTATACTATTATGAACAATTGTTATTGTTAGAACCGCAATTGAAATACTCAATTCTGATTGGCTGATGAGCAGTCAACAATATGTACTGTTGACCGCTACTGGGTACTGCTGACCGCTACTTTTGAAAAAATGTTTTTTAAATGTTGAAATTTTTCTTAATTTTGAAAAAAGTTGAAAAAATTATAAATATTCAACGGTTTGGGGATTTTTTGCTAAAATATGATACCTACACTTATCAAATATGTTCAAGTGATAGATGGTAATACATCCTTCCAATTATTATATTCTTCGGAATACCTCCGGTCTCCGTCAACAGTACAATTTTGCCAGTTGACTTCAAGAGAGGTCTACAATTCTATATTGTATAATTGTTATTTATATTATACATTGTATATTTCTAGTGCTGATGATTACCTGGTTCGGGTGAAAGCACAGGTAATGCAGCGAGTTAACGATATGGGGTACTGGGTTCCGTATGATAAACGAAGCGAGCTCTGTATAGTAGGATTACGCAAAGTGTTGGTTCCTCTTGGTGATGAAATGCGCACGGAGTATCTTATATATGGACAGAGAATATCTGATCATGAAGTAAGTGTTGACTATTGTTTGTTTTGATTGTATGTTTATTTGCATTTATGTGTTTTACTATCAAGAAGTATTGAAGTAACAAGCCTATAATCAGTTTTTGCCAATCAGGGTTTACTTTCAAAACATTACAGGTGGGTTGACATTTAACAATTTTGGCCCAAAATCACTTGTAAAGTGCTCAGAATTATGAAAAACCAACTACGGGCCTGTGTAGCGGTTTATTGTTATAGTTATCATTTTTGTTACCCTAATTCCATGTTGGGACTTGGTTTAGTCGTACTATCATATTTGCAAATGTTCACTTTCGTTTGCAAGGCTTTGGCATAAAATTTACTATAGCTTGCAATGCCTGCTATTTCATGAAACATTCTTTAACATTAGGCCCATAATAAAAATTAAAATGAAAAGATAATACATCCAATTGTACTTAAACATGATTTTGTCAGAAATAACTATACAATTTATATATAAGAGAACACCTCTTAAACATGACTTTTATATGGAATCATGTCAAATTGTTGATGATAAGATAACCAGTCTAGTCTTTAGAAGAAGATGATAATAAATCTTCAATTCAAAATTGTTTTATCTGTAATAGGTTGCTCATTTATAATATCATTATATTCAGACCTATCAAGGTTATTTCAAAGGACCAGGTATGCTAGGTGTTCACAGGACAAAACAAAATTGGGATCGGATTAGATTTTGTCAATTTTGGGTCGGAACCACTTCTGATATTGATTAATGACTTCCCAAAATTGTCATGTAAACCTGGAACATGTTTAAAAATGTTGTTTGTAATTAGAACAAAATGAAAAGCTCTATTTGTTCAAATGAAATATTAAAGATCTAAGGAGTTTTCACCATTCTGAGCACTTGTCAAGTGATTTTGGCAATTTTTTGGGCCAAAGTTATCAAACGTGAAACTCCCCTGGAATTTTTAAAAAGTGAACCTCCTCTTGGCAAAAGCTGGTTACAGGCCCGATCATATTTCTTTCTAATGAAACTCCATAGGGGATCAGGATCTAGTATCTTTATGACCAGCTTATTTTATGGAACTGTATTAAGCTTAATCAGAGCTAAATATTAACCTCCAGGTATATGCTCAATTGAACCTGGTCCTTTAACTGTTATATTTTATTGTTCTATAAATATGCTCTTTTTGACATTACTTAACCTTATGAAACTTTGACTGTCAACTCTTATCAAATACAAGTATCGCATCCTGTTGAATGCGAGTATCGGTTTAAGGAGTGCAATAGTTAAAGACAACAAACTATAAGAGACTTTCTGTCGCCATGCGTCTAAATTCATAGTTACGGGTTAACTCTATTTCATTGCTCTGTAAACAAACTTATTGTCCACAAAATCGCAACGTGAGAGATCACAGACATGTTGCTAGTTTGAAAGTCACACAACGAGTCGATTTCATAACGAGCCACTTCAAGATACTCTTATCATATTACAATTTATCCATGATATATTCATAATTTTTTGATCTACTTTTGCAGTTGACCAATTTTTGCAACTTCACCTATTTTTGAAAATGACCTCCAAAATATTGTGATAATTGATGAAGACAAAAACAAACAAAAAAGTATTCAAAAAGTACCTTGTGCATATCAAATTGTTAGTATATATTTTGAATGAAGGAATAAGCATTTAAAATTAACAAAGTGATCACATTGAATAGTGTAAATTTTAGCTCATACAACAAGCCATGAAATCATCCTCTATTGGTCTGTATTTTCTTTATATAATTCAAAACCTTTTTAAATTTTGATGGAAAAATAATTTTTAGCCTTACAGCCTAAATGCATGTTGATATTTTACCGTTGCCATGACTGAAATCACATACTGGGGGGGGGGGGGGGTAAGCAACAGAATACAGAATTATTTCCAGATCACATAAACTTAATTTTGAGTTTGACATTGAGCCATGCTACAGCAGCATACCTAGGCCAGTACAGGTAATATACCTGTGATCAGAGTCAGATAGTCTTCTATATCCAATAGACTGGCTATAATCCAATCTACTGGTGTGAAAATCCTGTAGGATATAGTCCAAGCCATTGGGTCTATACTCTAAAGGTACCCATGGAGGTGACCTCAGAAAAGTCCACAATAAGACTTCATCGGACTATTCCTTGCAATATGAATGATTGAAGTAATTGCTTCTTTTCATTAAAAAGTCTATGTCAACACTTAACACTGTTACATGATTTTAAAACCTATTTTAAACACCTGTATCTTCTGAACACTTGCCTCTAAGAATAATGAACACCATTTCCTAGAATATTCTCTACTGACTACAGAGTCTCTACTGACTACTGAAGTGAATACCTATCTACAATGAACACTTTGAGTCATGGGTGGTGTTCCCTACACATTGGTTTTACTGTAGTTTGATTGCAAGGTGTGAAATGCATCATTTAGGCCACTACTGTATAAATCAAAGGGTTAACATCCTCTTTCATTCATTAATCTACATATCCATGAAAAGGGTTAATTCAGCATCTAACCCTAAAGCACAATGTCAACAGAGGGATATTAGAAGACATTTTTCATTTGTGTTGACAATAAAATTATATTATAACATGTGTATTTTGAGGGTTATTATATTGGATGAAACAAATGAAAATTGAAGAAATTAGAACCAAGCAGTATCAAAGTAGTGTATATAATATGTGCTAAACCTTGTCCTTGATTTAGGACATGTATATTTTATTGTTCTATAAACGCTTTCGTTTTGATTTTATTAATCACCAATGGATTTTTGATTGTCAAGTCTTATCAAACACATGTATCTCGGCATGTAAATTCAAGTATTGATTTATATGAGTGTAGATAGTATAGATAAGAAACTATAAATTTTTTAGTATGCATTGCATCATTTACATCAAAGTGAAATACTAAAATAGTTCATGTTTCATGCCATGTATTTTCTAAATATATTTATTGATCTGTAATTATAACGAAATCTATCGATTTGTGTGGGAGTAGAATTTGTTTAATGCAGAATAGCCCTATGGCAATTTGGAATCTACATTATAAATGTGGACTCATTTATAATATTGCATGTTACGAATCATTGTTTTGATAGTACTGTTTGATGCATGTGTATTTAGGATGTTCAATTTATAAAATATATAAGAGTTTTGTTAATTTTTCTGCTTTTCAACTAAATTTTGATGGCATACTCAACATTTCAACAAATATCGCAGTTATATCTATGCATATGAACTATGTCCCTACAAATGTTATTTCTTGGTATCTGCATAGCAGTTCCTTAAGGGCAATAAAATGAAAATGCAGTTAAATGCCCATGGCCATTTTGCTAGAGGAACAAATATTTGTTTTATACTAGACAGCATGTTTTCTTCAGGTCAATCACCATATTTTATAATTTTGTAGTTTTCAGTTATATGAAATGATTTGAAAGGTTAAAACTTGAAATTCTGTGAGCTACGTATGAAGTACACTGGTAGCATTTCCTCCACATATGTAGGGAGGGATTCCCTAAGAGGTTTCTCAATGATATCATTATCTAAAAAATCTATATGAAAATCTTGCTTATGTTGACATATTTTCCTTTCCAGAGTATTTTAAATTGTTCCTTAAAAAAGGATGTTGAATATACCAATGCAAATCCGACCTTTCTGCATTGGACAACAGAAAAGAAAAAATTTGGCCTTACATTTCAAAGTCCTGCTGATGCCAAGGCCTTTGATAAAGAAATAAAAAAAGCCATTAAGGACCTTTTGGCAGGTAAGCAACACACAACTACTACTCTTTTATTATACTGTATTTGTACAATCTCAACTTGCCATAATGTCATTTATCGTTAAATTTCAATTCAATTCAATTTATTTATTTCATAATTCTTATATAATATAAACTATAAAAACAAGCCGCTTTATCTTTAACGTAAATTACGTTAATTCCGAAGCTAATTCTAAATATTTAAGTGTAGAAATCATTTATTTGGGAAACCAATCTCTAGCAAACGTTTTGGTCTAAAGTTGACTATGAAGAACTATATGAACAGTAAAACCTGTAAAGTGGAACATTTCTATCATACAAAACCCCCATATTAAAGATCTAATAGCAAAGGTTTTGCAAAAATAAATCAATGTAGTATAAAACAAATGTATGTATAATGAAGAAATAAATATATAATGAAAAAAATAGATATCTGTTTGTAATATTGGTATAAACTTATGATTAAAAAGTGTCACTATCTCTTTCATTTTTCAACAAATATAGGCTCACGTGACATGTGACGCGGGGCAGGCAATTTTGATCTATCGTAGACCATATCAGTATCAAATTGCTGATATTTCAACCTCGTCTTGCGAGGCCATTTTGATTTGAAACATCTTGAATTTGGTGTCAAAATGAAGCTGGTCACGCCCACTTTCAGAGTTATCAATGAATCATTTACTACGACTACTATATTCATTTAGGACGCGTGTAAAGTTAACCAATCAGAAAGACAATTGTTCCATATATGGCAGTTCATTAACATATTCAGTGTTTACTACTGCTTTTCGCGTCATGACAACACGAGTAGTAACCAATCAAGATGCCGTATTTTATCACGTGAGTTCAGAGTGACACGCATGCGACATGTTGTCTGAGGTGATCGCGATGTTGAACAATTTCTTCTCGGAATTTGTCCAGAGAAATCAGCGATTCTAAATTAAGGTAGGATCTGCCATTTTTTCCTGTACAAGTTATAACTTATCTCTATCGAATCCTAAAGTTTTGGAAGAAGATATGAAGCGTAGGTTTAAAAACGAATCGATTAATTTGACGATCTGATTTTGCAATTTGCAATGATTTGCAATGGCCAATTTACTGCAAGTCCAGTGCATGTATTTGACAAGAGATAGCGCCAAGTCTTGTATCTAAATGCTTGTTCAGCCACTCAAAAACAAGATCCATATTTTCAAAATTTGATAACTTTGCAGAAAACCTGTTTTCATAATCTGTTTTCCGCGTCTAGATTCAAACTGAGTATGATAATAGGATCGCTGGAATCTTCAGTCAATGGCAACGGGTCTTCATTCCAGAACTCACATTTTTAGTTGATTCTCCGTCATACTTCTTGTCTAAAGTCCCCATATCTGCTCTCTTACTGCCATACTTGCATACATTTCCCCTCCTTAAATTGGCTTCATTCAAATTACACCCTCTCGCCGATTTATATAGCCATTTCCCAGAACCCGGGAATCAGAATCGCTGATGTTTGCCATATTGAACATATTATATGTACTGTAATATCTGTACATTGCCTGCTACGCGTAATGGTCACGTGACTAGCACGATACAGGAAAAATGGGGAATTTCGAAACAACAATTTTTGGGCACTTTTATTGCAAATTTCAGGTATTTATAAAGTGTTTGTGGTATAAAATATAATCCACAGACATAAATGAACATCCAAACTACATATTTCATTCAGTTTTGGAGCCTTTTTTGCTCTTAAATTAACATCTTTAAGTAAAACACTTTTGAAGTCCTTACTATCTGTTTTTTTTTATTTAACCTCTTATTGTATTATGTTTGCTGTTGTTGTGTCTTGACTCTTGGGGTAGTCTTGTCTTGTGGAACTATTGTCTCATTATATTTATTTGTTATGTCCACAGGTACATGTTATTAAACATCTGATGCAATGACACAGGTTATGTAGCAAAATAGAGAAAAACAATTAAATGGGATGGATCAAGATTTATGTTTTATGTATTATTTTGGATTCATAATGTAATATAATTGTTAGCCACAAATAATTCAGCTCCAAGTTAAAATCACTTCCACCAGAAGAGGTATGAGGATGCAGGTGTCATCCATAATCATAAAAGAAAATAGTTCACTCATAATATTTCCGCAGTAATCGTCACCTGAAACCAGTCTGCTTATACAAGAAGGGAGCATCCTTGGGGACCCCTTAGAAGCAGGATACAAGTCTTTATAATGAAATATCTCTGGGGACCCCTTAGCAGGATACAACTCTATTCTAAATTCTGCTTTTGAGCAGAAAGAAATTTTAAAATCCCATAGGTTCTAAAATAACAGGAAATGCTATTTTATCCCTTTGGAAGTTATATAGAAACACTTCTTTTAGTGTGAACTTTTAGTATGAGATTTAAAACTAGAAAATGGAATTAAAAAGCATATCCACTGAAATATGATAATCAATCCCATCACAGAAAGAATTGAAAAATAGAATGTATTGGAGGGAGCTCATTGGCTAGATACTCTTTTTACTATCCTGGTATATTTTCAATTAATGAATGGAGGGGTTGATCCATATATTACATGTAGAATTATTTCAGTTTTGTTCAAAATTCATAGAGACACCATTTTTGAAACAATAAGCAACCCCAAAATCGACAAAATCAATTTTCAACACCCATCTTAATATTAGTTTGGTCATACATTCCACATAAATCAACCTCAGCACCTTTAAGTTGTAATCAGATGAACATGAATAAGAACCTCATCTCTAATTTAAAAATCTCAATGGATATCAAAGTGTCCCCTCTAACAGCCAATAGTCCTTCTTTAATTACAAAATCTTGGAATGTAATTTAAAGTAGCTCTTCTCCGCTTTGCATCATTTACACACAACAACTGCTGGTTTGGCATTTTGTAAATCATATCATTAAGCGTGAGAAAAAGTTCTTTTTTATCTGTCTAACCATTAATGTTGCAAGATAAGATACGGTGGCTTATATTTAGATGGGAAGAGGAAACTGTATAGAGATTAGCACTTAACTGTCAGTTGGAAACTTACTGTGTTGCTAGGCTACCTTTCAAGTTCTGCTGAACTTTTTCTTCATTTCTGAGCTCTATGCAATACAAGTAACATTTTGCAGTGATTTTAATATTTTTCTGGTATGTGGTCATCTAATATAGATACGCATCAATATTTGTATTCTTTAAAAGTTCAAAATTATTCAGTATTTACAACTCAGGCTCAATTCTTAAAGGCTCCTATTTCATTCATATTAATCAGACCATTTAAAGGCACTTTTTATAGACACAAATGGAATTTTATGCCATTTAATGATTAAATTGAAAAGGAATATGGTGCCAGTAGGGTATATTATTATATAAATTGAAAGTCTATTATATTTTAACATGTTTTTGGTTTGAAAATATAAAATAAACGAGTAGTTATGGTAAAATTTTACTTTTTCTTTTATTACTCCTATGAGGATGTGGTTTTTCTGAGAGAAATGAAACCAATTATCTTAATATTAAACACAGTACTTGCATGTTGACATTTTCATTTTTGAAACTTTTGTCGGGTTCAAAACTGAATTCAAAATTGTGTTCTTCAACGTAAAGGATGTCAGATTATGAATTTACAATGAACTAAATGTTCATAGTGTCTGTCGGATTATAAATTTACAATTATCTAAATGTTCCGTATGGACGACAGTTAGGCTAAGTCTGTAAGCCTTAGATTAACTCTGAGGTTCTGATTGGAATTTGAATATAGCTTTAGAATTATTCACTTCCTGAACATATAGCTTTAGAATCCAAGCATTATTCACTTCTTGAACATATAGCTTTGGAATTTGAGCATCATGCACTTCCTGTAAAGTGAACCTAAGCTTTGGAATCCGAGCATCATTCACTTCCTGTATATTTTGCTTTGGAATCTGAGCATCATTTACTTCCTGTATATATAACTGTATATTATATATGATAGTGATGTTATAATATCATTATAATTCCAGTCACAAAAATCATGAAAAATATAAATTACCATGGAAACTAATAAAACCAAGAAACCCATTTTGGCAGGGCTTATAATACTTTACATGGAATATGTTTTGTTTAATTATTGGAACTTAATAATAATGATATAAAACAAAAAATTATAGAAATGTGTTGAAAAACTGCCAACTGACAAACTTGATAAAGAAAATTCAATTTTAGCTAACATGATCTTAATTTTCCAATAATTTCTATGATACAAAATATTTTTCATGAGATATATATATTTCATATACTCATACATTCATTTTGGGATTTCCATTCAGCTTTCTAGAAAACGGACTAATTTGACCTTGTTAAGATGGTAAAGTAGGAGATAGGGAAATTGGGCTGAATGTGTAGGCGTTTGTACGTAAGATTTAAGGACTGTTTCACCGTAAGTTGCAGCTGTACCCAGTTTACAGAACTTTGCATTGGAAGTGCAATATTGGAACTTTGGTTAAGAGGTACATGAGGGTTTGCATACAGCTGCTTCAAAGTCCAGACAGGAAAGAAACAGTATCTACTTCTATAGGAATCCTTGGAGTCTCAATGTCTTCGACAACAAATAATATTGACCCAGGGGGAGTTGTCTCTGGTTACCCAATCAACAGTGCTTTTAACCCAGGAAGTGGGAACTACCTTGAGAATTAGTGTCCTTGATAGGCTAATAACTGTTTGTATCTTATTGGGTTTTGTTGTTTGTAATCTGCTAAAATTGAAAAGAATAGAAAATTCTGTAAAAGTTTATAAAACTCGAAAATACCATCTATGATGAAATTAGTGAGTTAAGGGAGAATGAAAAGGTTACCCGTCACTATTTTAATTTTATCTGTTTTTAGACCTATAGTATAGTATTTTTGCCATTTTCTGAATGACACTATTTAAAACATATGCTTCTCAATCATAAGATGCATGATTGATAAAATGAAGTGGATGGTGAGAAAGTGGAAAAGTCAGTGTGCCCCATCAGTATTTTAATATTTATATATTTAAAACTTAAAGTTCATTACCTATTTTTGTCATTTTCTGAATGACTTTGTTTGATTTGTATTAAAAACAATGACGTTCATGTGCAGTAGTACTATAAAAGTATTTGATTAATTGAATCTAAGTCTGGTCATTCATATCAGTTTCTGCTAATAAGGGAGAGAAAGTGGAAATCTACTTAAATATTAACTATTTAAAACCAAAGCATATTATATATTTTTGCCATTTTCCGAATGACTTTGTTTGACTTGTATTAAAAACAATGACGTTTATGTGGAGTAGTAGTGTAAAAATAATTGATTAATTGTTACTTAGTCTGGTCATTCACTTTAGTTTCTGCTATTACATGGGAGGGTGAGAAACTGGAAATATACTTTATTATTGTCTATTTAAACCAAAGTGTATTCTATATTTTTGTCATTTTCTGAATGACTTTGTTTGACTTGTATTAAAAACGATGACGTTCATGTGGAGTAGTAGTGTAAAAATAATTGATTAATTGAGTCTTAGTCTGGTCATTCATATCAGTTTCTGCTATAATAAGGGAGGGTGAGAAAGTGGAAAACTTTAGTATTATCTATTTAAATCCAAAGCATATTATATATTTTTGCCATTTTCTGAATGACTTTGTTTGACTTGTATTAAAAACGATGACGTTTATGTCGAGTAGTAGTGTAAAAATAATTGATTAATTGATACTTAGTCTGGTCATTCACTTTAGTTTCTGCTATTAGAAGGGAAGGTGAGAAAATAGAAAACTACTTTGGCATTATCCATTATTAAAACCTGAAGTATATTATCTATTTTTACAATTTTATGAATGAATACTATATTAGGACAATGACATACTTGTTGTTGATTGGGGCAATAGTGATTGATTAATTAAACCCGTCTGGTCATAATGACTTTTGCATTCTCACTCTAATCTTAAAAGTACATGTGTAGAATTAACTTTATAGAAATTGTACTTATCCATACATAGCCCCTCGTTTCTAAAAACCAAGGATGGATCTGATCAGTGATAACTGAAATGTATACATTGAAGAACGTTTGCATTTGTTTTTCTCAAAACGTTCCTGTAATTATATTGTATGATTCTGAATACAATCTGTGCTGTTTACTTTTCGATCTTTTTTGGGATGGGATTTATGAAATGATTAAGAAAATATTGGTTGGTCTGGTTAATTATAAATGTGGCTTATGATTTTTGCACCCCTCTATGACAAATTCAAACTTTATCAAGTAGGTAAATACAAGGGGTGATCCAAAAATCTTAGACACCCTGCTCTAATTTTGTTGGTTAACAAAGTTAGATCGGGGGATCCAAGACTTTTGGGTCACCCCTCGTTCCTAGAGCCCTAGAGTTCCATATATACTTTTTTATTTGATATTTTGATTTTCAGTAAAACCTATCTGGTGGGACACCTTTCTTTAAGGAATGCCTGTCTACAAAGAACAGTTCAAAAGAACCAAATATTTTCCCATTGAATTACATGTTATAAGACCTTCTCTGTGAGGAACACATGTCAACTTGAAATAAGCAACAGTGTTATAAGGTCAAATTATGAAAATCCACCTGTTCACAAGGAACATGGTGTATTAGATATAGATATAGATTAGGAAGCTGATTGTTGACATTTGACAAGCTGCGACATCCTTACCACTGTCAATTACCCCAATATTTTTTTTAATTAATCTGTTTGTTAAAAATTGCCAATTGACACTAATGCTTTCTTTCAACAAATGTTGATCTCATCTGACAAGTTGAGATCCCAGGGACTGACACTACTCTTTTAGGAGATAATATAAATGTATTTGTGTCATATTGAACCAAATCTCATTAAATCTTTTAAAGATCCGATCTTTTTTTAGAAATATTATAGCATAGTTTGAGAAATACAGTCTTACACATACATCCCAGATTACTCATTCTATTTCACCTTCCTTAACGTTTATTATGTTGTGTGCTGTTGTCATGGTGATCTAATATGTTTACTTTCATCAGGAACTTTTTCAGATAGATTTAACTTTTTAGGTTTTTTACAAATGTTCCATCATCAAGTTTTTATCTATTGTGTTATCTCATCGCTAATGATCAATGAATGATGTCACTAATATATTTTCTTTTTATCTTTTGCATTCGAATTGGATTTTACAATTGGTAAGTGTGTATGCAGTTAGGTGTTTGTTTTTAACTAGAATGTTTCGAATTCAGTCTTCATCAAAAATTTACTCAAAAGCCTTTCTTGGCTATGAACAAATAAAACTATTGTGGCATAAAGATTTTATCATTATAAGCTACAATAGGTACTATTGTTTCATCTAACCATCTGAAAAGCGGCATAAAATATGTCTCAGCTTTAAGGTAGCGCAAGTAGAAGCTTTTTAAGAGACCCACACCATGGTAATGTTAAGGTAGACAAATTGGGATACCTTTTAGATCTACTTCTTTGTACAGTGTCATTATATGCAAGAATTATGTGTAAACGATTTATTCTCCAATTTTCACCATCAAAAGATGATAAATTTTTATTTTTTAAACTGATATTTACAAAAAAAGATGGCTTGTATTGGTAATGTCAAGTGGTAGGTTGTTGATTTTAATTCTGGCAATTTTAGGCTCAGAGTTAGTTACTGAGCTCCTTTAGTTATTTCCTTTACTTAATAAACATGGTGTAAATAATAATATATTTGTATATTTTCTCTTTGCAGGTCCTCACAATGCAGCTGAGGCGGGCGAAGATGATGTATTTATGGTGAGTTGGGTCTTTTAGTTTTTGGTATGACCATAACTTATGATTCCGAGAAATTGTAAAAAGGACCCCAGAGTTATAGCCACAGAATGTAATGTTATGATTTTCTGATTACAAATTCGGATTAGATATAAGTTAGAACAAAGACTTATCTCTTATAAAATCTAAAGGTTAGATAAAATTGAGCTATTTTGGAGTTCAATATGTAAATGTTGTTGACCCCAAATCAACTGGGTGAACATAATTTGCAGTTCTCCCATTTGGAGGCAGTGGGTGGTAGATTTGACCACATGTGGAGCAAAATCAGTCTCTATATTTTCACAAATTTCGATTTTACTCGTACATGTGTATATGTTTTTAATACCAGTGATGGCTTGTTTTGTTGTTATGGCAACAAGTTATAAGAATTAGCTGAGAAAACAATTAACTTAATTTAACATAGTTTTAGTTTGAAAGGTTTAATTTTATCTTGAATATTGTTGAACGTTAAATTGTATTGTCAGTATTTGACTTTTTGAATGAGAAATCATCTTGAGCGGCTCAAATGTCTGTAAAAAACTTGTAAGTTCCAATCCTTTTTTGACTGAAGGGCACTCTCTGGCACTGTACTGTCATTAATTATTAGTTAATAACCTTCTAAAGCTGTGTAGAGCCCTCAGGTGAGTTAGGATAGTCTCATCACTGTCATTATGAGATAGGATAGGTTCATCTTTGTCATATTCTAGCATATTAATAGATCTGTTATTTCCTGTCATGGTTTATAGACTGTAATGCCATCTTTTGTGTGTTCCAGCAACTGAACCTGCCATGTAGGAAGGGTAGCAGCTCCCAGTCAGCAAGTACGGCTAGTACAACCACCAGCTCTCCCACCCCTCAATCCCCAGGCTTCTCACCCGCCTTTGCGGACCCATTCGCACAAACTTTCACAAATAGCCACAACAGGGACCATTTACATAGAGTTGTGTATTGGAGCTCTCCCAACTCTAAGCACTCATCTCCTGGTAGTGATAAATCAGGGGGTAGTAGTAAAAGTAACGAGGAGGTCTGGAAACTTCGCTCTGATAAAACAACTAACAGTGGTAAGGGAACTGGGGTGGGGTCTACTGGGGGAGTAGTGGGAAGCACAGATAATGCACCCGATGACAGCTATGTACAATTTGAACACAACAGACCTAGTACACATGACTACTCTTATCCTATGTGCACATTGGATCCAGCATCCAACAAACATGTCTCAGGTAAAAGAGACAGTGTAGGCAGTATAAAAAAGAACAATTTGGAGTGTACAACCTCTCAACCTCCATTACCAATGAAAAATAAACATAAAAAACGGGATAAAATGGATAGTAAAAATAGGTTATTAGAGCGTTCACGGTGCGTATACTGTCATGAAGTATTTGTACATGATGAGAATCCACGAGGGAATTGTGAAGACGCCCCTGATCGGGTGGCAAACTGTATAGAAAAAGTTTCGTGCCTATCGTGTGCTCACTGCATGCTTTACCACTGTATGTCAGATCCTGATGGGGATTATGGTCATCTGTGCGTGTGTGATTCGAGTGACGAGAACAATAGCAAGAAATGGACCGTATTAACGGTTTTGTCATTCTTCGTGCCGTGCCTCTGTTGCTACGGGCCACTCACAGCGTGCCACCGTTGTGGGGTGGCCTGTGGGTGCTGTGGGGGTCGGCACAAAGCAGTTTGACCTCCCCCTTGCCCGCCTTATATCCCACCCTCAGAGCCTCGTGTTGGTGGCCACTTGATAGACTGCATAGGTGACTGATATAAAAACCACAGTTTGGATTAATGCAGCGCTTGTATGGCTACAACAAGCTCAGTGTATATTTGTACAGTGTATAACAGTGGAGCCACAATCATTGTGTTTCTAACAGAAAACAAAATGGCTGCCTGGTAACGAATTGCAGTCTTACATAGCAACATTTTTGAACTTTGCTATCCTTTCACATTATCACTTTTGGTGACAATTATACATTGGAAAGAGCAATGTGTTGGAATTATGTGCCAAAGTAGAATTTTCAATTTAGTCTAGTGAACTCCTAGCTAGCGTTTCAAATAGGAAGCTATGAATGCAATTTTAGGATAATAGAATATCAATGCCCCTCTGAGGAAAATTTCAAATCATGTTAAAAGAAAGGATGCTGGGTTAACCAAATACTGTGATAGATAAATTTAAGGAATATGTATAGTCAGAATAAAACTTGTCAAATGTTTCAGAATTTTCACTACAGTTTAGATTTTTACGGACAACATATTAATGTATCAATGGGTACTTATCAGTGTATCATCCACACATATTAATATTGGTAGAATGGCTTGAAATTGACAAGCTATGATGAGCCATAAATGCTCCTAATAAGTGACACAGTGATTATATAGAGTAATTGCTTGAATTATTTCAAACAAATAGCTATGGCACTGTATGTTCCTTATAGTTGGTGCAGTTCATACCATATTCTTCTTAATATGAGCTATATACTTTGCTATTGGCCAAAATTATTTGAGACTAAATCAGATAACCCAACAACTAGAGATACTCTTTTATTTTTGAATGTATCTTAACAATGGTAATGACCATTACAAAAAAACAAAAAATTGAATTTATAATAAAATATGAGTAATTAAATTTGTTATTTATCTGCTAAATTGTTTCTAATACTCAACATTTTCTCATTGACATTTAATCTTCATCCAGAAAAGTTCAAATGATTTTTTAATAACTGACCCGTTGATACATTCTTATATGTAGTTCTGTATAAAATCACTTGTTCCAAAATCAGATTATGTATCATTAATGTGGAGTCTTTGTATCAATAGAATTACTAGCTGTTATGTTAAGTACTTGATTGAATTTGTTTTCTGAAAAATTCCCGGTAGAGCATTTCAAACCACTTTATGGTAACTTTGTATTTATTCTTGATTTACAAAAATTTTGAACATTCATATATGTAACCAAAGTGTCTTAATGCTAAATTCAATTGTAGTTTGAAAATCCATAACTGTAGAAAGAAACACATCAAAAACGAATCATGTTCAAATCATTAAATAATTGCAGTATGTCATACATTAAGATGTAAGAATGTAGTATAAAATCATGTCAGTTCTGCTAGTGCTTTCGTAAATGTACATGACAGATAAGCCACACAGAGAAGATCATTGTTTAATACTGATTATATAGTACATGTAGTTTTCATGTATCGTAAATTACTTGGAAATTAAATTGTATTTGAGCACAATCGTTCAGATTTTCCAAGAATTAACTGTTAACCAACCAACTATGAATATTGCCAAATGTGAATTATAAGCTTGGGACTATATCAACTTGCTTAACAGGTCTAAACAGAGAACTCTCTCTCTATTCTCTGGGAGTGGGAACTATAGGAGAGGGTCCTCAGTTAAACATTCATTGTGATTGTGTAGTATATGAGTTTAAAACAGCAGTGTAGCATCAGCTAATGTTCATAAGTGATTGTGTAGCATAAGCATATGTTCATAAGTGATTGTGTAGTGTCAGCTTATGTTCATAAGTGATTGTGTAGCATAAGCATATGTTCATAAGTGATTGTGTAGCGTCAGCTTATGTTCATAAGTGATTGTGTAGCATAAGCGTATGTTCATAAGTGATTGTGTAGAATAAGCTTATGTTCATAAGTGATTGTGTAGCATAAGCTTAAGTTCATAAAAGATTATCCTGTGTAGCATAAACTAATGTTATTAATTTATTGTAATTGTATAACAGAAGCTAATGTTTATCAGTGATTCAGTATGTGCTTTAATATTCAACAGTTATTGTAAAGCACAAGTTTATGTTCAACAGTGACTGTAAAGCACAAGCTTATGTACAACAGTGATCGAAAAGCACAAACTTATGTTCAACAGTGATTGTGAAGCACAGGCTTATGTTCAACAGTGATTTTGATGCAAAGGCTTATGTTCAACAGTTATTGTAAAGCACAAGCTTATGTACAACAGTGATTGTGAACCACAGGCTTATGTTCAATGGTGATTGTGAAGCACAAGCTTATGTTCAACAGTGATTGTGAAGAACAAGCTTATGTTCTACAGTGATTGAAAAGCACAAACTTATGTTCAACAGTGATTGTGAAGCACAGGCTTATGTTCAACAGTTATTGTAAAGCACAGGCTTATGTTCAACAGTTATTGTAAAGCACAAGCTTATGTACAGCAGTGATTGTGAAGCACAGGCTTATGTTCAGCAGTGATTGTGAAGCACAGGCTTATGTACAGCAGTGATTGTGAAGCACATGCCTATGTTCAACAGTAATTGTGAAACACAGGCTGATGTTCAACAGTAATTGTGAAGCACATGCCTATGTTCAACAGTAATTGTGAAACACAGGCTGATGTTCAACAGTAATTGTGAAGCACATGCCTATGTTCAACAGTAATTGTGAAACACAGGCTGATGTTCAACAGTTATTGTGGAGCAGGAGCCTATGTTCTGTTCATAAGCATTAATTTTTTAGTCACAGCTGGTTTTATTTTAGTTTCTGTAGGCTAATGTACATGGTTTAATGTAACCTGGTCAGAACTAATGTGTCAAGTAAGAACTTCTATCCAGAATTAAGATCAACAAACTATTTTTTGGTCATCATTTTTCAGCCATTTAAATGAGAGAATTTATGAACATGCTGACTGATTTATGATAAGATTGAGCGATGATGCAGAAGTGATGTGTGTAATGATGAAGAAGTGTTGTTGCATTACTTTCTTAACGCTTCACTTCTTTTGTTCCGTAACTGACCTGTAATGCGGTTTATAGGTCAGGCTTGAAGAGAAATAGTTGTTGATCGGCAGCTGGTAGGAAATTCTTTGAACACTACAGAGTTCAATGTACAATAGTGTGAAATTGGAACCATAGTTACTGTCATGGAAACAGGTCATAAAAGTCAGGGAAAGTCACCATATAAGGAATTACTAGAAAGGGACAATTTCAAAATCTAATTTTATTCTCTTAAAGATCCTGTATTTAAACCAACTCTTTGTTTTAATTTAGAGCACAGGTTATATTCAGAGAGACAATTTGTATGGTATATCAATGATTAATTTAAAATTTCCTTCACCTTTGAATAATTCAGATAAAAGTTTCGGAAAAATGATTAATTTTGATCTAAATCTTTTACTCATGATAAATTAGAAGAAACCTTGAACATGAAACATCGACATTGGCATTGACATTGGCCTTTATGAAAGACCATGAAAGTTAAGCTTTCAGCTATCAATTAGCAGGAATTGCATTGAAAATGATGCATTCATCTTCTGTGATAATTCAATTTAAAACGTGTATCTCTGTTACAAAAAATTTCAATTTCACTTCAATTTGGATTTGCTTTAGTCAGATGCATTAAATATTAAATCTTGAGCTGTTATAGATATTTCAGAATTAGGTTCCTAGTTTTATCTACATGATGACAAACCCTGCATTTCACGGCCTGCTCCTTAAAGGTCCCATTCTCATTTTTTCTTTGAGAATGCCTCTTTAACTGACCTCAACAATTGTACTGTATAGTGATAGCCACATTTTGTACACATTTATGTAAATAATGTAACATATTCCCAGTACGGGAAATGAATAATGAGTATCTCTAAAAACTTTTTATTTTAAATTACTGTATAGTTGTGAATATGAAAGAAATCAAAAACATTGATCCGCGGCTATTTTTACTACCGTATGTAAACTACTATACTATTATATATATTAGTCGTGCTATGCAAATTGTTGAATGGATGGATGGTGATTACTGTTAACATGAGGTATTTATAGTTTATATTTTCGCACAAATGTGCTGTGTATAATTATTACGTGTATAGATAATTGATATAGGTGAGTGGATCAGTCACAAAACGCTTTCTTGAAGGCATTTGACGCAATATGGCTTGTATTATCGTATCTGTATCGTACAAGATATTGTTGCTACAGGACTTTTGTGTTACAATATAGCATTGTTTATTTTTGTGATTTTATAATATTGTACTGTCAGTTGTAATGCTGCAAATCATAAAATGATCTGAATTAGCATATATGTTATCACTTCAGTTAAAATATGTATTGACTATCAATGTGGCATGGCGTCTGATGATGATCAGTTGCATTATGGGAGCAAAACAGCATTATTTGATGTGCTGCATTATGGGATGCAAACATGCCGTCTGCTTATGTCTGTTGCATTATGGGACACAAAATGAATGTAGAGAGAGACTGACTGGTCCACTTACTGTACCTGACACAATTGCTTCTGTATAAATTAATGCCCAAGCTTTGTAGGAAATCTTGGTGTTGAACCCATTCTGCTAACTCTTGTCCAGTATAACCCCTCCATGTGCCAGCCAGACATTATGACATACAATATGTAAACCCCAAATATGTCAGATATTCAATCACTAAAATTTCAGTGAAAAATACTTCATTGGTGTCTGTTTTAGTAACATAACACATAGGAAGAAAAACTTATTTACTGGCTGGTGCAGGAGATTCAGTGTGACCACATCATCTCAAACTAATGGATAGATGCAATGGCTTGTTTAACATTTGACCAAGAATTGATATTCTGATATCTAACAAAAACAAAATTAACATGTGAACAAAAACATGGTTGTTGTATTATAATATCTATATCGTTAACTGTCATTCTTGAGCTACAAATACCTTAATGATTGTATTGAAGGTTAAGGATCCTTGCCAAGGATTTATTTGTTTCTGATAATTATCTCAGATGAGGTACATGTTTATAGTATCACTAAAAACATTAGATTCTGTTATCGATACATGAAACAATATAGTTTATATCATAATTGAGTGAGAATGACTTGCCATTTTTATTGAAAAAAATATCCAGAACTTCAGTTTAATGACCATTGTTATATCATAGAAATTAGCCTACTTTCATTCTTTTGAATAGCTAAAGAATGGCAGTAAACTCTGTGAATGTAGTATAAACAACCTGAAACAGACCTACACTGTATAGTGTGGAGAAATTGTGAAGACCTAATCCGTTAACTCCTACAATGACAGTTATTTGTGTGTGTGTGCTTATATTCCATTAGACCTTTTACAATATTCAACATCATATCGACATTGTGAATCAGACGATGAGTAGATGGGCTTATGTTGTAAATATGATGTTCGCTATTGTAAATAAACTATTTTGTTTGTAAAGACGTAGCATTGTAAGTTTAGAATCAAGATTTTCTACAAAGCTTTGAGAAATAATCAACTAGATATTTATCAATCAATCAATCAATCAATCAACCAACAATCAAGTGTCAGTATGCCACTACCTTCTGTATGTACAATTTGCTTGATTGTTTGTTTGTTACTGTATATTGTTTGTTTGTATCTCAACAACACAGTATGCTTGTTTTATTGTTATTGACTCTTACAAGAAACTGTTATTTTTTCTGTTTATGTCACCACCCAAAAGATGTTGACATACCATTATGGCCTTCAATTTTTTATGCATTTGACAGTTGGTGTTTTGCCACTGTAACATGTAACCTTTTTAATTCAGGAAAACTACTTATTAGATTAATTTCAAAGTTGTAGAATTGTAAGATAGTATCAAACTGATTAACTTTTGATGGGGATCTTAGATGGTTCTACATTTTCCTGCTTTAATATAGCAATTACTCAAGAACAATATGTCAGATTTACTTGAATCTGTTTCAAACATGCTATGAAAATTCAGATTTTACACAAGGAATTATGGGATGTGTAACATTTCAAACAAATTTTCTCATTCATTTTACGACAATAGTACATAGGTACATAGGTACTATGGGCAATGGAAAACATTATCCAATTAGTTTTGATTATTGAACGAAACCAGGTGGTGACATCTATGTAACCTTGTTTATATTGTATATGGCCATGTATGTTGATGAGTAAACATATACTGGTCAGATTTCTACCAAGTGGTATTAGCTGGTACTAATTTCAAAAGACCCTTTTGCGACATATTTATTTATGATGATTCTGAAAGGATAGAACCATTCTTGGGAACCATGGGGCAAGATGAGCACTCAGAATTTGATTCCCTGGTCACATTTATTTGTTAATATGAACCAATGTATATCCAGTCTTACTTCAAGCTCTTGTGGCAGATACCCTTAACGTCCAAAGAGGTGTAAGAGACAGAGGGGGGGGGAGGGGGGGGGGTCAGAGACCTTTGAAACCCAGCCAGTATTTTCCAAGAGCTATTTATAGGGAAAAATGGGATGTTCTATTCGGAAGAAGTTCTTTTACAGAGATTCAATGGTTATTCTTTGTTCTATATTTGTATATATTGAATTTATCATTAAATTTATCATTAATGTTTAATAACATTTTGTTCATCACTTATCGAGCTTATATAGTTGTTAAAGGGTCTTGTTTACAATATATTAAGTGACTCTCTGGAGTTTGATGTTGAAGGTACCAGCTGATACTTAACCTGGTAGTCCTCCGTCACTGTGTGGCTGTCAGAAATAGCTTTGTTTAAAGTCTCTTCTTTGCAATACACACCTGACCTAAGTGTTTTATAAACTGGACTATGTCAACTGTATTTATATAAAAACTATTGCATTGAACTAGAATATACTACTACTGAAGATTTCATTCTTTAAAAAAATGAATCACTTTGGAAATATTTTATTTGAATGCATTACCATGACAACCTATATGAGAAAAAATAAAAATCCAAAGTTCAAAGGTTCAGTATATGGCTTTTTTGACAGCCCACAGTGATGTTTACAGTTCCAAACAATTTATGTGTATATCAATTTGGATGTATACGTACATAATAGTTCATCTACATGTATACCTAATTTAATGGATTTTCTGTTCAGTTATAAAATGATATTTGTGTTCATGTGCATGTGTTGATTTATATGCAAGTTAGTTTGTATGTCTGATTGTATTTTCTGCATGGTCATATTCAGGTCTTATGAAGTAAATTACCTACAGTGGTCTTAAAATTCACTTTTAGTGTGAAAAAAATGGAATCCCAATATTTAGTGAACTGTGTATTCCCAATGAGACATTGGGGTTTCTTCACATTTTATACACGTAGCAGTGCTAAGTCTTGGAAGATATGAGAAAGGGTGTGACCATTTTGCTATTTTATTAAAAAGCTCTACACAAGTTTGTGTAACATTTTTAGTTATGAATAAGGATATGATTTATGAGAAAAGAGAACTTTTCACATTTTTGTTAATCTGTTTCGCATTCGTTACTGATTACAATGTATTATTGTATGAAGTTTCATACGGAGGTTAAAAATTACAAACATTTTGCATCGTAGTATCTTTATTTTTAAAATGTGAACTAATCAGTATACCATTGTTTTCCTTTATAGGCTACTCTGGCCTTTGATATATCGAATAAAAGCAAAATTATAATCAGATATAGAACATAGAAATATAAAAGTATGGTAAATAACAGATGTAATGTACAACAATTTTGAAGTATGTATAGAACCATTTCAAACTATTTTATAGTGTATTATTAAGATTGATGCAAATATTTGTAGTTTTTATACTCCAACTGGCAAATGTCATGAGTTAATTTAGATAAGAAATATTGAATATAAAATTGCCAAAAAATGTTAAGTTTATGAATGTAGATAACAGAGTTAAGAAAAGGCTTATGATCGTTCTGAGTTGCTAGGTTATTTTTACATTAAAATCATATGTGTATGTTTACATGCAGACATCACCAAGAATAAAAGCACAAACTGTATACATTTCTTATGTGACTCTTTTTACATTCTTATATTCTACTTAAAATACTCATTTGAAATCTTTTGGAAACCAGTTTGTTATCAGTGAAATAGGGTCAACATTTGTAACTCCCAAAATCATAATTTGATTTTTTTCTGAGTTAGTTTATTTCATATTAATCATATTTACAAAACAATATAACAGTGAATACATATATATGAAATGCAGGCCGAGGTCTTGCGACATTTTTGGCCTGTAGTTCATCAACAGGAAAATGAAAATCGGTTCCTCAGTTATGGTGGAAGATTTGGTTGATGATATGCATATCCATATATAAAGCCATGAGAACACAATACATTGTATATGCTATAGATATAGTCAAAATGATGTAGCAGATCGTAAAAACCGGTAATGAAAACTCATTCCATGTCCCTGTCTCATTTCACCGGGAAACATGTCTCAATGAAAATATTTTGTTAAGTTTTGTCTATTTTCTTCACATTCGTAAGTGTGTTAAGTTGAGCAAGCCTGTAAAATGGTTGATTTCCTTTAATAATTGGTTGATGTCCCTTGGTATTTTAAGGACTTTTTTAACAAAAGTCTGTCCATTATCCAGAAAATGAATATTTACTTAACCTCTTGAATACCCAGAGTGACGGATATATCCGTCACAAATGAAATAAGACTGGTGCCCAGAGGGACGAGAAAATCCGTCACAAAATTTTTCACAAAAATTGCTCTCATTTGAACAATTTTCATCCAATTTACACAAAAATTGTTTTAAAACGTGTAGAAATGATCTCTGCCGTCCAATTTTACTAAGCTGAGCATCTAAAGTTGTATAGGTATGTAATAAAATGTCAAAAGGTGGCAAAAAATGAAAAATTCTCTGGTTTCATGCCAATTTTAGAGCCTGGGATTCAAGAGGTTAATTTCCAATGAAATAATTCAGATTTTGGTAATTGAGGAATTTTTATTTCCATGCTAAACTTTCATTTCTGGATGTGACTAACCCTTCATTGTCAAAGCACATGGATATTTTGCACTATGCTATGATAAAGATGTTGAGTTCAAGGTTCCATCCATCTAAAAGTAAAGATTTTTACTCTTGAGGATTGAATATGTTTTTATGTCACCACCAGAAGTATGAATATGAATATTTCTTTGTGTTATCCACTGGGAAGTAATAGTATCATGGTATAAATAGAGGTTATACCTAGGGAGGGATTGTTGATATCATGCCGAAGTAGGAACCCCATATACAATCCCCACCAGGATGACCTCTTTCAATGATCATTAATATTCAGAGAAAAAAACATTTTCAAAAATAAAAGAAAATGATTTTAAATAAATGAAAAGATGAAAAAAAGATAAAGAGATAGTGTATAGCAAAAAAAGTTTATCCTCTGCATCATCATATAAAGTGCTTTATACTTTTATTTCCTAGTGAATATTAATAACAACAGGGAATATAATTTATATGGAAAAACTCAAAAATTGGATTCACCTGGTTCCCTTATTGAAGTCTAATTTTCTGTACAGTCATCCCCGTAATTTATTCTCTGACATTTTTTCGTTCAAAGTACCAATATTTGAGCAAATGTATCACAATTTATTATTGTTTCTTTTTATTTCCTATTTAACATGGAGTACAAACATATATGAATAAATACTTTAATTATGCATAATAAACGTAACATTGGATATAACAAACTATCTAAAAACAAAACAATTCTCAAAAATGTCAATAACAAGATAACATATCTAAAAATTACAAAAAATGTAAGGGAAAGAAAAATATCTGTCCCACCTATCCAGGCCTAATAGGGTCAAGTTTTCTTTTTAGACTTATGGGTCATTTTCTTCAATTGCCCTTTTGATTCTATTTCTAACCATTTGTGCATCTCTGATGAGCCTTTGCTACCAATTGGTGACTTATTCACATTGATCTGTCCGTTTCCTAACATTGTCTCGTCTGCACTCATCCTTCTGTCTCGTATGGAGTTAAAGAATGTTGACATTGTCTGAAATGAGGCAGAATTTTTCCTTGTTAAGGGGGGTTTATCTGGTTGAGCTGAATGTAGTTTTTCTGAGCTGCCAGCGAGCAGGTCGATGTTCTCAGAGGAAGACATTGATGTCCTTCTCTTAGATAACTCAGGTGGTTGTAAAAGTTGACATCTTGAAAGGGAATTGAGTGGTAAAGAAACTCTGCGATTTAATAATCTTTCAGAAGGTCTATTACTCTCTCCATGGAGGCTGTCTGTCGAGTCCACTATGCTTGGTGTTAAAGTTGTTCTGAGGTTAGGCACATTGGCTAATGGAGATCTCGGAGACCGTTGACTGGATAGAGACTCATTAGATGCATTTGGGCTAAATGAAAAAGTTTTCTTTTGGAGCACACGATTTTTGAGGTCATCATAATTTTCTGGTTTCTTAGGCCATGTTCCACTTCTTCTTCGACCTAAGCCGTGACCATCCATGTCAAAATTTGGAGATGATGGATTAGATATGGAAAGTCTACGGTTGTTTAAATGTCCCATTCTTTGTTGTTCATTAGTCTGACTGATTTGAATCATTGGAACTTCTTGTACAAGAGGCAAATGCTCAACATTCTCAGTTCCAAGTCTATGATGATGCGTACCTTGTTCGTTGGCTGAATGTCCATCTTTATTGTCACTCCCATGCTTCTTCATCCGACTTTTATGTTGGGCATGGATGCCTTTTGGTGGATGTGGAACATGAGCTCTGGTTATATTTGAGTTTTCTGCACAATGTTTAGTTGAATTTTCCTCTTTGATTTGTGCATCATCATCCTCCTCGAGTTCAATCGTATTAATCTCAATGGTTTCCGAATCACCAAAGTGTACATGAACATTCTTATGGCTCTTTCCAGGGTGTAAGTGTTTGTAACTGGGCAATGAATGTGGCACATGTGAGTGGACAACTTCATAATGTGAATCATTATCATCATCCTTGTTTGGTTCATCGACAGTCAGCCTGTTTGGTTCAGTAAGTTGAGACACGCATGACTTGTCATCCTTGGTCATATGAGTAACATATGTGCCACAGTTATCATTATTGGTATTGTTGGTTTCACCATTATAATTTACCATATTGTTGTCGTGAACATCTGCATCATTGTGTCCAATTTTAGAAGAACTTTCCTCAAGGGGAGCATCTTCTAGCTCTTTGTATTCTTGATTGGAGGGATTGTCAGTTTGATTACTGTGTTGTGTCTCTCTAAGCATTATTTCTCTCTGGGCCTGTGAATCGGAAAGAACGGTTCTTAGAAGAGCTTTTGCTTTATCAGCAGGAAGACAAATCCTGTTGTTTTCTGGAAGTATTGTTTCTTCAACAGTTTTAGTATAAAACCGATTACCATGTGATTCTTGAGCTTCATACTTTTCACGAATTATTTCTCCTTTACGATGGTTTATTTTTGATAAATGTTTCTCCATATCTTTCTGTGCATGTATGATCATATCCAATGATCTACGTCTCTCCAATACAATTTGTGAGATCCCTTTATCATCAATTCTCTTTTGAACATCACTCAATTTCACAGCTTGTCTTTCAGATTCACTCAAAACCTGATCTCCTATTGAATTATGTTGAACATGTTTAAATTTCATTTTGGACAAAGTCTTTGCTCATCTTAAATTCTTCCTACCTGGAAATTGTTTGTTGTTCTTGATATGATTGCTTGTTATTTGTATCGCAACTTATTTATAATATATTATACATGTACCGATTGATCTCACTCCCTTGTTAAGGCAAGTTGGCGCTGTATCAAATGTTACACAGGTAACGCCTTGTAAATAAGTTCTAAGGATAAGTCATTCAAGCCTCAAACAATACAAAGTTGAAAGTTAATTCTGGTCGAGTAGATCAAATGCTTTAAGCTATGAGATTATAGCAGATTAAATTGTCAACAACATCCATGCTATAATATTCATGGATTTAAGTACACACATCGAAATAAACTGAAAAAGTTACATAAAGATATTATTGTCAATGCAATATTCAATATAATATAAAATTAGCTTATATTTCAAATTCAAGCTGCTGTAAACATCTTACATGAACCTTTCATGTTTTAGTGTAGAGTTCAAACAACAAGCTAAAAATATAATTATATTTCCAGTTACTTCATGATCTCATTTGTTTGACCTTACAAAAGAACCTTGAGTTAAAAACATGTTGACAAAATGACTGAACACTTTCAAAAAATTCTCCAGATCAAAGCACCAGCTTCAACACCCTTCTCAATGGACATTAATGGCATAATTTAAAATACAAGCACCTTTGTTTAGTGTTTCACTTCGATGTTGCACTTTTTTTAGGTTTTAGAAGGTTTTGCCGATATTTTGGTCTGGTTGTTCCAAATTGCATTCTTCCCTGTAAATATTACAGCACAGGTGAGTGACTTGCCATCTTTTTAAATGCGCTAGTCATGGTGCTTACTAATACAGCAATTCTTAAGCATAATGATGGATCAAATTGCAGGATGTGATTTATTTTTAAAATTGAGACATTTTGTATGTTTTCTACAACCCCTTCATGAAAATGTTGTCCCAGTTTGGTGCATAAAGGGCAATGTGTTCAGACGGCTTATTCAGCGAAATTATTTTAATCTTTCGAGGCAGTGTGCAATATAAGGTAGAATACAGTATTTAGTTAAGACCTACTTTCAGGGATTTATATACTGTTAATCAGTATTACGCTTAGTGTCAGAGTAAAAATTGGTGATAATAAGTAAATTCCATAACATTTCTAATATTTTCAAATTATTTCTCATTCATTCTTAATTTTTATTTAAACATTTTTACTTAGTAAATCCATCCAGGGGCATTGCAGTCAGTAACAAGATATGAGCAAGGGCAAGGCAACTGGTTCACCATAGTTTTACAGAAAAATATTTTTGTGAATAAAACTATTGATTTGAAGTCCAATTATAGAATTTAATCCCCTTTGTCCTCATTTTGCCTATTTTAAGATCCCGGATGAGATATGTTGTCATAAGCAACATGGGATTTTACCTCCTTTAAATAATACTTCCCTTGTATATATGTACCTATATATTCAAACATTTTTACTTAGTAAATCCATCCAGTGGCCTTAAAGTCAATAACAAGATATGAGCAAGGGCAAGGCGACAGCTTCACCATAATTTTTGTGAATAAAACTAGATTGCAAAAGCTCATGTTATTACAAATGTATAAATTGATTTTTGAATCCAAAACTATACTGGAGAAGCTTGGATGGACATATCATCAAATATTTCAAATCTGCATTAGTGACGGTCAGATTGATTTTATACCTCGCACCATGACAAAATATTTACAGTATACGCAGAGATCATATTGCATCACAAATGGTTATTCGTTGTTATAAAAGGGGCGATCCATATATTCTGATAAAAATGCTCTCATTTTGTGTGTTTTTCACATATCCCTCTCATTTTTTCAGAAAATGTAGATTATGTAATTACACATACAATGCTAAAATATTATAGCTATTATAGCTTAAAATATTAATGAAATAGGGTTGCTATGGTAACATGTATTAAGGGTAGGCAGGTCAATCAAATTAAAACATATAAAATATCATAATAACTTGTTATTTTAATTATCTTAAAGCATGCGGAAATCAAACATTTTTTTCTAAAAACGTTTGGTATTGTTGCTCGTTGTTTGTTTGCCAAACAAAAGTTTATTTGTGCTCACTATAACATCACAACAACTCACAATAGCATTGTATGACAGAACTGGGCAGTTAACATTACATCTCATGAGACACACCAAAATCAAAATGTCAGATGAGGTCAGTGTGGCTGATGCAGAGTGTGACATTAACAGATACATTAGGAGTACCATTAGATTTTATGTACTATCAAGAATAAGTAAGAGGACACTGTCAGAGAAATATGGACTTGTTAAATGTATGGGCAATGTGTTATATCTGCTGAAAGAATCTATAGGTATTATTATAAAGAGGAAGGCATGGTAAATGTTGAAGATCATCCACAATCTGGTTGCAAGAAGAGCTTGTGGACAACGAATAACACTACGATAAATTGTGATGCAACTTATGAAGAGAGAACTAACTATTCCACTGTAGAAATTAGCAAACAAGGGCAACAGGGGTATGGAACAGTTCAACAAATAGTTGGCAATGACTGGAAGATGCTTTTGATCTGCTTAAAATAGGTACCGATGAATGATTAAATTAACAAATTTATCTATTTTATACATTATAATTTAACTGACTTGCCTACCTTAAATACAGGTTACCATGGCAACCTTATTTCAAAATCAATTAAAGATATAGCTATAATATTTTGGCTAGTTTTTGGTGGTGGCATAACTCTTTCAAAAATCCTCTGCAATATCTCTGAAGTAGTCCAGAACTCATCAATTTCAAAGGAATCTTGGATAGGGAAAATGATATGAAATAAATTGCTTGAAGACTATAAGGGGATAATATTTTCATTCCATATTTCAAGTCATTCTGTATTCTCCGGGAGCAATCAAATCTAAATTATGCATTTATAAACCATGTCAAGCAAATAAAGGTAATATAAAATGATAACAGATTTGGATTAACCTAAAATTATAGTTAAACCATTATGTGCACAGTTTAAGGAAAGTTGGAGACGTAATGTAGTCCGACTGCCCTATTTAAATCTGTAAGAATAATGTAATGTTTAAGTCATATTACTTGAGAGCGTGTTATAAACTTGAAATGGAATCTTTCCCAAGATAATTATCAATGGTGTTAAATTTTTGCAAGTTAAATTCTTAAAATAGTAAAACCTGCATTAATGAACACTTCCCCACAGTGAACATTTTTGGTAGGGAAAAACGTTTTCTCCCTTTCATCAATTTATCAATTTAAAACTGTATAGATTAAAGTAAAGAATGATGTAAAGGAGTGGAGAACTTTTTGAACACACTTTTCTCTTAAACCAGTCATAAAAAAAATCTAAAAATTTAACACATCGTCAATTTAATGGTCATCTTTTGAATGGTAACAATATAATTTGAAAATATATACTTCCATCTATATTGTTTTAGAAAACACATCAAACACTTGTTTTGTTCTTGGTATCATGTTTCCAGAGTGAAATGAAACATCTTTCCGAACCTCACTGGAACAAAACATAAACACAACATGTTTAGGTCTCTCAATATTGTAATTGTACAAAGGAAATTTTGGTTGATTTTAAAAAAGTATCTTGTTAATGAAATAAACGGTTAATCTTGATTTTTATCTATTTTGGGGGGATTTTGTTTTAATTTTTTGAATACTTTTTTAAAATCAACCAAAAATTCCTTGGTATAACTATAATATTGAGAGGTCTAAAAACATGTTGTATATGGTATTTTGTTCCAACAAGGTTTGGAAAGACATTTTATTTCATTCTCAAGAATTGGAAGAAAGGACTAAAGAAACAAAATATATTAACAGAAACAGTTATATAAAATATTTCTAAATAATTTTCACATTACATTGTTGTCAATCAGTCAACATAACATAAAATACCATGTTTTTTGCAGAATGTTTTCAATGATTGGTTTAAGAGAAAAACATTGTTGAATTCAGTTCTCCATATCGATACCACTCCTTTTACTCTTTATTTTGAAAACATGTATTGAGAGGGGATTCAGTTTTTAGCAGAAAAGTTTGTGATCACCTACTAAGTGATGATGTTCACTATGCCCAGATTTCACAGTGTAATGTATTACAAAATTTGGAATGGGTCTAGTTGTATAGATGTACCATGTGAAGCATAGTACACATTTAAGAGGAGGTTGGTTGCACTTTTTCCAATCACCCTCTATGTACAGGGTGTCCCAGAAGTAGATCTAAAATTTTTATTTGACAAAGAAACGATATGAAATCACAGAAATTAAAGGTTAACATTGTAAGCTTCATTTTGCTATATTACATTTATAACTTTACACAAAAATGTTCCATGTATGGTTGCCCTAACAACCAGTATGCACGTTTTTGAAAAACATTTCATGTTTCCTTGCTGTTCACATTACTACAGTAGCACTGCTAATTTATCCCTCAGTTGTAGTTCCTTCTTTCATATGCAAAACATACTTGACTTTGGAATACCTGAAGCATTGGATATTCCCCGCACTGACACCCTGTTATCCGGCTGTATCATTTCTTGAACAAACTGGCTGTGTTTTGTGTCCAGTCTACCAGACCATTTCTTATCAAATTTTGTCCTGCCTTTAGACCCAAACCATTTTAGCTATCTAAACACAGTTGGGTTGGAAAGTATTGCTTAAATTCCTTCATAATGTCACTGGGTTTACTGAAGGAATTTCATAACTGCATTCTGCTCTAATTTTTCATCTTTGCTCAAAGTAATGACAGGGTGTCCATCTCTCTGGAAATTCCTAGGCTGTGTTCCCGGGAGTTTTCCTTTTGGAAACTCTATATGACATCATCATCATGTGAATTTTATGTCATAAAATCAGACCAAAGTTATAAATCCTGTCATAATGAGCTAAATTAAATAATATTAAAGCACTATAACATCATGCAACAACATACAATGATTTAAAAGCTTCAAAAATTATGGCAGAATAACTGCTTTTCTTCATGAGTTTAAACGTTTACAATATGGTCCGCAGAACGTGCATACTGGTTGCAACAGCAACAATAAATAGAGAATTGTTTTGTCTAGTGATAAATGTGATACAGCAAAACGAAGCCTACACCTTGATCTTTATTTTGTGTGAATTTTATATTGCTTCCTTTTTGAATAAAAATTTTAGAGCATAATTATAATTACTTCTGGGGCACCCTGTATTCTGTAGAATCTCAAGATCAACATTTTTTTTAAATTATTTATTTACTAAACATATACGAACACTTTGCAATGTTTAAGAAATGTATTTTTAATCTTGTTCAAAAAGATTCGAGACATCTATGAATTAATTGTTTTACAAACAGCCAAACTAGAGCCATTAACATGTACTTCTGAATCAATATTAGACACTTAACAGTTAACACCGCCATAGCTTGGGTGATTTCTCACTTTCTTAGGCATGTATTGCTTCAGAAATGTCATGTTGTATTAAGAGAATGTTCTTTCAATTCATCAAGAAAACCCAAGATTTACAATTTCTGAACATCAAGTTTTGCCCATCGAGGAACATATGCCGTGTCTTTCCACTGAAGAAGTACTATTGTCTGATTGTTCTTGTCTATTTATAGAACTCATGTTCCGTTTCATCTTTCTTTATATTGTTCTTGTATCCCTTTTCAAAGTCCTTTGACAGGACAACATATCTGTTCTCACGTACAGCTTGCATACCAGCCTGGAACATGGATTGGTTTAAATTAATATTAAGTTTGAATATTGTGCTTCAAAGAGCACTTTTTGAATTTAAGATTACTAATAGACATTCAGGAAAATTGTGTTATCTGTTGGTACACTTTTCCGATAAAAATGGATCTATTTTTCTTTATGTTATATGTTGTTCACAATCGAATACTGTTTACAATACTTATACAATTTACCAATTCAATATGAAAATGTTTCTTGGTATGGTTCAGTATTACAAGAGAAACATATTGCATAAGCCATTTTATTCCATAGTTAGCATGATATTCAGAGGATAACATGTCAAAATAATATTTTTGTAATCAGTGGTAAAATATGATATTTTTGACAAATTTTCATTTAATCATAGCATTCGGAGTTTTAGCCATGACATACGGCGCCGTATGCTATGAATTATGGATTTTTGCTACTTCAGACTCAAAAATAGGCTAAGTGTCAACATCGCTGGATCGTTTGGAAAATTCGAATTAAATCACCTTTCCGACGATTCTGATGATGACTTTAACCATGGAATAAAAAAAAGAACATCCTCTATATAGACAGGATATTAAGTTTATAAAATAAATAAGCCAAAAACTGAAACCACCACAGTATAAACTGACATCAGATGCACTGTTTAAGCTGACACATACCTCTTGACATATAGCATTGATGTCAGCACCACTGATTTTATCAGGTCTTGCAACGTAATCTTCCAAATCAACTTCCTCACTCAGGTTCATCTTTCCAGTAATCGTAGAGAAGATTAGACGCTTCTGACGTCTGTCTGGCAGTGGGAACTCTATTTTACGATCTAGACGACCAGGACGTAGCAAGGCAGGATCTAGTGTGTCATGTCTGTTAGTTGCCATTATTACCTATAAATAAAGGTAATTACAGGTTATTGTTTCTATTATTACCACTCCTGGTGTGCTCAATTCACAATCTGTTAATATTATTAAGAAAATTATAAAATATGGTATGTAGTCATTGCAACAGTTTTGTGCTGTTCTGTGCATTATGAAAGATGCAGATTTTAGATAACCTGCTATAAACTGATGATGTAAGTTAAGTCTTAGAACTGTTACTACTGATTCAGTGGCATAAAAAAGATGCTTAGAGAAAGTATGCCATTAGAGATACAACATACAGTACAAGCAAACACAATCATCAACACAAATATCTGGACAATGTTTCCACTAGCATTACTCAGAATTGCTCTAGTATAGCTGAAGCTTTGATTATAAGCATATAAAGGCTACTTACTTTAACATTAACTGTTTGGTCAAAACCATCCATTTGGTTAAGTAATTCCAACAAGATCCTCTGAACTTCACGATCAGCTGGAAGCAATTTAACAATAAAACATTATTATCTTTGAAAGGGCTAAGTGACTTCTGTGTCTGATCATTCTTATTCTTTCATAGCATGATCCACTGAGGATGCAAATAAGGTTGAGCCAAGGGACCTTAAGCTTTGATCTTTGCCCTGTTGAGTTTTTAGAATATGTAGCCAGACTAGTGGTTTGTAATTCAATGTCCTATGGCGCACCCTGAACACTCTAATCCAAATTCAGCTAATTTCTAGTTTGGATTATTTGTTGATTTATTGTTATTTCAAAAGATTACATGGGAATGAAAGACTTTAGATATTCTATAGTTTAATCCAATTATCATCAGTCAATAAATTAAAACCCAATCCTTCAACCAGTATCTGAGTGATCATCCAGACAGACAGATCCTTTTCAAACATTATTCAATGGGATAATGACACTTCATATGTCCTTTAGTCTTATCCAATATTCAGATAGGACATGCAGCTCACCTCCTGTCTGTGCGTCAAACCGTTTAGTTGCAATAGCATCGATCTCATCTATGAAGATAATAGCTGGTGCATTTTCTTTGGCAAGGCGGAAGACATCTCTCACCATACGTGGTCCCTCTCCTAGGTACTTTTGTACAAACTCTGAACCAACCACTCTGATAAACGCAGCTGAATATAAGAAAAATTTAAATATTAATATTCTAAAATATTTTATAATGACAGATAAACTTATACAAGCTAAGAACACACTGTTATGTTTTCTAAATATTTGATAATATCTTTACAAATTAATTGGAACAAAAAAAACTTGAACTAGGCATTGGGAAAACCTGATTACAATCATAGAAGAAATCCTGAACAACCAATATAATATGTCACCAGTACTTATTTAAACACTTTCAAGGAAATAAAAATGTAATTTGAATGATGCTCTTGGCATGTTAATACATTTAATGACATTATTAAAGGAATATTCCTTGCCAGACCCTTTCTCTCTTGATATGGTAGCTATAATCATATATATAGTTTCCATATTTAGCAAAACATGGGAAAATGTTTTAATATGGTCAATATTGTTCATTTAAAAATCTAGTACTTATTTCCAGTGAGCTGCCATCTTTTAAGATATCTTGCACGAAGTGATGTCATCAACTCTCAACTTTTATAACCTTGCCCATAACAGTATAGGAAAGTAGCACAAAATCACTTCTAGACAAGTGATCATTACTTTCTGTGCAAAAATATTTTCAGGGCTTATCAACTTAGAATAAAAGAAGAGATTTTCAGAAGGATTAAATAAAATACAAAGTTGAAAAAGAATATTTAGCTGGTTTTGTAATTCTTAATAGCTCCTCACCCAATGCTATATGCAAAGTTGAGAGTCGATGACATCACTTCCTGTGTGAAATTTTAAAAGATGGCAGCTTACTGGAATTGAGCATCACATTTCTAAGTGATCAAATTTTACCATATCAAAACATTTTTGCGTGTTTTGCTAAACATGGCAAGCATATATATGGTTATAGCTACCATATGAGGAGAGAGATGGTTTGGCAAGGAATATTCCTTTAAATTGTCTGTTAATTGTATGTACACATGTCAATGCTGCCAAACCTGGAACAGGTATACAGGCTGAAAAAGAACGACCCTAAAAAACATTCACCTGTAGTATGATGAGCCACTGCCTTTGCCAACATAGTCTTTCCACAGCCAGGAGGACCAAACATGAGAACACCTCTAGGTGGGTCTATACCGATCTGTTTGTAGAGATCAAAGTGTGTGAGAGGTAGCTCTACAGCCTCACGAACCTCCTGTTTCTGAATATCCATGCCTCCTATGTCTGCATACTGGACATCTGGCTTCTCATCTGTAATACAATCAGTGATGTATTAATGTACTGGGTAGGCCAAAACAATTCAAACAAGGCATTAACATGAAAAATGTCACCACCTGCTATTTGTTACAGATGCGGAACTCCAGATGCCAAACTATGAATGCCTTCCACAAAAAAGTTGAAGCTATAACAATATGTCACCACTTGTGTGCAAAGGCTGGTTATACTTGATTAAATTTTTTTTAATATTATGTATTGTAAGAGATATATATAAAAGAAATAAAATACTACATTACGCCAATTCATGTACGTTGGTAAATTTTTAATATATGGTCTGAGGAATATGTACTTTGAGAAGTATTTTTAATTGATCTTGGCCTTAGATTCTGCATCAAATTCTTCACCTCCGGACAATGTTATTTTGTGCTTTGAAACTTGAATTATTTGGTCTATTTGCAGTTTTAAAAATACAGATGTAATGAGAATGTAGATATCTTGCTAAACATTTAACACAATACATTGATGTTAAAATTAAGTCATAAAAATGTTACATACTATTGATATCCTAAGTCGATATTTAAATATGCAAATTATAACATAATAGAAAACATACCTGCACCCAGCATGGTGATACTGCTGTCAGCCTCGGGTGGTAAGACATCAACCAATGCATTGCTGTGCTTGTGTAGGGCAACACTGGCACTAGGCTTCAACAACTCACGATCAATTGTTGACAGAATTCGCACATAGTAATTGGACCCTGGAACATAAAATTACATTAATAAGATACTGTATACAAATTCATGTTTCGTAGTGCATTTTTCGTGGAAACCCAAATCATTAAACAATTTCTGACTCTCAATTTATTGCAATATTCTGAAACTATTTAACTACTAAACCAACCTGTCGTTGATCCCACAATTCCTGTGTTCTGATCAACTGCCTCCAGAAACTGACCAATCACAAGTGGTACACTCTGTATACGTTTCACTTCCTCCTGGGCATGTAGGTACTCCTTCTTTAAATTCTTCTGTTCATCTTTGATGTATTCCTCCTGAACTTCCAAGAATTCCAGTTGTCTCTGCAGTTTCTATATTAAAAACATGAATCTGTTAACTCTGTACATAAATAGGCCGGGTCTTTTTGGTGAATTTTAGAGATTTAACGAAAATTCCTCTGCTGTAATTTGCATTTAAAAAACATATTATCTTCCATATATAAACAGAATTATACGTACACTTGACATGTCACATATGATCACATGATATATCGTCATCGAAAACTTTGAACTTTGAAAAATTTTGAACTTAACATAAAGGGCATCTACACAAAGCTGCCAATGCAAACCTACCTTGTATTTGACATATAGATCATCTACATCTACTGCAAGTGGGTCTGTATGGATAAAGGTCTGGGCTGTACTTGGCCTTGATTCAGATGACACATTACTCTCCTCCTGTAAATATAACATGTCACACTTAATTACAATAAAAAATTGATGTCACAAAAAATCAACAAGTGGATAAACCAGAAGAGACAACACAAAGTGAGTAACTAAAAGTAGAAGGAGACTAGAAGACTGTGTCGAGGAAAATGTAGAGGCTAATGTAACAGTAAAACTGAGGTGTTCCTAAAGGGAGTAAGTGTTATGAAATGACATAGCTTGAACAACAATCACATTCAAGTAATATGACTTTTAATGATGAATATAGTCATGTTTGCATATGACTACAGTTGGATTATTAATTCAGTAAGTATTAGTATGTTGACCTTGAAAAATAAGCAAAGGAAGATTATTCGGGAAAATACAAACATATGTACCTGCCCTAACTTTTGAATATTTCAGATAGTTAGGTATAATATGCAGTAAACCTGTGGCCTTTTGTAATTCAGGGAGTTTCAGCCATGTTCATTTCGGGGTTAATAAAATAACATGGCAGAAAAACATCAAAATAATAGAGGCCATAGCCAAACAACAAAACAAACCAAAATATATAATGGTTGGGACAGGTATATCAGATTCTATTTTTCCATGTTCTCTTGTAATTTAGTCCTTTGATTGTCCTTTTGAGGGTCAAAGTGCTTAAAGGAATCGATGATCCGACTGATCCGGCCATTCACAATAACACAATGTTGACAATAAGTGTAAGTGATTATTTAGGGCAGAGGGTTATAACGTCGACGTGTGGGCAGGCCGTCCAACTGTCCCGCAATTTGCGTATTTGTCATGCATTTGGTGGAAAATTTGAAGTTACGCCAGTTTTTTTGCGTGACAGAATATGTCACCCAAATACGCATTTTACCTGAATATTGTAAAGCAAAAATATTCCTGAAGAAAAACTTCAAAAAGTGATCGCCGATACAGCAACAAAAACAAATGCCAAACAAGGCATTAACATGACAAAATGTCCCCACCTAAAAAAATAAAAATAAATAAATTTAAAACAAGTTGGAAAGACCTTTTTGACCTTGAGAATGTCAATGATTAGACAATGAAAATCAGATCTGAAATCATAAATCAGATTTGAGCTTCTGGGATCTTGTAGATGATTTTGAAATTTTTTTTTAGTCAATTTGAAGCAAGTTGAAAAAGACCTTTTTGGACCTAGAGAAGGTCATTGAAGGTCAAATCTCAAATCTAAAGTCAGATATGAACTTCCGAGACTTTGTAGATGATTTGGAAAAAAAGATTGATCAATTTGAAGCAAGTTGAAAAAATACCTTTTTGACCTAGAAAAGGTCATTGAAGGTCAAATCTCAAATCTAAAGCCAGATATGGACTTCTGAGACATTGTATCTGATTTTGAAAAAAAAGATTGTTCAATTTGAAGCAAGTTGAAAAAAGACCTTTTTTACCTTGAGAAGGTCATTGAATGTCAGATGTCAAATCTAAAGTCAGATTTGAACTTCTGTGAACTTGTAGATGATTTTGAAAAAAAGATTCTTTAATTTGAAGCAAGTTGAAAAAAGACCTTTTTGACCTTTGTTGACCTAGAGAAGGTCATTGAAGGTCAAATCTCAAATCTAAAGCCAGATTTGAACTTCTGAGACTTTGTAGATGATTTTGAAAAAAAGATTGTTCAATTTGAAGCAAGTTGAAAAAGACCTTTTTGACCTTTTTTGACCTTGAGAAGGTCATTGAAGGTCAGATGTCAAATCTAAAGTCAGATTTGAACTTCTGTGAACTTGTAAATGATTTTGAAAAAAAAATTAGTCAATTTGAAGCAAGTTGCAAAAAGACCTTTTTGACCTTTTTGAGCTTGAGAAGGTCATTGAAGGTCAAATCTAAAATCTAAAGTCAGATATGAACTTTTGACAACTTGTAGATGATATAGAAAAAAATTGAAGTCAGTCTAAACAGTATTTGTTAAGTTATTGGAAGTTGTACAGTGCATGAAATAAGGATTTTTTTAACCTAGACATTTTGGCAGGCCTGCCAGATTTTAACAAGCCATATCATTTTTTCTCAGGCCAATTTTTGGCAGGCTGTTTCTTCCTTCTCTGGCCAAAAATTTCACTTACCATATTTCTCCACAACCACTCTAAATTGAGATTTAGTTTAGTACAATATTAACAAAGATAAAACTAATTGCATATTGCATGTCATGTATCATTCACTATACTGTACTTGATGACTTAACCAACAGCCTGAGTGTGTTGATCCCCCCCTAGATTCACCTTGCAAAAACATGAGGAACATGTACATATTGATCAAACTAAATTGTACTGATTTTGGTCGGTTTAGAATTGCTCAGAAATCAGAAGCTTCAAGGTATTCAAAAACACATATTATGTACACAGACTCCACTAAAATTCAAGGTATATATTATTGGTGTCACGGTCAAAACAATTCGGTACGGTTTGGATCGGTACAAATGGTCTCGGGATACGGTACTTTCGGGACGGGACGGGACAGACAGAACACTAAAAATGATACAATCGTCTGATGATGACAGTTTCACTTTCACTTTCAGTTTCACTTTTCAAAATCACATTCAGAAATACGTCAATTAAATCAAATATAAAGCATCTGCCGCGAATGTGATCGGCATTTCACATAGTCTGCATGGTGTACTATCACCAATTCGTTTACCTTGTGATATCGGAGTCCCAAAATACTTCCAAACTGCCGACTTTTTCGACTTAGATGCCGGCTCGATTTTTCAATTTCTTTCCTACATCCGGCATACTGATAATGCACCCGATTTGCGAACTACAATTAAGAAATGAGTCATTCATAGCCAATCAAAATCACCGTAATTTCAACAAACAACAACAGCCAATCGAAAGTCACTTTATATCTTGTGCTTCGGTACCAAACAAAAACATTTTGAAATGTTTTTCAATCTTCAACAAAAGTCATGAAATAAGCCGAAAACGCAGGGAATTCGGAGGATTTTCGGACTGATATGTAAGTTCTATTCATGGGCAATCTAACGAATGCCACAAATGTCTAGCAGGCCAAAATGTCTGGGTGTTTTTATCAAAACAAGCCATCTATAATTTTGTCAAGCCAATGGCCGATGTCGGACGTCTATTTCGCGCACTGATTGTAAGAAATTGTTACAGACGCCGGACGCCAACCTCCAACCACCAACCGCCGTCACAAAAAACGGAGACCATAACAATATGTCACCACTTTTGGTGGTGACATAAAAACCTAACGCTTTCACGCGGATACCGTATATGTCACACATTTTCCCTTGAAATATTTGGGGTAATGTCGACATGAGAAATTGGCTAACTTCAACACTTACTTATTAGAAATAAATCTCGCAAGATCTCGATCCATGCGAAAAAAACATGGATTTCCCCTTGATCGGAAATAAGAGCAAATAAACAACAAGGTGTCGAAGTTACCCTATATGTCGAAGTTACTCCAAATTGGTGTCAACGTTATAATGGGGAAAGTGTCCACATGGTTGGATGACAATTGTTGACCACTAATTTTCAACTCTAAAAATGATATGAGCTTCTCGCTCTGTTCTCTAGAAAACCACATTATTTGAATGGCACCATCAGTGAACATTCGAAGAAGAAATGTAAATAGTAAGAGAACAATCTAGACAATTGAAACTACCAGAAAACAAAATTGAAATATTTTTAAATTTCATGACTTGCGAAAAAATCATGAAAATTTCGCTCAGAATTTTTCGGTGTAAATTATTTAGAAAAGTACGGGTACGTATACGACTAAACAAAGTTAAATTACAGTCATAGTCCTAAAGCCTATATGTCATTACTATATTTACTGAAAAGATATCCATGCATTGAGAAAATGAAGTTTCATACGATACCTTTTCCGAAACGTTAATTCCTATTTCGTCCATGGTGCTGATTGGAAGTCAGATTTCCTGAAAAGAAATCAATAAAAATTAACCGATCAATAATGTTGAAATATTAGATTTTTATATTTTAAAGTAATAGGAAATTGTATAAAATACAATATTGATTCTATGTAATTTCTATGTTCATTTAAAGTGCAGAAAATACATTGTTTTCGTACAGAAATGATAAGTTGATAATTTGAAAAATTCAAGTGACGTCACTTCCTGCACAACAAAATTTGTTGAAAAATGGTGGATGAGCTACTAAATACAGTTTTGTCGTATTATATCAATTCATGATAGCATCGTAAGTACAAGTGCGATTCGGAGTATTCTATTTTTATAACTCGACCCTAGATACAATTTCTAAAGCATACATCTGTCTGATCTTCATCACTGACTCACTCATTCCTGACTGTCAAATGTCAGAGTCAGTACGTCTATTTCCAAACACCCCCATCAAAAAATGTAGTTAGCTTGGCTGTACTGCACATCTATGCTATGATTCTATATATATTATGTGTATTATCCACTGTAGAATGCATTTGCAGAAAAAATTACGAAAAATTGTAAAAAATATCTGGGTTATTCCATTTTTACTACAAGGTATTTTAGGGGGGTAATTCCGAACAGGAGTTTTTTTGGGGGGTAAATCCGAACACTTGCATGGGGGTAATTCCAAACACTTAACTTAAACTTAATTGTTTTAATTATTAGATTGATGGTATATCATTATATGATACCCTTAACTTATGATACTGGGTCCTGTCACCCCTGCATATCAAGAAACCCAAATTTAAATCATTTATTACTGACATCTATTTATTTAAACGCACAGAGTTTGTGGGGGTAATTCCAAACACTAGCATGGGGGTAATTCCGAACACCTAAATCATCATAATTGATTATTTTATTGTAAGATTGTTGGTATACATCATTATATTGTATCTTTCAGGGTATAAATATTATGTAGAGGTAGTAGAGGTACTATTATTCAATTCAATGATCTGCTTGCCATTATTTGGAACCCGTTCGTGTTTACCCCCCTGTTTGGATTTGGACGTATTGACTCCAGTGCAAAGCTTACAAGTTAGCCTACTTAGTTTGTACAAAGCTATCTCTTGGGAGATAGCTTTGCATATCTTTACATCTATCTAAAAGATTGCTATGTGCAAATATCGTAACTTACAAGTAGGCTATTGGCCTAACAATAATGAAGAAAAATTAGTTTTATATGCAGTAAACGTCATGGGCTTTCAACTAGAGTTGAAAGCCCATGGTAAACGTGTAGCCCCGTGTAATATAGGGAGTTTCTGCATATTTTTTTAAAAATAACATGTCAGAGAAAGGCATTGAGATAGAGATAGATCTAAGCCCACAGACAAGGGGTTCAAGCCCCCAAACCAAAAACACTTTTCGAGTGATTTTGGTCATTTTTGGGTCAAAGTTGTCAAAAGTGAACTCCCCCTGGAATTTTTAAAAAAATAATCTCGTGTGAAAAAATCTGATTACTGGGCTTTAGAGACCACATATTTTTTTAGACATGAAAAAACATTTATGTTACATTTTTATTCCAGAGTATTCACTACGCTAAAAAGTGCAGCTAAATAATGTCACGAAATTCAACCCCAGACCTATCAAGGCATCCTGTGATTCCACCAATCGTTACGAATCCACAAGATCGCATATTTTTGAAAGCCCTTTATGAGTTTATTGATGCGGAACTGGCAAATGTAGACAGTGCTTCGCCTGAGCAAAGATATATTGTCTTCAAATCAGCATTTGACAAGGTTTGACCACATTGTGTTTAGTTATTGCATATTCAAAGGAGAGACTGTAAGAGTTAACAATAAAATCATTGAATGCAGTCACCATAATGTTCATTACATTTTAAAGTTATTCAATTAATTTGCTTGATTTTGCATTGTAACATGCATGTTTGAGTGTAATGCATTATACCATAACATTATGACATAATGTATGACTTAAACAACGCAACAATTACTATATATATATATTTTTTTTAGATAATTGACCATGTCCATGCATACAAACCCCTTCTTACTGCCATCAAAGCTGAGTATGAAGATACCATTGAAACAATTCAGCGAGGTCAGAAAGAGGCTTTCTTCCTGTCTGGGAAACTTAAGGCAATGTCACAAGAGTCTAGTACAATAAGGAATTATAGAAAGCGTTCAGAGGAACTTGAAAGAAAGTAAGCCATCCAATGCAAGAATAAATGAATTAAATGAAACAATACTAGACTTGCCTCTGAGATAAATGCAACCCTATGGTATACCTTTGAAGAGTGGGCCACAGACTGTGCCATGGCATATGTGCCAGGTTTTATCCCGACTCATAACCCTGACGTTAATGAAAATATGTCCAAGCTTATCAAGTTATATAAGATTCCTTTTTTTCAGTTGTGTGAATTCTCCATATATTTTACTTTCAGATGTCATATCATCAAAAGTGAGAATGAAAAGTTGGAGAAAAGACGCAATTTTTTGCGTGAGAAGAGAAGTGATATCTTGAAGGAACACGAGGAAATAATTGCTCCACCAAAGAAAGAAATCAAAAAAGACAAACGCTCCATCCCAGGTATTCCAAATTATATTTAGCATTTAAAATTATTTATTTTCTTCAACATTAGGGTTGAGTTAGAAAATTTACTTGATCAAAAGATGCTATCATCATGGACGTAGCACCCGATACGCCTGGTATGCACAGGTGTACCAGATAGTTTGCCAATAAGCCCCAATTACAACCTAAATTTCAAAATCTTCTTCAGACCCTGAACACTCGTTTTTTGCTCCCTTTAACTCGTGTTCCCGTGGTGGCGTTCAACTCATAAAAATAGCGCTACATGATTGTAAATGATTGAAGAGATCATCATTTTGATTTGTACAAACGTAAAGAGGGTATAAAGTTCTACATTTCTACAGCTGTTTAACTTTTGGTTGGCTATCTTGTTTTCTGGAAGCCATTTTAGAAGTTTTTTTGACAATTTATTTATTTCACAATTTTGGGGAAACCAACTGGATTTTCTTCAAAATTGTACACATGTTAGAGGGTACAAGGCTTTACAGCTGATTAACCTTTTGATGTTCATCTTGTTATAGGTTTAACTGCAGAACAATCAACAGACCTCCGTTACCTCACTAAGGATCTTGAGAGAAGAGAACGTCAGCTTAGAGACCTTACCATTAGCCAAAAAACACGCTACACACTCAAAGAAAATAAAGACAAACTGAAACAGCTGCTTGAGGAAAAAGTAGCTAGGAGAGATGAACTTTCTGAAAAGATTGATTATTTAAAAGGAAAACGTGTGAGGTTAAAGGTGGCTGTTGATGCTGCCCATGCTTATAATAGAATCGCTCCTCCACATCAAACTATGGGCCATGTTGTCTTGAAAGCTCTGGATCGATCAATCAAATCATCTCTACCTGACAATGATAGGCTAACTGTAGGTAAGAAATTGAAGTATCATAAGTCATTATTTGGCTCTTGGTACATGTAGAGTGTATGTTTATTGATATAATGTCGTGAAAGAGCCCCGTGAGGCAAAACATTTCTGTACAGTGTTATCAACGACCCTGAGTATTTTTGACAATGAAAATGGGTGTATCTTTGTATTTTGTATTGAATTTGATATAACTTGACCCAATTAAAATATTTACACGTTCATATAAAAAATTTTAGTTTATGATCATTAAAGGAAATTGGCTAAACCATCAGGCATCATATATTTAACTTTCTATTTGAATTCAGCGAAGGTTGTCAAAATTGCATACATTTCTGCATGATGAATGTAGTTTTTATTTTCAATTTAATCTTTTTAATGCAACCACAGGGTTTGAGGAAGAATCAGATGAAGGTAAAAACATACAGATGAATCAATTTTAATATGACATACATGTACCTATATAAGTTTGAAAGTTGTTGTTATGAATTAGTTTATTTAATCATAATTCTGACTTTAGCATAAGTGCTCCCATATTATTATGCAATATTTGATTTGCTATGATTAATGCCTTCAAAAAATTGAACAACAATGTTTTTCTCTTGACCCAATTATTAAAAACATTTTGTAAAAAACACGGTCCTTTATGTAATGTTGACTGATTGGCAACAATTTAATGCAAAAATTGTTTATATATATTTTTTATAACTGTTTTTGTTAACATTTTTTGTTTTTTAGTGCAATTGATTTTTGTTCCTATCTACCAATTCTTGAGAATGAAATGTCTTTCCGAAACCCTGTTGGAACAAAATACAACATTTTCTTAGACCTCTCAATATTATAGTTTTACAAAGGAAATTTTGGTTGATTTAACAAAAAATATGCAAAAACTTAAAATAAAACCCCCCAAAATAGATAAAAATTAAAGCTGGACTACGCTCCGAAACGCAATATGTTGACATATATTGTTTTTACATTTTCAAGCTCTAATATAAAGTTTATGTAAATAAAAATTGTTATTTTCTGCGTAATATCAAAGAACAATCATTTAGTTAAAAAAATAAAAAGGCTAGTGCAGGATTCGAACCCGGGCCTCCCGCGTGCTCAGCGAGGATTCTACCCGCTACACCAATGTATTATTATGAAAGGAGGAAGTAATTAAACGCTACTTATTTTGAATGCTATGATTCGGAAGTGACGTCACGTTCTTCATTTAGAAACCTTTCCAAAATCATATCGCCGGCACTGATCGAAGCAAATTCAATGAAAAATCTTTGAAATGACACATTTATCGTAAGTATTTCTACACAAGATTTGCCCCATTTGTTCATCATTCTATAATCTTTCATTAAGCTCAAAATGATAAAGTTCACCCCCGAAACAACCCAAGATTGCGTTTCGGAGCGTAGTCCAGCTTTAAGATAAACCTTTTATTTCATTAACAAGATACTTTTCTAAAATCAACCAAACTTTCCTTTGTACAATTACAATATTGAGAGACCTAAACACGTTGTATTTATGTCATTTTGTTCCAATGAGGTTCAGATAGATGTTTCATTTCATTCCGAACATATGATGCCAAGAACAAAAGAAGTGTCTGATATGTTTTTTAAAACAATATAGAGAAAAGTATATGTTACCATCCAAAAGATGACCATTAAATTGACGATGTGTAAAATTTTCAGATTGTTTTGGGAACTGGTTTAAGAGAAAAGTGTGTTCAAAAAGTATCGATACCACTCCTTTAAATTAAAAAAAGAAATAGCATATTCTCTAATTTCCACTGAAACAGGGAAATCAGCATATCATTGGGAAATGATGATCTTGTTAGCACTTTACCAAAAATAAATAATTAACAACTCAATGATATCTGATTAATTAATAAAAACAGTTCGTACATGTTGTACATTTAGGACATGGCAACTTCTTCCTAACTATGCCCAACAAAAATTAAATTAAACCAAATGTTCAGACCCTTTATAATGTATATAAAATATTTTGAATACGAAACAGGAGGACAGGAAGAGACTGGAGCATTCACCCAACACAGAGAGACTCCAAGCACATCATTTGAAGATGACGACCCTACAAAGGAAAAGGAGGCCGAAATGATACTGGAGTACATAGAAAAATTTAATGAATTGTTTGAGGAGAGACTGTATGAGGAGGCTGCTACACATGCTGCTAACAGCCCAAAGGGAATCCTCAGGACTCCTGAGACTCTATGGAAATTTAAAGGTATGGTTCCCTCTAGGGACTCCAAGGGTCTCCAATCCAAGTATCACATATTCATTATGGTAAGCCATGCTTCCTTTTTCACATCTCTTGCCCATATATGAGAGGGTCTGGTAATTCAGAGTGGTCACATATGGCATGCAGTTTCTAGAGATCAGAGACCAGGACAATTCATCCTCTCTTCATACCTATACTGGAATGTAAATTAATCTTTCCAATAAATCCTCCTGAATCTGCATGGCAATATATCATAGCGTCATTTTGCAGTAAAAGTTGGCAAGGTTCATTTGAAATGTCTTGGCTTGGTTTATGAAACAAGAATTTTTTATAATTTGGAATAAAACTACATGAACAATGTTTACCATTATAACATTATATTTTGTTTATCAATATTATAGATGCTAAGGTTGAGATTGGCCATAGGTCTCCACTGCTGGCATTTTGTGAGGCCATCATGTCCAATGTACTGGCACTTGGGATCAAGCCCAGTGCCCCAATGTCTCTGGAATGTGTACGCACAGTGTTAGATCAGAATCGAGTTGATCTCTTATCACATTGGATCTCCCAAGATAGGTAAGTACCCATCATGCCCTAGCTAACAAATCATCGTAGCCCAGAACTTTCTCAAACCGCACCTTTATCTGAGTCCACTCGTCACGATTTTCTTAATTTTTTGTTGGTATATCAACATTCTTAATAGGTGATATGTTCATTATTTAAGGAATAAATAATGATAGGCCATTCAATATGGTGAAATTCAGCACGAGTTGGACAGAATGTTGTACAAAGCACGAACCGAAGGTGAGTGCATTTGTACTAACATTCTGTCCAACGAGTGCTGAATTTCACCATATTGAATGGCCTATCATTATTTATTCCGATTCAAACATAAAAATTAGTAAAAGCCGTGTCTGTGGAACGGGCATGAAGGAAGAATACGCATGCTGTCAAGATTCTGAAGTCGGCCGGAAAATTTTAGAATTTGTTTGGGCTGTTCTATTTTACTCCCCTTTTTAGTTTATTCACTTGAAGTCAGCCATAGTTAAATAGTTACAGTAGTTACGGAGGGAGTAAAAAAGAACAGCTATCCCCGGACAGAGCCCCAGATGTGCAGCTGAGATGTGACGTCACTCAAAACAATGCAAATTGCAGATTGAATAGAGCATGGTCATGTATCTATGGAGAATTAGAGAACGTTCTATATTGGCTATGCTGCATTCTGATTGGTTGAGAAATTCGAATAGAGCACGGTCATGTTTGAATTAGTATCAATACACCCCCAAAATGCATTTTTCGACACCGTTTCGGTGCCAAATTTCGGTGCCGTCTCGGCACCAAATGGACTTACTAGTCCGTGGCAAATTTTGGTGTCGAAAGGTTTCGTTGCCGGAACGGTGTCAAAACGGTGCCGGGATAGTGCTGAATTTTTTTGATGCCGACACGGCGCCGAATTATATTGGCTGTGTACTCCCATGGAAAATAGTTAAAGAGAGAATCAGATCTAGCGAGCAGCCTAACAAAAAATTGTTTCAATTTTAGAATATTTCTGGCTTAAGTCATTCCTTGTCATATCTATTTTTTAAAAATCCCCTAAGTGCACATTTTATTTCAGGAAAATTAAAGATTTTTACAATAATGTATTAATTTTCTATAAGAATGGTTACCATTCTTATTATTTGGGAGAATTTAAACATTTTTGACCCATTTTTGCACTTTTAATTCATTATAACTTCACCAATTTATAACATATTGTTGGGTCTCTACGAAATGATGACGCCAATATGGTACGACAAACTTCAGAGTTAGAGTAACATAGGCTTCTTTATTATATATAGTCAAACTACACTATCTATGTACAAGTTATATACTACTGAGCTACTGTACTGACTGTAAAAGACCCAATCGTAACTCCGGATCGTCACTCCAGGGTGAGGTTTCGAAGCCTCTTATATAGTACTACTATTGGCATGTTGCCAAACCACGATTGGCAACCTGCCAATGACCAATTTGGCAAAGTGCCAATGAAACTTAATGACCAAATTATTCTAAGTTCTCACTGAAATGTCAGTGAAAATGGTTAAGTTCAGCTGTATGAATGATTAAAATTGCCTAAGTCATGAACCACTGTTATTGCAAAATGACAGAGTCCAGCCCCTTTGGTTGGATGTAAAATGTTTAAGTATTGAGATACAGGCTCGTGAAAATAACAGAGTCCAGCTAGTCTGGTTATGAGAAATGATTAAGTGTTGCCTATATAATGAGTGAAAAGAACAGAGTTGTGGTTATTTTGGCTTCAATGATTCTGTTAAGTCTTGATGCACAGATATGCTGCCATCTTTTGGTAAGAATTGAAACCATGCATGACTTAGAAAAACCCAACACTATCGTGAATCTTTTGGGAGATATTGTATTTGAGATCGTAACGAATAGATTGGTAGGTCAGTTGTACATGTTGCTTGTAATTTTTTCACCCCTATAGATCTGATTCTGCCTTTAACTTTGATTATAGACATTATTACTTTGGTCCCTTGTTAAATGTTTGATTTTTGTTGAAAACTTTGCAGCCAAGTAATAAAATATGGGCTTTTACCCCTACCAATGGGCTTTCATCTAATTGAAAGCCCATGCCCTACCTCAAATGAAAACTGTACTCTAAAATATGTTATTGATAATATAGTGCTACACACCTTATCTTGTTGCAGGCTGACACTAACAGAGGAGTTGGGTGATGTTATTTTTGAATTCTGCAAGTGTCGGTCCCTGTGTACATGTAGCTGTCAGGCCCTAGCCCAGAGGGTATACTCCACAGTTGCGGCACACTCTAAAGTCGTTCTTTGTCTCATCAAACAGGGGAGAGTTAAGAGTGCACTGGAGTATGCTAAAGTCAAAGCTGATTTTGCACATGGAGATTTCATGGATCTGCTAAGGTAAATATCTCAGATTATTATATCAGCATCACACTTAGCCATGAAAGATCAGGCAATAATCGATGGTAATTATGGTGTGTGATATAAGTTATTGAATAATTTGAGAAAAATACAGAAAAATGTTGTGTCTGAGAAAGTTTCTATTTTCACTGGCGCCAGTTTTCATGGTGCTTTTATAGGTTTTTCAAGAGAAAATGCAATATGAAATGCATAATCAGAATTTTCGCAAAATTAATTTGACCTGTTTTATCCATTCATTGCTTTTACATTCAAACAGGTTGAGTCCAAGTGGAGAGCTGGCCCATGCATTGATAGATTCGGAGGAGCTAGGGATGGGTACATTGCCCATAGGAATGGTAGTGAAGACATTGCTGGGTACGGAGGCAGAGATTGATGGTCTCCAGATCATACATGACATATATCTACAATCACCTAGAGGTAGGTTGGATGATTTTCAAACTGCAGTCTTGGATCAGATCTGATCAGTATACTGACCCTGACCCTGTATGGGGTTTGGGATTTCTGGGAAGATTGAATGCAAGACTAATTAAGGTTGTTCAGTGGTCACCTACTGGTCTGTAGATGTGACTAAGGCTACAAAGTCCTCAGTCATATCTGGTCTATACTTTGACCCTGTATGGAGAGTCACTGAAGACTAATTAAAGTATATGTATGCAGTATAATGGTCATCTGCCAGTCTGTTTACATGCATCAAATCTGGTCACCTTGTCTACATGCATCAAATCTGGTCACCTTGTCTACTTATATACTGATCCTGGCCCTGGATAGAGCAGTGGGGGTTGCAACACTGGTTTCATGCAAGACAAAGGCTGTACCATATGAGGACCATTACAATTTTTGATAGGAATATACGGTTTTTCAATTTCTTGTAATTCTTGTATTCTGAACCATCCTCACTGATAATACTATTTTGGACTTTGAAACTTTAAGAAATATTTTGGATTTAGCATAGCAAGATATTGTACATGATAAATAAAATGATGAAATATAACTGTTGATGTGATGAATTAAAATGAATATTCATTGTTTCAGATACACCAGAGCAGAGTGCACTACGTAAGTTGATATTTGATGACACCAGTATTAGCCCTGATGAGTGGATGGAGATTGCAAATGCCTGTATAGACAATGGCTTTAGAGAGGTGGGACTTGACATGGTGGCAGCTACAACTGTCTTTGGAGCTATGCAGAGAGCGCTATCCCAGTAATGTGGACTACTATATTATTTAATGCTCTCTGATATCCTGCGGTGATTTTGTCCTGCTTTTAACAGACATGATGATTATACTGTGGTAATTCATCTCAGTGTTTTATCAGAGACTGGGAACCCAATGATAATGATGTACCATGCTGACTTTTTTGCTGGAAGACTCTCAATATTCAACGATCTCATCATACTGTAAAACTAGAAATTTTCATGGATGAGATATTTTTGCAGATGTGAAATTAGTTTTATGACTTGAGCCGACTCTTTCATTGCAATGATCCATTGTTACATTCCATTTAATCTTTGTCATTTCCAAATAATTTTGTGGATGGAGTTTTATAGTTGGTTAAAAAAAAGCCTGGGGCTTCAATTGTGTAAAATGATAAAATCTGCATTATCACATGAATTTTGGGAAAATCACAAAAACATCCTGTTAAACAGTGACCAGACTCCAAACCTTTATTGATAAACTTATAAAGGACTTTATCATGAAGACTCCCCTAGAACATGTAGAAGGGACTTTTTAATTTTTATGACCATGGATGCTAAAAACTGTCTTTATATGTACACCAATTAAAGAAATACAAGAGTGACTTTTAAATGAAAGGCTTTGTAGATCTATACCATGGTCATCATTGAATGGAACTATCTTGTTATTGCATCATCCGTCCATGGAGAGAAACAGACATCTCATCCTTATTAAAATGTATTAAACTCTGAATAAAAATACACACTAATTGAACAAAATAGATTTGTATGATTTGATTTATTTCTGAATGCCTAGTTACTATGGTTACATAATTTAAACGCGGATATAACATTTGGTTGAAGATAACACTAATTTTGAATTGATACAATACTAAATGGTAAATAATACATCTTAGTTAAACTAGGGTAGTTGCAAAAATATATTTGAAAAATATTTACAGATGACAAATCAAATTTAATTTTAGAACTGTTAAATGGCAAGATATCAATTCTTTCATCACATCTCTATTATTGAATGCCACCAATGAGGTTGATGGGGTGCAATATGCCATCTTCACAGATGGAAGGGTGCAATTTTGCACCCAACACCCTATCTAATAGACACTAATGGTCAAACATACTAAAAGAAGGAGACTGGTAGCTGAGAAGCTGACTATGCTACTATACTACATACATATTCACTCGGTGAAGTGACCCATACACTAGATACTGTAAATTCATTTTTCTTTAAACATCATTTCTCCCCCAGAATCAAAATCAATGATTACATTTTTTGTACTAGTTGAAAGCCCATGGTTAAACCCATAAGAGCGTTGAGTTGTATCTATAAACATTACAACCAATGCACAAATGAATAAAATAACAATCTTCCATAATTTCTTTATATAAATCATAATCAGAGTGATACTTTTTCTTCATACTTCTAAAAATTGTTCAACTTTCTTGGACCACCCTGTATATATTAGATGAACAATATACAGTCACTGAGTATAAAGTCTCTAATAGAAAAAAGCTATTAGCATATAAGGGTTTCATGCAATATATCCTTTTAGAGGGACAATAAGATATATGAGCCCTTTAGGTATTATCATTCCATTCATTCATTCCCATCACCGGACTGACAGGAATATCTTACACAATCTCTAAGATACATGGAAAATATGTATATCTTATATGTAACAAAACTATTTTCTACAATGCAGTACAGTACAGTACAGTACAGTACAAGGATATATTGGGTGTCCCAAAAAATGAATCACTTTTTGACAAGTATATTCCCAGCAAACGTGGCAAAAGATTATCTGAATAATTTGAAATTTTCTATTGAAGAACTATAGGATATCAGTAGCAAGTGTTATATATTTGAAAGAGATGGGTGATATATTATGTGAGCATTCTCAAATTAAAAACAGCATGCCAAAATATACAATATCAACGTAACTTAATTGAGTCTGAAAGAAGCCATTTTTTCAAGCAGATATGATTTTGAGTATTTCCTCCAATGATATCGCCTCCCATGACATAATTATCCAGTCCTTAAATACATATTAGAAGGAGTGCATTTTTGAGTCAACAATTACATGACTCCAACCCTTACCCTTAATTCCTATATGATCTCTCACCCCATCTTTTCACTTTGAAACAGTTTTCAATAGCAACCTTATTGCTTTCACTAAAAGGCATCGTAAATCCTTCCAAACTGAAATTTTAGACAGAACTGATTTTGAATACAGAAAACAATTACACAAGTCAACAGACTTAACACCCAGACAGGCTTTTTCTATACTAAAACTGATTGACAGATGCCAACAGCTGACAGGGGACATTAACACGATGAAGGTCTCATTGAACTGCTCTGATACTGGATTTTTATTTTTTAGACATGATGTTTTGAATTTGTTAATACTCGCATTATATGTAACCCATAACCTGTTGCTGAGAAAATACTTCTCAAAAAGCAATTCACTTTTTTTGGGACACCCGATATATCTCCTGAAATATAAAAAAGTTGACTGGGATATAATTACAGAGATAAAACAGCTTAAACTGTACTTCTAATAAATATGATTGCAGTATATACTAATGTCAAACATCTGCAACAGCTACTATTAAAATAAAATACTACAAGTATAATGGACTAGCGCATTTAACTATCAGATACACTGTTTAGGAAATATCTTAAAATAATTTCAAACACTACAATACAATTTTCACTACTGTACAATGAAAAAGTTGAAATTATCAGTACACTGAAGCTTAATTCTATTCATGTATTATTGTATTACTTAGTGTTAAGTCTCCAATTACCCTCCAAACAATGGACACTTTTTACACGGGACATGGAAACATAGTACTTTTTTCACTGTTTAAATAAGAAAATAATCTTCTCATACTTGTATATACATGTACATCTAAAATTATACTTGACTGCTGAAAAAACTAGATATTAAAAACGACTGTATTTGACTATTAGAGCCTCTTATACAGTGCTGTTCATATGTATATATTATATAATACATGTACATTATTTACAATAAACCACAGCCCTGTAGCCAGGGGGATGGGTTTGGGGGTTTAAAGCGAACCCCACCATCCATACCATACCATACCATACCATACCAAGATTTTTTCAAATTAACGCAGCTTTTCAACATTCTGAGCTGCGCACTTTTCAAATAAATGAAATCCCCCTGGTATATTTTTGAAAAGTGAACCCCCAGGCTAAGTGCCTGAACCATGTATTCTCTTCATCTGCTTATCATATTTTCCTTTCATCTTTCTAATTCAGTGATTTTGGGTAAATACATGAAATATCAGAATATAGATCTATTAGATGCCTTATCAAAAATCAAAGAAATATGTTACAAATTCTCGATAAAAATACAACAGCAGACCAGGGTTTTCACTATGACACTAAGGAGCACAATCCACTTTAAAATACTTCAAATCTTCTGAACCCAAAACATTTCAGAATACTTTTTATCAAGTGAACTGTAAATAAAATTGATTACAAATCATTCATGAGGAAAATTTTGGGAGCTCAAAACCCGTATAATTTTTGGTGATACATGTAGTTAAATACAGTTATTTGTTGAAAAATGGCTATTGCCTCTTGAAAACCCTTTTGCAGTTAACAATGTATTTCTTATGGAAAATAGTTCAAACTGTTAATAAATATTTCAAACCAAAAAATGGAATTTTGAATGCTACATATTTATCATCAAGCTCAGATCATTATAATGTCCAATGCTCAATAATAGCCTATAATATAAATATACTGATTCTTCAACGACCTTAGCAGCACCATTTTCTAATTTGCAAGTTCATCAAAAAGTTTTTCGTATTTAGTATACTATTTTTCTTTTTTTTCCACACAAACACAAATATAACCAGGGTTACAGTAATTTAAAAATTTGTTAAACACTGATGTACTTATTGTTTCTGTAATCAATTTCGAGCAAGTAATTTTCTACAGAAACAGGTTAAAACTGTTGTTTCCACATATAGGAGTGGGGGGTGTAGCCTTGGTGTATGTTGCCAGCAGCAGATGGTGCTTTTGTGGTAGATGGTATTGAATCAGATATACTGGGTGAATTAGCTTGGGCAAGGTGAAGGGGAAGGCCAACTCTCTCCGTTCTTAGGTCAGAACGCATACGTTCTGTCATAACAGTAACCTGTGGCCTAATTGGTGCGCCATTTGAGGCGTCACGGGAGTTTACACCTCCATTAGTATTGCAGTATGAAGATAGCTGATTAGCTGCTGTGGCCACAGTTGGTGGGATTGGTGGAGAGACTGTGCTGTACCCCTGAGTGATGTTACTCAAGGAAAGTGGTACACTTGTTGATGTGCCAGCCAGCAGATTATACGCCTGACTCATATGACTGGATAGAGGGGATTGAAGGGGCACCGGGACGTTAATTCCACTCTGGGGGTACCTCTGGATCGCACCAGCAGCACTCTGTACTACTGAATCATTCAGGGGTATAGGAGAGCCATTTTCAGCAGGGGATGAGTTATTACTCAAGCGATGTTGGTTTTCTCTTAATTTAGCACTAGCTTTGATGTATGCCAGATGTGCCTCAACCTGTGAGCCGTTATCTTCTAGAGGGTTACAACCCATAGCAGCAAGCAAAGCGGCATCATTCATATCGCTTGATAGACGTTTCTTCTGGGGTAAAATAGATCTTGGGAGGGGTGCAGATGCAGGTACAGGTGGTGCCTCCACTGGTTTTGAGTTCTCAGCAGATTCAGGGCTTTCAGATTTGATACAACGAAGTGGTGATACTTCACCAGTGAGTTGACCAGCAGTTGGGAACACCGGGGGGGACTGGGCTAAAGATTGAGCAACTTTATACGACTCACTTGCCATGTATTTGTCCATTAAATGTTTCTTCGTTTTTGTTATTACAGCAGCAGTCTTTTCTTCAATTTTTACTTCCTCGCGTGCAGCTTCAACAACGCTGTCAATAGCCTCGTCAATATGTTTACTTATAACATCTGGATCAGGGCAGTCAAACTTCAACTTCTTTTTTACCATCTGTGGACTGTCGAGATCCACTGGTCCTTTCTCTCGATCAGCAGCTTCAAAATCATCTGTGATCATTTTACATTTCTTTTCATGCCTTTGCAACTGGTCTTTTCGCTTAAATGCAGCATCACATGCATGACATACAAATGTCCTTGATGGAGAGTCAGAAGTATGCACTCTTTTAGTGTGATTATTCAAGTGGTCTTTTCGACTAAATACTTCATTACAGATACTGCATTCAAATGGTCTGGAGTCCGAGTGCAGTCTCATATGACGTTGCATGTGGTCCTTCCTTGCAAATGCCTTCTCACAGAAATCACAAGGAAACGGTTTTATTGTTGAGTGAACAGCCATATGTTTAGATAAATGATCAGAGCGCTGGAACTCCTTTCCGCAATCTACGCAAACATGTGGTTTCTTAGTGCTATGACTTAGAATATGCTTGTCTAGGGTATTTGTACGAGAAAATCTTTTCCCACATTCTGGACATTCAAGGGAGCCCTTGCTCTTTGATGGCGTTGAGTGCTCCCCATTGATCGGTTCATCTAGCTGGGCTGATGCCATCTTGGATGTTCAAACTGAAACACATTAAAAGAAAATATTACTTATATTAACTTTGTAAACAATAAACAGATTATGGCTATGTATTTACATAACATATAATACATATGCCCAAAATTATAGAAATATTCTAACTGGACTGGAGTTATCTTAAGTTTTTGGAAAGTTTTAATTTTGGTGGATTTCGAGAAGATTTCATCTAGATTTTGAATCATTTCATATGAACCAGAAACAAAAATTGATGAAAGCTAAAACGGCAAATTAAAACTGCTCACAGTACTGTCTTTTATAATTAATTTGTGAATAGCACTGGTGATATGAATGCATTCAATACTAATCATGCTCATAGAAATATGTATGTGAGTTATCTCATTTCATCATTCATAGCAGGAGTTTCATAAGTAACAGGTAGCAGGTGATACCTCCAGTTGTATTTACCAAATTACATTATATTGTTGTAATTAAAGTTTGCAATAACCAGCCTATTGTTTTCATTTGTTTTGCTATTTGTCAGAAATGTTGATGAAACCCTAGCATAGTTAATCAATCAATGGACTGACCTTATATATAAATTGGCTCATTGATACTAATGATAATATACATTCTATATAATTCTAGTTTATGAGTTTTCTGTTAAATAGAGTATGATTCATTTCTTTATGTAACATAATTCTAGTACATAATTTGCTTATACTTTATTTCAAAGGGTGATTAAGACCATAGTTTTAGTTGAAAGGAGAATGTTTGATGTCTTGCAAAGATTAGAATTGTATTGTCACTTGCTTTATGCCTTAAAGATGGGCAACATGATAACCAATATATTTACCAGCAAATACCTCCTCTGTTAAAGTGGCAACAAGGCCTGTAGAAAGATAAATTGAAAAGATTCACTTTTTCTGAGCTGTCAGGCAGTCAGGGTAATGTTTGGCTTAACATGTATATCTATTTCAGCATTTAGAAGTGTAAATTAAGCTTAACCAGTGTTCGCGCTAGCCATTTAAATTTCTGAGTCCCAGGGAAGCAACACATTTGAAAAATGTGAGTCCCGTCTAATTTTTTTTGCGTCCCTCATATTTTGTTACCAAAGTGAAAGTAAAGTGGGCGATAATAGAGTGCTTCCGCTAAAACGGGATAAAAATGACATGTATTGTAATTCTATGCATTCTCCCGATAAATATCTATCATTTGGTCTTTTTCACACAATTCTTTACTAATGCTATACCAAAATTCTCCGAAATGAATGAAAGAAATATTCAAATTAAGAGTTGTTTTCACATTTTACCAACCAGCGATCTTCAAGGTCGTGTCAAGGTCGTGAACTTTTTGTTTCTTTTTATAACATTTCTCCTTACTCTGACGACTTTTAGATGAAAAACGTTGATCTATCATTAAATAAGTATATTGATGTATAACATTAGATCGATATCTAACGGTTCCTAGTGGAAGTAATTAAGGTTATTGTGAAAAACAAGTCTCAATTCTCAATTTTGAAACTAATGTTTGCGTACAACAGATTATGCAGCTTCGGTATACTCCGGAATGACTAGAAACCCCGTGAATATACTGAGACACTTCGGTAGCCAATTAGATTTGCCGACATAAACATTATCGAGATCAAGGAAGTAGACGATTTGAAAATTCTTCAGAAAATCATGTTTTATCACTTCTACGCTGCAGTAAAAGTTACCTAATGGTGGTGTAGAATCTTTGCGTCCCAAGGATGTAAGTTATTTCTGATTTTTCCGTCCGACCTCTTGAAATTTCCGTAAAAACGAGAAAAAACGGCGTCAACGCGAACACTGGCTTAACGTTTCCATAAGATGAGTGTCACTTATATATTTTTATATATACTACATTTCAAGATTTTAACTGCAGGAACTTCAGCTGAATAGCATTCATTAATGAAAATAGATGTTAGCCTTGATGAAATATCCAAACTTCAATATATTTTGACACTAGGTCCATGATCGTTATATACGTCTCAGAACTAATTGTTCAACTTTGAATCTTGATGGCAGTTTTCTCATTGGAAAAACAATCTATTAATAGCCTATAGAGTGGGCTATTCTGAATCTGATGATGAATTAATTAATGTACAGGCAACTCCATTTTTTGCAATCTGTAGAAGCTTTCCAAGGCAACAATAGGCTATATTTGACACCAATATATAATAACAGAAAGTCATGAAATCAAATAAGATAAGGGTTCACGTCCTGTAATATAGTATATACTAGGCAGCGGGTAGTTTATAACTAAACTGTGTGCAGGGTAGCGATTAAAATTCTGAAGTGAAAAAATGGAAGCTGTTTTCAAATTTTGTAATCAAGACCACTTTAAAATTCGATTCATTTTTGGCAAATATCGAGATTGCATTCTGGGAGAAAAACCTCCTTGGATGTTAATCAAATTTCTGAACATACTGAACTACCTTACATTCATGTTATCCCGTCCTTGAAGCAAGGCCCGCGTAAAAAACACAATACTCGAAAAAATGGATTTGGAATGTCAAATGAAGCATACTTACCCAACCTATCTAGCATACTAATTATACATATGTATCTGTAACTGTTGTGTCATAGATTTACTCTTGAGGTCGGAAACTTGAAACTCTTGCTTACTTGATAATAAGGAAGTGGAGCTTCATAAACAAAAGGCAGCACTAGATCTATAGTACCTGGTGTTTGGTTGACACAGGATTCTGTACGAATAGTCAACCACTAAACCAATTAGTCTTGTGAATCTTAATTTTACAGAACATTTTCCATGAAACTTTCAGGCAGAAGGAAATGAAAATTGGTAAGTAAACTAGATCACCAAATATGCCGCTAATTGTGCTGTTTTATACTGAATCTATTAGTTTTATTACACTCTCTACATATTTAAGTATGTGATACTTACCTAATTATGGCGAAGATACCGATATGAAGCTGATATTTTCACGGAATATACTGGCACAGTTTCACCCCTCCCTCTTTGTGCAGTTTTCTACTTACGAATAATCATATCGCTAACTCGATCTAGCGAGTTTTAGACCGGAAATGAAGTTGAAAATGAAAACGTTTGACTTTATCAAGTATTTCTATCAAGTATTATTGGCCTAACTCCACGTCTTAGTCATATTTGTATACGGTAGGGATGAACCTCTCGACTTCAAAGGCAATTACTGAAATATCCATGTATGCTTTAGCCGAAATTTGATCCAAAAAATATTCTTTCAAAAATTCTTTTATTTTTTTATTTTTATTTCAATTCAATTCAAAACATGAATTCAACATTGTACATGCAAGACGAGTAACACCCCCCTCAGAGGGGAAATAAGAGTGCATGGGCGAGTGCATTACTGCATATTAATTGCATGGGCGAGTGCATTACTGCATATATACAAAAACATAGAACTTATTGAAAATGTGCAAAGAAGAGCTACACGTATTATCCCATCCCTGAGAGAACTATCGTATTCAGAAAGGCTCAGAACTTTAGATCTAACAACCCTAGCCTATAGGAGACTTAGAGGCGACATAATAGAAACTTTCAAGTATATGAACAACTTATATGATGTGAATAGCCTAGACATATTCCCAATCCAACAGAATAGAAACACAGGACCAACACTAAGAAGAGCAAACACACAGATGCTCAGAAAATTCCACTGCTCAACGACAAACAGACAAAACACCTTCAGCCAGCGAGTGATAAGACAATGGAATGCACTCCCTGAATTCGTAATTAGGGCTGATAATACCAACACTTTCAAAAACAGGCTAGACAAACACTGGATGGATCATCCAATGAAATTAGACCACAACATTGATTATGGCTATGTACATAGGTAGTTGGGGAAACTTGACTTTTTAACTTTTTATGCAACAATCTAAGGACAATGAGGTCCTTGCAATGATCGATTAACAGGCAAGCATGCCTATAAATCGTAATTCACTTATAATCTTATAATCTTATAATATAAAAAAAATGCGCAGACCTCCCCCCCGCACTCTTGTCTTATACTTACTTCCTGCGAAAGCTATGTGGATTTTGATATAATAGGTTATTATTCAGTGCACTTGGACAGCTAAATAACAGTGACCTTTAAAACATGAATAATGAGATCTGTGGCTTACTTTTGGTCTCTAACGGTGTCTTACATCAGTATCATCAATCCGTGCAAGTATTGGAGCGCTGAAATACTTCTTTTTCGATCAAGACTTGTAAATTGTTCATCGAGTGAATGTTTTTTCGACCCATTTCCAATATTGCGGTTTGCTAGGAGCGAGATACGCAACGAACGAAATGAATTTTGAGAATGAGTTAGGTTCGGACTTCCGACAAACTACGAAAATGTCTGAGCAGAAAACGCCATATTGGATTTTGGCAGAAAGAACATTCACTCGACTAACAATTACAAGTCTTGATCGAAAAGGAAGTACTTCCGCGCTCCAATACTTGCACGGAAGGATGATAATGATGTATGACATAGTTAGAGAACAAAGGTAAGCCACGGATCAACTTAATTCATATTTCAAGGGTTGGCTGTCATTGTAGAGATAGTGGGAAGTTTCTTAGCGGCCTTTGTCACAGGAAGTTGTATCAAGTCCTTTTTGGGCCTTTTGGTTTTTTTGCCCCTCCCCTCTCTCAGAAGAGATGTATTCACCTCTTCTGAGAGTGGGGAAGGGCAAAAAGCTCCGTTAAGGCCCAAAAATGACTTGATACAACTTCCTGTGGCCTTTGTATTACACTTATCTCTGTGGACATTTGTTATCTGGGGTACACAAAAATGAGAGAATGGCCATCGAAAAATAGATATGTCAGAGAATTAGATGATGGGTACAGGTTGGGCCAATAAAAGGTAATCAAACAAATGTTACTAGCATGGGTTTAAAGAGCAATTGTACTTGGTAGAATGAAGAACATTTGAAACAAGTTTTAATATTGCCAAATATGATTTTGAACTCATGCTGAATGATTGAGTTATTAACATTTGTTGTGGTTACCTTTTTTGGCTCAACCTGTATTAGATGGCTTAGGTACCTTAAATTTGAAGCTATATAGTAAAAATGCTAGGGTATACATTCAGCTTTTGAATTAAATAAATATTTGTCGAGTTGTAGGGCCATTACATTACTGTATATTGAATTGATTTTTCCAGTGTGAATTGCTGAATCATGAGTCAAGAATTCCCACCCACACCACAACAGATCGATGACATCCCTGTCAAACAGGACAACCCACTCATTCAAATAACAGCGTCAAAAGCTGAAATTGATCGAAGAATCTCAGCCTTTATAGAACGAAAACAAACTGAGATAGACAGTAATAACAGGCGGGAATTTTGCCATCCAGTATCCTCAAATGAAGACCCATCTACGGTAAATAGCTGCGCTCGTACTGATGCCATGTTAGTGCCCCGGGGTGGTGGAAGTAGTCATATCAAAGTTTCACAAGTGATGAACCCATATGGCCCACAGGGTCAGAGAAAATCTGACAACGAAACAGAGGGGAATTCTAAAGCCATGTGTGCAGATGGTATAGAGGAACGACTCAGAAATATGGAAGTCCACTTAAACATTGATGATGAAATGATAAGTGCTAACCCAAAAAGACAGAATGTGTATGAACGTCTTCGACATTTGGAGAATCGGATTCTTTATCTCGAAGGAGTATCTCCAGAGTATTTCCATAGTAACAGTGGGCCGCCATCAAAAAGAATGAAGCACAATCATCCGACACGTCTCAAACTTGACCATCAGAATCTATCAATCGGGGACATTGACAAACGTATCGCTCAGCTTCAAGCGACACTAAGTAAAAAAACTATGATGCCTTATTGATAGTTCAAAATATTTGTGACATCACTGTCACAGAAGAACAGGCTTGATATAGAAAACTAATAGATGAGCATATCATGGTCTCATAGTTTGTGTGTTTGTTCTTCATTTTCAGCCTGTTTAATTTTTGTAATTTGACAAATTAAATCTTTGCCAAAATGTCCAGGTAGTACATTTCTCTGTTCAATTATAGAATTGCATTTTAACAAGATCACGGGTATTAACCAGACCTCATGATACTGTGAGCGTCATGTCTGAAGCAAGGATATGAATTAGGGAGCTCGGTGAAATGTTCAGCTCAATGTGGATCCTCAATTGCTCATGCGTTGTTGTGGTCTGGCTAGTACCCGTGATTATGGTATGAAGAAACAAGATTTTTGATAGTTTTGTAGTACTTTATATTAATTTTGGTGCTAATGTATTTCAAGACTGCAACAAATTAATGGTGGATACTACTGAAAAATATGTTCTGACAAGTGTAAATAAAATGTTATGATTCAGTGATTTTTTTGTTATATCATGCAGCAACTAGCAAATCAAAAATGACTAGAAAAACAGCAACTCCACAGAGTAGCAAATCCCACCGAACAAAACATATTATGCTTATTATCGCTAGTGTAAATGTTGAAATGTTTGTGCACTTTGTGATAGAAGCATGAAATTTGGCACAAAGTTAGTTTATACCATTGTGAACTAGGCATCATCATATAAAATTTGAACCAAATCCGTTCACTGGTATATGAGTTATCAAAGATTACATTTTTTACGAAAATTGTCCGCCATCTTGAAATTCAGCCGCCATCTTGAAAATTATTTCTTGAACAGAGCTATTGTGTCCCTAGGCATAATCATATAAAATTTCAACCAAATCTGTTCACTGGTATTTGAGTTATAAAAGATTACGTTTTTTACGAAAAGTTGCCGCCATTTTGAAATTAAGTGGCCATCTTGAAAAATTTTTGTCGAACATAGCTACTGTGTCCCTTAGCATCATCATATAAAATTTGAACCAAATCCATTCACTGGTATTTGAGTTATCAAAGATTACATATTTTTACGAAAAATGGCCGCCATTTTGAAATTAAGCGGCCATCTTGAAAATCTCTTTTTGAGCGAAACTCCTTTGTCCCTAGGCATCAGCATATCAAATTTGAACCAAATCTGTCAACCTGTATTTGAGTTATCAACGATTTCATTTTTTACGAAAAATGGCGGCCATTTTGAATTGAGCGACCATATTGAAAATTCCTTCTCGAGCAGAGGTGGGATAATTACCTTGGTAACACACTGTATCCCGTCCTTTAATGATATAGGTCAACAAAGCATTTCAATTTATGACAAAATGTTATCATTTTCTGGGGCAATCCCTCCCTATCTGGCTATTGTCCAGTTGTCCCGATGCATCAGCATATAAAATTTGAACCAAATATGTCAATTGGTATAGTTAAAGCCTGAACAGATTAATGGATAGAGGGGGTTCTCTCACCTTAAGGCATCAACCTAATAAAACAACCAAACCTGTCAATTGGTATTTAAGTTATCGCCTGAAGAGATTTGTTGATAGACAAATGGCTTTTAGTACATTTTCTTTTTTCTTCCATACGAGACACCATTGAAAAACCAAGTGATCATCTGGCTAGATATCATGGATGTGATTGAGACATCTAAAAGTAAAGTATAGCCAAGCAATGAAGTGTTCACTCCCAGAGGTGCACACATAATCATATTTCAGTGCATCTGCTTGTAGCAAGGCTGACTGACTATTTCTAGTTTGTGACTAACAATAGTGAAATGTACAAGTATAAACTACATATTTATGGTTGAAACCGGATCCACCAAATTAAAATGGCCACAAAATTGAGTAGAAGTACAGTAACTCCAGCAACATGACCTTCATTCATAGAAAAGAAAATCAAATGAATTGCAGCCTCGGCTATAAATTATTCTGATGATTTTGTAGCTTCTATACGTAGATCCCAGGAGTTCGCAAAGTGCTTTAATAACTAATAACATAACAAGATGTGTTTGAATTCCATTATGTATTATGTCCAATGTTTTATTACATGATTTACAGTAATTCACCAGCAGGTCTCATTCTAACACACAATCCTCACCAGGCACAGGCTAATATAAATTCTAATAGAGTCTAATACAGTTTAATGTACAGCACCAAGATTTAACAACCAATTTGGAACAGTAAAACTGGCCCATGTAAATGAACAGTGAATGGGGGATTTCTCAGAGCTGTACATTAAGACTGCTTAGATGAATAAACATAGAAAACTAAATGAACTCTAAAAGCTTATAATTTTCACACAATGTAGTAATGTACTGCATGGAAATACTGTACATAATGATAATTTTCACACAATGTAGTGATGTACTGCATGGAAATACTGTGCATAATGATAATTTCCACACAATGTAGTGATGTACTGCATGGAAATATTGTACATAATGATAATTTTCACACAATGTAGTAATGTACTGCATGGAAATACTGTACATAATGATAATTTTCACACAATGTAGTGATGTACTGCATGGAAATACTGTACATAATGATAATTTTCACACAACGTAGTGATGTACTGCATCGAAATACTGTACATAATGATAATTTTCACACAACGTAGTGATGTACTGCATGGAAATACTGTACATAATGATAATAATGAATGAGAAAAATACTGTACTGCCAGTATATTTCAAGAGCTTTAATTTCACGATTTCACAATTTCGTGGCTATTAAATTTTGCAGATTTCACAAGTTTAAATTTAATTATCCTCTGGAACCTCAAACTTTGTAAACTAATGCCAAACTTGGATAGGAATTACAATTACTAGATCTTGGTCAATGGTATGCTGGACCTCAAATTCTATTTCATCAACATTTTTTGGTTTATCTGATCTGATAAACCAGTGCAAAATACATTGTTGCTAGTATTGCATTTATTGCCCATTAACATGAAATGTTTTACACAATTCAAAACACATTTGAGTCCCAGGTAGGTACAAATTTAAAATTTCCAGGGATAAAATTAGCAGATTTTGCAACGATTATTTTCACTTGTGTGGTAAAATGAGGAAATTAAAACCACATGCAAAAAATACTGAGAGTACAGTACTGTTTTAAACGGCCATGACTGTAATATAAAATTCAATAACAACTACAAATAGAACCATAAAACAAATTCTACTTTTAAATTTTCAAACATGTGCAGTCTTTACTGAAGAACTTTCAATTTTGTATGAACTATTATTATAATAAGCCATGAGATCTCACAATTGCTACATAATGAAGCTCAACCTTATCATAACTGAACATTTGAGTATATTAGAATTGCAACCTCAATCCTTTAATATTTTATTATTCACATTACCAAAGACCTCACTCACATTGAAATGCCATCATTTAATAATGGTCATAGCAAAATAAAAGGCAATTTCAGCCACAATATTTTGTGCTTAATGCTAAAATAAAATTCTAATAAAAACATCAAAAATATTTCAGTTTGCTCATAGTGACCTTCAAGCCATTTTTCATACCACTCCAACTTAAAACATTACACATATTAGTAAGAAAAAAATGTGAAAACAGACTTGGACAAAACACATTTAAAATTGCTACAAGGGCAATCTATATAAATATTGCTTATCGGGTCTTAGGTTTTCTTTAATCCATTTCGTCAATTTCTAGTTCTGCAAACATGTACATGTATATATAACATATACAACTGCGAAAAAATTCACTTAGACCTACATATTGAATTCACAAACCCATGAACTATAAAAATTCAAATTCACAAAGTGGTAAATCATATTTTTTAAGATTTTAGCAAAAAAATTACAACATTGTGACTAAACAAATCAGTCAGCACACATTGTATTTTACAAAAAGCGCAACCTAAAGAATAATACACATTGTATGTAATAAGTAGCTTATATTACATAATACATATGTACAGTGGGTATGAGAATGGTAAGTAACGTATTTTCAGCACAAGTGCTTTCTGTAAAGCCAATAAAGGTTAGGCATAATGATCTCTATAGCAGATTTCGTTAAAAAACACAAAACAGGTCATCACAATTTTTTCTGGAATTGCAAAATTGTAAAAAGATGAGAAAAAAGGTTTGACCAGTGAGATCCTGGGATAACAGAGGCAGGCATTGCTAAACAGGCATACAACTTGTAAGGGCCTGAGTTCATTTTTCATCACACAATGCAGGAAAATGTCAAACAAATAAACCATAAATAATGGTCTCATGTATCAATGAACAAGGGGTTGTATTAATGATTTTTTCCATAAACATGTAATATTAATTTAGCACTATTTAATTTCCCTTTCGTCATATTTGCAATATTGGCTCTATGCAATAACCCAATCTATCTGGAAAATTGTAGAATTTTTGTCCTGCATATTTATACCATGGGATTTATAAATATGCTATTTAATTTATGAATTCTTTTGATATGCTCCCTATAAAGGAGTGTCAGATTAGAGTTAATGCCATAATAATGAGAAGGTGGGTCTTGCCAAAACTAAGTTACTTCTTTAGAGATGACTTTTCTAATGTCCCCTAACTAGTGTTATAGTTTGACATCCTGGTCTATAACTGTATGTTACAATGAACTGCTGGTGATTCATATAACAGTGCTATGTACATTCAAAACCATTGAGCACATTGCAAAAATAATCAATTCTAGAGTTTACTTATTAAAGAAATATAGTACAATTTACAAAGTATAGAGGTCTCTGATATTTACAAACTATATTAGCGAACACTCCTAATGTACAGATGCTCATTTCAGTTCAGGACATTGATGAAGTGCACACTTCAATATGGCAAAGTGTACAGCACACCAATGATGTCAAGTGTACAGCACACTTCAATATGGCAAAGTGTACAACACACTTCAATATGGCAAAGTGTACAGCAGACCAATGATGTCAAGTGTACAGCACACTTCAATATGTCAAAATGTACAACACACCAATGAAGTCAAGTGTACAGCACACTTCAATATGGCAAAGTGTACAGCACATCAATGATGTCAAGTGTACAGCACACATCAATATGGCAAAGTGTACAGCACACCAAGTGTACAGCACACTTAAGATGTCAAACTGTAGACATCAATGATGTCAAGTATACAGCACACTTCAATATGGCAAAGTGTACAGCACACCAATAATGACCAGTGTACAGCACACTTAAAGGGAGAATTAGATCTAGCCAACAAGCTGAACAAAAATTATTTGAATTTTAGAATATCTTTGGTTCAGATCATTCCCTATCATGTCTTAAGTTCATACTTTATTTCAGGAAAATTAAAGGTTTTTACAAATTACATTATTTTTCAATAATTATGGTTACCATTTATATTATTTGGAAGAATTGAAACCTTTTCCTCCATTTTTGCACTTATCGCGTATCTTTGTGAGATATTGCATTTGAGATCATAAGGAATAGATTGGTAGATCAATTGTATATTGCTTATAATTTTGTCACCCTCTATAGATCTGATTCTGCCTTTAATATGTACAGCACCCCAATGAAGTATGTGCGCTGCGCAATCAATGATATACATTGTACACCAATCTAATGACATTTGGTCATTGCTGCAAAATATGGATTATTCAACACAAGGATCGTACAAAAGAAATCACATATTTATAATTTATCTGATTTAAATTGATATGAAGTTCTGATAAAATGTGGGTCTAGGATACATTTGGTCTCAGAGTTCTAACTTGATTTTACACACCTATATTTCTTGTGGCCTGGTATTCAGGCATCTATGATGACATAGATCATAGCTTATCATTAACAGAGTACACACAAAGTCAAGAAAACATAATTTGGCGTTATTAATTAAACCAAATTTTATATTCACTAACATTCAAACTCGTTCCTCAGCGTCTTTACCTACTTTCCCGACGACTATCTACTGTAACTGTTTTGTGACAGTTTTTATTTAGAATTGTTTCTTTCCCTGGATTATTTTTTTCAGCTCATCAAGATAGGATTCATTAATCATATGGGTAACATGCCTCAATCCTCACTCTTATATAAGTAATTGCTTGGTGACTGCCATGGCAACCAATTGTTAGATCATTAACAGTGGCTCCCCCTATAGTAGATCAAAATCCTATATATTCTGCAAAGACCAGTGAACGTATGGAGTGATTCTATAATATGTTCTTTCACAGAGAGTCATCTGTTGAGTTGGACGTCTGCTGAAAAACAAAATTATAAATGTTAAAAGACAACTAAACAATCTTTGTAATAATATCACATCAAGAACAGGTATTCCTGTTGTAGTGTGTTAAGAGTCATTTAATGGTGATAATTAAGATTGTCTATATTACATGAATGCATGCAGACATTGTTAAGTGTTGTCATAGCAACATCAATAATAATATGATAAAGGTAAATGTACCAGTATAGTTACCGACTAACTAACTGAGGTGATAGCATCATCAATGAACATGTTTCGTAATTAAGCAAAGAAAATGAATTTCAAAAACTGAATCCTACAAGTGTGCATTTTGAAAGGAAGAAGATACACATGTCTATTGTCTTTATACATATACATGAAAGATTTGACTAGTTCACTTCATAATCGTTCACATGTTCTACAATCTGATGTCTAAAGTCACACACACAAACTTACACAACAAAGGCCTGTCATACTATATGCATTCCCATGTTAAAGTGGCTATAGTAGAAATCCATTAAAATATGTTGTCAAGAAAACCATAGTTGGTAGAAGAGGAGGGAAAGCCCCAGAGTTTCAAGATGACAGACATAATTACGTCTCTTGCTTACCACCTTCGTTCGTTCGAATTTTCATCGGCTAGTTATCAAATACTACACTTCGATGGGATGTTTTAATTGATATAGGCATATTCCGTACACCTCTCTTTATCTTGATGTGAAATGAGAAGCTATGATATTGGTTAACACGCCAGAAATGAACATAATATTATTCGAAGCGTATTTCGAAAATTTTGAAACCGCCATTGATGACGTCATTTGTTTGTCGACTTTTGACCAATCAGCGACGATGTCATCTCAATACAGATTTACATTATAAGCGTATGTCATCTTTGAACCCTGGTGTTTCTCCCCCTCTGGTTGGTAGTTTAGTTATACACAGTAAAGGCATGTATTGTGTCATTTCATCACATTTTCAATAGGTTAACTAATTCTAGCCTAATCTATAGATATTTATATTGAAACAGCAAACAAGAAAATAACTAGCAATCAAAAAGCACATTTTATATACAGCACTAGGTGTAAGTAATCATATTCATGCACCATTCAAATGTTTACATAAGATCACCAACTTTGGAGTCATGAATTTGACACTCAGTATTGTCAAAGGGGATGATATTTTGTATGGAGTATGAAATTTGACAACCGACTTTTTCTTGGTCAAAATCCCCAGCTCCTGTCTGGGGGGGGGGTTCTCATTCAAACTTTGGAATGATGTGTTACTGTAAAGTCTATCTAAACATAGTAAGTACTATTTATACAGTTTATTGTTTTCATTTGAAAATAAGTGTCCCTTTGAAAAATAAATAGTTTAAGTGAGTTTGTAACAATCTGGTTCCCCTCTCTAACTTTTATGCAGAAGAGATAATATGTGGGAGGAAAATATAAAGGCAAACTGTGAGACGAAATTCTTGGCAAATGTAACAAATATTGCAACTACCAAATTAGTGTTAGTCAGGTCTATTTGGGAACAAGTTCCATGTAATCTTATCATTTTTGCACTTTGGCATAAAGAGTCCAGTATGAAGCATCATCTTTGGCCTGGCTTTGTCACAAAATGAGGTAACTCTTGAGATCTCCCCTTTATATTTTGTTTGGTTATTTTATGATATTCGAGGACCAAATGTCAAAAATTGTGGACAAATGTAATGTAGTGAAGTTGTATTTGGCTTCCCCTTCCTTTACTGACCCAAAACATTACAAGGAATTTTTTTCACTGGTTTAATTTCACTCTTTTCATCAGTCTTTAAAAATTTCCAACTTATCCCACTTTTAACAATGGTTTGAATTTGCAGACAGCAATCAGTGATAAACACAGCAAAAAGTGACATTACACAGCAAACACTTGGCAATAGCTCAACTTAAGATCCAATATATTTTCACAGAAGAATACAGAGCTAAATTGCTATATACACAGGGTGATAAGAACAAACAACTCAAAAAAATAAATAATTTTTTTTTGCATTTTCGTCACCCTGTATGTAAAACATGTTGGACCTCGAGCTATTTAGTTGATACAAAATGTGACGTGAGATTGTTTGAGAGTAATTACCATGTTCTAGGCCTCTTGTTCTTCATCATCAGATCTAGAATAGCGAAACATAAGTACAACGTTAATACAGTACACTATAATATTTTATAATTCATAGTTTAAGCCTCAGTCACATTTGTGCTACAAGGGCCATTGCTTCACAAAATCAATGAAGAAAATTAACATCATACTGGTTATTCCTGTATTTTATGCTGCATTTTTCTCTCGATTTTGGAAAGCTATGGCCACCAAATGATTGCCACAGATCAAATGTGACCGAGGTTTTATACATTTCCACTCTAGCTGTGACCATTATAAATCACATTTTTTCTAACCATGATAAGTCAGTTCCTAGCCATGGTTAAGTCTTGTTGTAACAACAAAATTCTGTTGCCTTGGTATTACACTTTGTTGCTGGGTAACTATTCTTGTTTACAAAACATGTTCTAGGACCTTGATACATCCAGAGCTAGGTTTTCAAAAACACGACAAAAGGTGTTTAGTCATAATTAGTAGGTACACCATTGATTCTTATATCTTCTTTATAATGAGAATGACTCAAAATTGAGGAGCCTCTAAATTGAGAATGACTCAAAATCTAGAAGGACTCAAAAATGTGTGAATAACGTAAATCTCCTGCAACTTCCTGCATGACTTTCGTAGCCACATATCTCCTTTCATATTCCATAGGCAGTGATATGAAGGTAAAAATGATAACATTAGTCTGTAGATGGAGTAAGAGCCTCGCCATTCAAGCAGAAAAACAACTATTCACTCCCCATTATAAAGGTTTATCAAGCCTTTAGAATGCAAATATACACAATCAAGGCATTAACTGATGGCATCACATGCATGATGCACTGCATTCATATAACCTTGGGTTCTAGCCAAAACAAGGGTGAACAAAATCACAAGGGAAGAGTAATCAATGCTTAAATTAATATTAATGAATGAAAAAACATGCTCTATTATTCAAATAATGTAAAAACCAGAGCAATTTAAGCAAATTAATGATCACTATACAATCAAAAAAACATGAATTATTTATGACAACTGGTAATATGCATCAAAGCAGGGCCCAAAACCATAATAAAGATTAATAACTAGAACTTATCAAAATAACGTTTTCACCCATTTATGAATACAGTGATAATGTTAAGTGTAAGGATGAATGAAGCAGCTCAGCTAGGTGCATGTGATACCTATTGTCTTTCTGCTTGGATGCGAGGCTCTTAAGAAAATTGTATTTCCACACATCGTCCTAAAATATACAGATATAGCATAGTAACTTAACGGCTTAAATTACTGGAGATATTTCTAGAGGTGTCACTTACAGAGAGTTCAAAAAATTTTAATTTCAAGATGGAATAAATCTGATTAGTGAGTTGTATCTTGTAATTATAAGCTCTTATGAAGTAAAATTCTAACCTTCTTAGATTGCTAAAAATATGCTATTTTCAGATGATGTAAAAATGTAATATTTTTGCCCAAGTGATCCAAACTGAGAACCGAAATATGGAACACGTTTGGATAATTGTGACACCTCTATGTATTTCCATTGACATCTGAAATGCCACGCTCTTTGCTAGGGGCCTTAGACATCCTACTTGTGTAATGAAATCTAGTATCTCAGTCAATGAATATGATTGTTTACTTCTCAGCCTTTTCACAAATACAGTACATCGAATCATCTCATATTGAGTGACATAACTTTTTATTACATTATAGCTACCTGGCCTCATAACTAAAGAGGGAGGCAATGATTTATTATGAGTATCTGTTATATTTTGATTTGGAATCACCCCATCCTGTTGAAAACCATACCACACAGCAAACATGACTACTCAATCATATTGTACATCTCTATTACTATTACCCAAAAGGGTATTACGCAGTCACAGAAGTCTTGTATGCAAAATCAGTGTCACACAAAAAACAGTTGAACTTAAACAGGTTAACACCAAACTGTTTGTTAAAGCAATACTGATTAATAAAAAAGTTGCAAATGGGAATACCCTACATCAAATTTCTACCACACAATATATAGAGCAAAGTACACATTTGCTTGCAGGTTCTCAAATACACAAGGCTACAGGCATGTTAGTATATAAAGCACTCAGCCAAACCTTAAAAAGTCTACAATAAATATACCAACACTTTGCCACAACTTATGACAGATATTCTAGCTAGTGTACAGAGCTATGCATACAGAGCTGACCAATAAACATGACACCTATCAATTTACCATAACAATTAGTTGTTTTATTGGTCAATTCTGTATATATGGCAATTTTAAACTTCACACCACAAACACACCTAGTCATGCAAGCGTTCAGTCATTTCTTCGGTGCAACATGTCTAAGGAAGTTCATCTGTCGCATTGTGGATAAGTTACTTACTGATGAATCACCTGCCGCATCAGGACGCAACCTTTTCAAAATGCTGTCTATTGTTTGACGTCTGAAAACAAAGATTGACTGAGGTGAGATACGTGCGAATCAGTTATCAAACTAAAATCCCACAAAGTACTATTGGAAATGATCTTTAAAGTTCTAATAATGAAGCCTTAAACCGTATATTTAAAAAAAATAAGCCAATTGGTCAGATTAAAGTTTTTTTCTGGTGAATATTTTTTCTGCATCAATAAACATGTATTCTATAGAATTCCAGCTAAGTTGTTAGCACCTGGAGACAGCCTCTTTGAAAAAATCACCAACTTTGGGGGTGTTCAACCTCCGAATCAACTTAATTTTTTTATCACCAGTTAAATATTAATTCTGTCATACATCACCACTTTTTACAAAGGTCAAAATGTGACAGTTGTATCAAAAATTTGCCTCTAACCAACAATGTCCTTTTAAAGAAAATATTGAATGATTCTGCTCAATTTAATGCCTAAATGCAATTCCAAATGGAATTTTATTTGCTAAACCCCTTTAAGTACAAAACATGGATAGGTTTGCTCAAAATATCACTGTCAATCAGGAAAATGATATGGAAAATACTGATTATCAAAACTGAACATTCAAATTGAGTTTTGGATTCAAACAAATGATGAATTGAGAAAGATTACTGGATTTGGAGATTCAATAATCTCAAAAGTGCAATGTTTACAGAGACTTACTTGGCACAGAGCCCTCCTCCAGGTGGGAGGCCCTCTATTTCTTCATTGTCCAGCACATGCATTATGTATGGCAGGTCAGCATCGTGGGGCTCAGATGAATTTATGATATCTGAAACATAACATTTAACAAGCAATAAGTATTACATCCAAATTTTCTCTGCAGGATTTTGTGTTCAAGGTACAAATTTTCTTTTTCATCAATATAGACCAAAATTTGTCCAAATATGCCTATTTTGTATGATTTTTCATATTTTCAAATGTGTTTCAAGTAAGTGCAAAACTCACAAGTGAGTACAATACTCAAAATTTAAATATAACAAACCTTTGAATATCGATAAAATCAAATACAACAATTTAATGTATTATAGTTTTCTGATGTTCTAAAGAAAGAAAACTGTAATTTATATGTAGCATTCTGTAATATACCTTGTATCTTGGTTTCTAGAAGCTTATCTAAATCTTGCTCTTTTTTCTTTTCATCTTCGGACACTGGTTGGGCTCCAGGGAGAGCTACTATCACTATGCTCATGTTGTCCCGACTCCCCTGCAACATACATGGAATATTAGTTTCAGGAATATGGTGACAATGGATAGAGTCAGTAATCAGTATAATAAGTTCAGTATTTAGGGCAAGTCGTGACTAAAGGTGTATAAATGAATATTCAAGATATTATCATTATGACCTGCTGAGCTTTTGTTTAATTTGAAAATGTGTAATGGTAATGCGTCTATCACATTTGATCTACTGCAACTATACGGCGAGAGAAGTACTATAGTACTAGCAAAATGTATCATTTTTCAACATTCACTGAAGAGTTCTCAATATACTTGATTAATCAAATCTTTTTAATTGTTGTAAAAGTGATGCAAAATATAGATTGAATATGAATTAATATTACCCCCCAAGATGAAGTCATTAACCAATTTAAATGAATTTGATCATTCATTCTGTCAATTCATAATAAAAGATTTCATCATATGACAAAAGAATTACTTTGACAAGGCTAAAGGCAGATTGAGATCAAGTGAAATAGTGTGGTTAACCACAACTTTCCCAAGGTATGACATCAGAGACATGGGGTTATGAGAGTTCACTGATAGTCATTTCAGGAATTGGCTAATTGACAGGAATGATCTCATTCCCACTTTCATTAAATGCCATCATCCAGATACACCAACTCAGGACAACCAGGAAAATTCGCAGTCATGATTCTCCAAAAATTGTAAAATAAACTCAATATTTAATATAATATTTAGAAGTGTTGTCAAAAGAAATATGGGGTGGGCCAAAAAATGATACCCATTCTGAATATACACAACTTTTTTCAGAAAAATGTAACACAAGCAATCGTCATTGTTTCTGAGTACGGCTCAATAATTAATGTCACACTCAATCCATGCATTCCTTCTCTGAATTACAGTTGAAGTATGTTAACAAGATCACAAATATTGAGTGGAATCCTGCAAATTTCTTGATAAATGCAAATAGGAGACTATTTAGTATCCAAGAAACTTAAATGTGACATTTTTCAGAAAAAAAAGTATTCACGTTTATACTGTACAATCAGAATTGGAGATTTTTTGGGCCCACTCTGTATTTATTATGTTACATATGTAATACAGATCAGAATGTCTTGACTATAAAATTATATAACACTTCACATGAGATGACCCTGTAAAATGTGCAGATTATTCAGGACTCAAGTTTACCAGGATAAAGTCTTAATCTATGTTAGATTATAAATGAGATCATTCTTGGGTGTGTACCAAAAGTTCTTGGAACTCTAATCTGAGAAAAAGCTGTTCTGTTTATAAACAACATGAAGTAAAATAGACTTGTACAATGTACTTACTTGTTATCAATCATTACAGCAAGGGAAATACAAATAAACCCAAAGATAACAATAAGTATGTTCTAGTCTTAAAAATAATGAAAATGAAGTTTTAATTGAATTGTAGAATTAGATGATCTTATTTTGAGGAGTTAAGTAAATGTTACCTTGTATAAACAACAGTCAATAACTTGATTACAGATGGTCTCTAGATTATCAGTTAGACGAATTCTGGACCGCACAAAGTTGGAGAGGTCATCATTTGTCATAACATCCCAGATCCCATCACAAGCTAACACGACAAATTCATCTTGATCTGTCCTTGCGATAATATTAATTTCAGGCTCTGGTGAAACTAATTGTTCAACTGGACTCTTGCCCTCAACATTTTTATAATCATAATCCCCTAAAGCTCTGGAAACTGCAAGTGATCCATTTACTCTTTGAATCATTACACTTCCTCCAGCATTTTGAATACGCTCTTTCTCTATGGGATTACTAGGTTTGTGATCCTGAGTATGAAATTTCACAGCTCCACTGGAAGTCAGAAGTCCACGTGAGTCGCCACAGTTTGCAAAATAAATATGTGTTGGTGATACTAATGCACAGATGGCTGTAGACCCACTCTTATCTTCTCCATTCAGCATTTCAGGGATTTTTCGCATTTTTTCGTCCAACTCCAAAAATCCATTTTTTATAGCCTGTATCATAAGCGGACTGGTAGGATCTCCCTGTTCTAAGGCTTTCATAAAGTCTTTATTATTACCAATTGATTCTATTAATTTTCTTGATGCATACTCCGATACATTTTTACCCGCATGACCGTCAAAGACGGCAAAAAATGACCAATCAGTAAGACCATTTTCAAGGCCGATCATAGCTGTATGTGCATCTTCCATCTCAACACGCCAGCCTTGCATGCTGGCGAGGCCAAAGCGTAGGCCATTGCCACCCCCTGTTTCATTATGTTTTTCAGTCTTGGGCTTATCTAAAAATGCTCCCATGCTTTTGAACTTTTGAGGTATAAATGTAAAAACTTCAACTCCTCTTCATCAGCAAATTTTCTACCTTCACAATCAACTATCAGCTCTATGTAATCACTTAAATGTTGCTCCCCTATGAGTCAGGACCTGAAATAATTCTAATAAGTCAGAACTGTTTTGCAACAATGAACGATTCATATCAACAAAGCAGACTGAGGTGACATCTACGAATAAGAAAGTTAGCCTTCTATGTTGCATCACTAAAGTCAAGGCTTTTATAGGTCACAATCACCTAACAATTTGCATTTACTCCTTATCGGACAATCTCAGATTATGATATATCAGATTCAATCTAAAAAACTGTCTCGTGTATATCAGCTGAAACAGTAATTGATAAATTAAAGAACACTTACAGGTATAGCACTAATTCATCAAAATCAAATCATACAAACTCTTGACATGTGGTTTCTCAGGCTAGATCTAAAGTTGAATATTTTGAAACTTTTTGACTTGCTAAAATTTGCACCAAATTTGAGAGGAGGTACTTGCAAGATACAGAGTATAAAAATAATGGGAATCAATGCGCATAGAAAGGAGAACCCTGTCCGTCGTTGCATAGATTTGCACTGAGTTTACCTGCTTCTAAATCATGTGAAAAACCAAAACATTTCTTTGGTTGAAAGTCCAACGGCAATCAATATGGCGATTTAGAGTCTTCTGCGCTTGCGCAAGCGAATTCCCCGGATAAAATTCTATTTCAGGCGATGACGTCAGTCTTATCCAATCAAGAAAATGGATACATTTTGGTGGCAAGGATTCAAAGTGTAAATAATAACACGTGTTTTATCTCTTATTTCATGTGTGGCCTTTAGACTTGGACTGTCAGTTCATTCATTTACTCTTCCGATGATAGATGGTTCAAATTCGACCCAGTTCTTTATGGTTTTGTAAGCAATTAGTCTACTTCAGGATGAATGATAATTAGAATTTACCAAGTAACCAATCAGAAAACAGTTTACAAATTCCTTTGGTATTTTTAGAGAAAAGTTTAAAAATTATGAAAAGTTAGGCTCCTTTTATTTAGAGTACATTGAGGGTCTATATAGCAAAAAATGGAATTTGACAATGACTTTTTGCTGGCTCTACAACTCCAGGAAGAAATGGATTCTGAAAAAATCATTGATCCAACCTCGCCAGATAATAAAAAATTCAGAAGTCCTCTGCCAAAAAAAGGTGGAAAAACTTTATCAATTGTTGATCCCCAGTGGGAGCTGATAGATCCTGTGCCTGATATACACGCTCTCTTTCAAGAATTCAATGCCACTTTCTTCTGGCGAAGACTTGAAGGTATCGAAGTCAAATGGAGCCCACGGATGACATTGTAAGATGTTTTTAGATTTTTAGGCTCAGGTATCCATGGGCATAGCCCCCAGTATGCCTGGTACGCACAGATGGTTGCAAATACAATCCAAATACAACCACTAATTTCAAAATTTCAGGTCCTCCTGAACAATCTTTTATTGTTCCTGTCGTGACATACTACCATGGGCATTCAATCATAAAAATAGAGCTACGCCCATGGTATTGATATGTAATTACAGTATAAAGCAAAATTGAAGGTTGTCAATTCAGAGTCCTAAGTAGAAAAGTTTTTTCATCAGGGTCTCAGACTCGATAATTTTAACATGTTCCCTGGCCTATGATGTACAGGATGCTGGACCATACTTGAAAAAGGGGTGCATTTTTTCAGAAAATTAAGGTGGCCATGTCTCCTCATGTTTCAGTATTTTGAGAATTCAACATTTTCCAAAAAGAACACTCGTGAACTCTAGTGCGAGCAAAGAACATCTCTACATTCTGAACTTGGGAATCTATAATACTTGAGGCTTATGCAGTAATGTTGTTTCAAAAGTCAAAATTTGTCTGCTCTAGCCATACACATAATTCTTACCTCAATCAATTTTAACCATCACCCGAAACATTCTCCAAGCCATAAAATTGTAGAGGTATACATTTCACTATTCAGTGTATTACAAAAAGTCTGCCACGAACAGCTGTGTGCTCCTATTTGGGTCATGGTGACCTGTGTTCTGTTGATTCAAAGTGCTTCATTATATTCTAGGTGTGCTGGTGTGTGCTCTTATAAGGGTCGAGGTGACCTGTGTTCTGTTGATTCAAAGTGCTTCATTATATTCTAGGTGCACTGGTCTGCGCTCTTATAAGGGTCATGGTGACCTGTGTTCTGTTGATGCAAAGTGCTTAATAATATTCTAGGTGTGCTGGTGTGTGCTAAAGGGTCATGGTGACCTGTGTTCTGTTGATTCAAAGTGCTTCATTATATTCTAGGTGTGCAGGTGTATGCTCCTATTAGGGTCATGGTGACCTGTGTTCTGTTGATTCAAAGTGCTTCATTATATTTTAGGTGTGCTGGTGTGTGCTCTTATAAGGGTCATGGTGACCTGTATTTTGTTGATTCAAAATGCTTCATTATATTCTAAGTGCACTGGTGTATGCTCTTATAAGGGTCATGGTGACCTGTGTTCTGTTGATTCAAAGTGCTTCATTATATTCTAGGTGTGCTGGTGTGTGCTCTTATAAGGGTCATGGTGACCTGTGTTCTGTTGATTCAAAGTGCTTCATTTTATTCTAGGTGTGCTGGTGTGTGCTCTTATAAGGGTCATGGTGACCTGTGTTCTGTTGATTCAAAGTGCTTCATTATATTCTAGGTGTGCTGGTTTGTGCTTATAAGGGTCATGGTGACCTGTGTCTGTTGATTCAAAGTGCTTCATTATATTCTAGGTGTGCTGGTTTGTGCTTATAAGGGTCATGGTGACCTGTGTTCTGTTGATTCAAAGTGCTTCATTATATTCTAGGTGTGCTGGTGTGTGCTCTTATGAGGGTCATGGTGGCTTGTGTTCTGTAAGGCTGAGTGTCCCTCTACTCAAACTGAGACCCAGAAAGGACCTTGTTGAGACACTATTGGTAGGCACATTTTCTAATTATCTTACACTTATATCCCCTGTTATTCAATAAAGGGTATAACTATCTGTGAAAGTCAAGTGTTTTCTTATTAAGTTACAGAACCATTACCCTGAGTACCGAGGTTAGTTCTAAAGTAATCTGTGAATAGTTCTTTTACAGTTCAACAGCCCTGCCCCTACCACTGGTGGCCGTCACATGGTCACAGCCTAGGTCATAACCAACCGCACTGCTATTTTCTCAACCAATCAAACAGAAAGAAATATGTTTAGATTAAACGTTGGTGTCAATTCCTCAGAGGAAATGACCATAGAAAATTATGTTTTTTTCGATGGCAAGTTCTGCATGGTCTGGTTGGCTCCGAAAGTTCATTGGTTTCTCTTAGACTTTACACGTGTCGATTAAAAAAAGCAATTGTCAAAGTCAAATGTCATCAAAGTCAGTTATCATCTTGGGTATGGCTACATGAACATGTTCACAATGTTTATAACAATTCAGGACTTTTACATAAAAATGCTTATTTGAAAACTTATTATTTTCAGCATGAGATGATCCATGCCTATCTGTTCGTAACAGACAACAACAAGGTCAGTTATTACATTCTTATTATACATCGTTATCATTATAGTCTCCAATTTTTTGTGCCCAATGTTTGGTGGACAGTCTTATATCTGTTAAAATAGATAACCTTAAGAATTTCAGTCCACATGCAACCACAATTCAAATCATTATCCCATCGAACGAAGTTCGGAGGGATATAGGGAATGCCTCCGTCCATCCATCCGGGCAATAACTCAAATACCGTTGGCCCGATTTTGTTCATATTTTGTACACATATACCCTATGGGGTAAAAGTTCTGCGCGAAAGCCGATTTTCAAAATGACCGCTCATTTAAAAATGGCTGCCATTTTAGTGCCGATTTTACATTAATTTAGGTGCAATATGTAAAACTGTAATAGCAATATGTTTTAAATGTAAAAAAATTATATAGGACATTGATAAAGCTAGAAATGTAGACAAGGAGGATTGGCTCCCAGGATCGAAACTCGATATTTTCCAACAATGAAAACGTCGAAATGTCGTTATTTTCTGAAATTAAAACCGACTATAAATTCAAAATAAACAGTTCAAAAGATTCGAACCAATATCTCGATCATTTCTTGTGAGTTTTGGAATTTTTCGTTTGGAAATAAGACCAAAATTCACGATTTAAATGTTGAAGTGAACAAAATGGCGGCTGTTTGAATTCGAATTTTGTATTACGACATACCCATATATGGGACAGAATATCGGTGGTGCACTCTGGGAGCCAATCCTCCTTGAAATGTAGATATTAAAGAAGCACATGGCAGCCATCTTGAAAAATGGCGGCCTTTACTCATTATTTTACGATTTTTGCTGTAACTCAAGAAGTAGTGGAGCGATTTTGTTCATATTTGGTTTTTGAAAAATTTTGAAAAATCATGACACTTTTGGTAGAAGGCGGCCATTTTGAAAAATGGCCGCCATTTTAACGTATTTTATTATAACTAAATAAAAAGTGGTGGAGCGATTTTGTTCATATTTGGTATGTGAATACTATAAGCATGGTACACTGTCTAATGACACTTTTGGTAGAAGGCAGCCATTTTGAAAAATGGCCGCCATTTAAACGTATTTTACTCGGCCTTTACTCATTATTTTACGATTTTTGCTGTAACTTGAAAAGTAGTGTAGCGATTTTGTTCATATTTGGTATGTGAATACTATAAGCATGGCACACTGTCTAATGACACTTTTGGTAGAAGGCGGCCATTTTGAAAATTGCCACCATTTTAAAGTATTTTACTATTACTCAAAAAGTAGTGGAGCGATTTTGTTCATATTTGGTATGTGAATACTATAAAAAAAAAAGCATATTACTTCTTCTGATGACAACTTGGCTAGTGAGCAACCATTTTGAAAATGGTGGCCTCTCTTAATGATATTTGCTATATATTTCTTTTGTAAAAATGCCAGCCATTTCTGTTTGATGGGATTCGCTACGCTTTGGCGTTGCCGTTTTTCTGGTTTATCTTGAAGAAAAATATGTCCATTGTGTCAAGTCCCTGTACTTTAGGTAACCATGAGAATAAGAGTGGGTGTGTGAGTAAAGTGGCTTGATGCAGGACTATATCATGTACATGTAGTAATATTCTGAAATTGCTGATTTATGGATTCACCCATACAATTCTATTGTCGTTATAGGACCATGATGGACATGGGCCAGAGTTCCAAAAACACATGAACAGAATCAACAATGAGACGGGATCTAAAATATCTGTAAGTAATATTAATATCTATTCTAGATGGGCTTTTTGGCTTACCTATTTTTCCAATTTGGAAATGTTTTGTAGGTTATGCTGATTGGATAATATTTTTTACATAATTGTATTTTTTATTGAATTTGGTTTTATGAATTTATATTGTTTGTTAGTTGTTGGCAAACATGGTGATCCTATAGAGTCACCCACCAAATGGGGTTTGTTGTACATTGTCTCTTCTGGGAGGTGTTGATCCTCTTTGCATGGGGGTTTGTTAGGAAACATCACAGATATACAATAAATGACTGCACTAATTCATTTAGGACTACATGTATCGGTGGACATTCTGCACACAGTGTTTGAATTAAGAAGTATAGACCGAAAAGCAGGTGTTATATTGACAAATATACCTACAGGGCTAGGGACAAACGCCTTCTGTTTTGAAAGCTTTTGTGTCAGCCCTAAAGGATATATTTGTCAATATATTACCTGCTCTGAGGTCTGTATAGATTCGAACATGAAAAGTCACTAAAATTTTGGGAATATTCATTATATGACGTCACACATTACTCATATTACCAGGGGTAGTGTTGATGAATATACCCCAGGTAAAATGTTGACTTTGTTCACAGTTTATAGAAAGAATAAAATTCAGTCATGTTCGAATATCTAATTTCATAGGCAATATTGCAAAATGAAGTTAGATTTCTTTTGTAGTAACATCATGTATTCTTCATACTTTTAGATATATCACACATTCCATGATGAGGTAGACCAATACCGCCAGCACTGGTGGCGATGTGATGGTCCCTGTATAACAAGAAAACCATACTTCGGTTATGTACGCCGTGCTATGAATCGTGCCCCCTCCCCTCGGGACCCTTGGTGGGGCCAGCACCAAGCAACTTGTGGCGGCACCTATGTGAAAATTAAGGAACCAGAGGGATATGGGAAAAAGAAGACAAAAGAACCTAAAGAATCAAAAAAAGAAAGTTAGTGCTTTATCATTCCATCTTCCTAATTTATTTATATGTTATATATTTCAATTTATTTCAGTTTATTTTTAGGGGTTCCGTGTTTACTTTGAAATAAAGTTTTGTTAAAGCGTTTGTAAAAATTTATCAAAGCATCGTAGATCAATGTTAAAAATGACCACAAATGCTTAACAATTCAGTTTTGCCAGATCGATTTTTTGAAAGAACCATCATACCAACATGGTGTTCCACATTTTTTGATAAAATATGTTCCTGTATTTCAGAGGTAAAAAGCCCAGTCCCTGCGGGTATGCAGGATATACGTACAGCATTTACGGGAAAGGGACACATACTAACTGACAAACCCACAGGTACCAAGGACAAAGGAAGCTCACAAGTGGTTAAACCCATAGGTAGCACCAAGGACTTTAACAAAGACATTGGTGCATTATCTAAAGCAATTGGCCATGATGGAAATATAAGTAATAAAACTAAATCCGTTAGTCCTGCTCTATTTGGAACTAAATCTAAAGAACCTAGTGTGTTTAGCAGGATCTATGGTTTCAAAGGACGCGATGAGCAAAATGATTCAGGGACTGTCTCAATTTCCAGGGTGAGTCAGCCACCACCTAGCTCAACTATAACAGGTCAAGGTCAAATCTCAGGGACTAAAAATGGTGCAAGTAAGCCAAGTGCAGTATTTCATGAAAGAAAGTTGTCATTTTATAATTGGTGGAATAATGAAGGTAGTTATGAAAGGGCTATTGGAAATACTAATACAACTCCAGGAAGTAAAGACCATGAGACTAGATCGAAGCCCCCAGTATCCAATAGCCCAAGAGTAAAGCCTCAAGTACCAAATAACCCAAAAGTGAAGCCCGCTATATCAAATAGCCCAATAATAAAGCCTACTGTATCAGATAGGCTGAATACATTCACAGGGAAGGGGAAGCAAGCAGCTGTAACTCCAACATCAAAGTTGAGTGGTGGGAATAATCTTCTTAAACAGCTTGCATTAGAGAGGAAACAGAGAAACAATATGGCCGCTCAGCAGACGGCTCAGCAGTCGGCAAAACAGACGGCTCAGCAGACATTATCTGATACTAAAAATGACATATCCAGGAATATTACCAAAACCCCTGATAAAACTGAAACTAGTCCTATTCGAAAAAGAATTGAATCACCAAATACAATATCAAATTATTCAAATAATAGTGCAAAGAAAAGTAAAACTGATATTTTGGGTGGAATTATGAAAAAGGCGGACCAAGTTTTTAACAAAAACAAATCCAACTCAGATTCAGATTGTGACATGGAAAATCTTGTGCTATCTAGTGTGATGAAATCAAAATCAGAAGTCAAGACAGAATCTGAATATGATAATATTAAAGATGTTGGTGCTAGTTCAGGACAACGATCTGAAGAAAAAGAAATGGACTCCAAGAAACGTCACCATAGCAAAGACGCCTCAACAGTTGCTAAGACGTCAAAAAAGTCAAAAGTTGATTACTGTGATACTTCAGATAGTGATGATGAGCCTAGCTTGGATAAAACCAGGATGAAAAACAGGCGTAAGAGTACCATTATAGATGTTGGCTTGTTACCAGATGAACCAAATGGTGAAGAAAGAACTGCAAATGTCTCATTGTCCAAACAATCATTTGGTATTTTACAAATCAGCTCAGACTCAGACTCTGAATTCTTTCCAAAGATGAAGAAAAACAAGTTTAAATCTGTGTCAGCCCGTGGACGGATGAAACGGAAATCGAGCAGTGATTCTGATATATCTGATGTCCAAGTTCAAAAAAATTCAACAAAATCCAAAGTTAATGCTGTATCAAAAATTTCAAAGACCAAAACGACCACAAATAATACAGCAACTAAGTCGAACTCTATCGGAGCATATGTATCAAATGGTGTACTTCAGCGAACTGGTTCAACTTCAACTTCTAAAATGCCATCAGGTTCGAGTACACAAATACCAAAGAAAACAGAATCTGAGCCGCAAGCCTCAATGGTGCCGTGTCCAGTATGTGGTGAATCTATTAAGTCATCAAGTATGAATGAACATCTTGATAACTGTTTGAACTAGTTATACAAAGGTACTAACCAGATTGCATGATACTATGAGTTTGCTTGGCAGTATCATTTAACTTTGTGATATGGTCAGCTCAGTGTGGATCCTTAAAATGTTCACAATGTGATGTGGTCTTGTTATTCATGTCGAGCACTGACCAAAATCTGATTGAATCTCTTGAATTTAAATAATGTCATTCTAATGTCCTCTAATATTGCTCAAATATACATGACATGTACATGCAATTTTTCAATTTATACAACATGATTATCATATCATAATGCACAATTGTTTTATGAGGTTAGTTGTAAAAATTAAGATGCTTTATTGTTATATGAAAAAACTATAATTTATGTATTTATGATATGATGATTCTACAAAGCTGAAATTCTTGTGGAATGGTGATGTTCAGTATAGAAAAAAATGAAATAAATCAAACTTAAAATTGACGAAATCCCCACATATACATGGGCATTTAATGTGCAGAAATTGACTGAGATAAAAATATAAGCAATAAAAAATTATGTAATATCATGACGACTTGATAGATGGCAATCATTTTTTTTATATTTCATTTTGCGCTTTAGTATCAATTCAATGGGGGAGGATGGGCATTCTGTAAACAAAGGGATGGGATGCCACCATATAACCCTACTAGAGCTATTTCTAAGTGTACAAGGCATATTGTCCCCTCCCAATTCGAACAATTTGTTGGGAGTATGAACACTGAAATAGATCACTTGTCTTTAAAGGGTGACGCATATCGTTTAGCAAATCGAACGCTCGTTTCTGGTGTTGCTCACCGTTTAGTATAAAAGGCCCGATCCCGGAATAATACTCAAGGGTTCACAGGTTCGAGATCGTTGTGTCAACACCTCTAACTGTTATATAGCATAAGTATATAATAGATCGTCACACATTTATAAAAGGGTGATTTTTATTTTGACAAATCAATTCCACATTTATGGATGAAGTTTCAGGATCTTCTATTTGTGTATAATAAGGAAAAATTGGCATCTAAATTTCCCCATAACGTAATAGCACACAGCTTGGCATATGAAATATCCTACAAATGAAACAAAGCAAGACAAACCGGTTTCTAATACAAGGATTTATATTGGCTGTTGTACATGTATTCTTTGAACGCAATCACTCTTTGGATAACGTTTTCAAAATCATTATAAACGGATTACTTTATCTCAAAGACAATTTCAATAAACTGGATTTTACAGAACTCCCCTTATTTCTTAAAAATGGACTGATCCAGTTGATTCGCCTGGAGCCGCCATATTGTTTTTATACGGGATGCTAATCGGAACCCTTTAACCATTGATTACATCATGAAAATGAGTGAAATATAAGAATTGTATTCTTAGCTATATCAGAGATTTTGGGCCCCTGGTCTGACAAAGTTGCACCCTGAAATCAACAACCTCTAATTGTTTTTCAAGATGGCCACCATGCTTTTTTAAACAATTTGATGTTCAACTTAATCCATATTCCATTTAATTTATATGTTGTTACTAAATGTTGTTACTACTGTAAAATTGACACTGAAACTGTTGGGCATTTTGAAAATGGCTACTTTTTCTCTCGATAGACCCAATTTTTATACGAATGTTGTGAATTCATATACCTTACAAATATCTATGTTTTAGAGAGTATCTTATACCTTATGTTTATACATAAAATCTTGATTGAAAACCCCAATAAATTATTCAAACAACCTGATGCCTATGAGTTGATAATTGTGTCTGCATATAGCCAGACCGAGTGTAAAGACATAACAATAACAACTTTTTATAAATGCACCATTTATTGGTTCATATAATACAATTCTATGCACAGAGGTATAATAAATAATGTTAGTAGATGTTAAAATTATTAATCTTATCTATTGCCTTATAAAGGGTTATTCATAAGTTTCCAAATACAGGGTGTCTTAAACATGGAACAAGGTTACAGTCGAGTTGATTCCACAATTATTTAATTTTATTTCTTTATATTCTCTAAGTATACAAGAGTTATCAATACTCCATGTGCGAGCACATGTTCATGTATTGTAAATGTACTAGCACATGTTCATATATTGTACATGTACGAGCACATGTTCATGAACTAGCACATGTTCATATATTGTACATGTACTAGCACATGTTCATGTACTGTACATCTACTAGCACATGTTCATGTATTGTACATCTACTAGCACATGTTCACGTATTGTACATCTACTAGCACATGTTCATATATTGTACATGTACTAGCACATGTTCATGTATTGTTCACGTACTAGCACATTTTCATATATTGTTCATGTACTAGCACATGTTCATGTACCGTACATGTACTAGCACATGTTCATGTATTGTACATGTACTAGCACATGTTCAATATTGTACATGTACTAGCACATGTTCATGTACTAGGACATGTTCATGTACCGTACATGAACTAGCATATGTTCATGTACTGTATATGTACAAGCACAGGATAACATACTGGCACATGACTTGTTCATGCATCAGCACATGTTCAACCCATCTCTGGTTATCTGTCTATTATTTTCCTCATAAAAACTATAAATGTAATATTGCAGCATTTATTGGTATTTACAGAGCATATAATACAAATTGTTAATAGATTTATCCTTTCCAATGATATCCAAATTGCTAGTGAGGTTCAAACAGTTGAGCATTGGTTACAATTTCTCAGTAAATGTCAATCAATAGAGTTTAATTATCCAAAGTGAGCCTATTAACTTTACTAGAAAACACATTACATTATTTGGCATTCAGTTACTATAGATATTGTTTACAAATGTTCTTGGCAAAAATTGAAGGCTCTTCTTACATTTAAAAATAAAAAAATGATGTGTTTAGAAAATCACAAATGATAGATTTGCTAACTAAGTTCATTGTGATTTTGTGATACAGGCTGTATCTAGTATATAATATAGTGCAGTATACAACATTTGCCTTTAAGGACTGGTATTTATTAAGTCCTTGGATAACATCTTCTCTCCTCCCTCCTTGTGGGAGAGTATGAGGGAGGGAGGGAGGGAAGGGGGTGAGAAAAATGACTTGACATTATGTTCTATTTTGGTATATTGGTTCCTACTTGTCATAATCCAAAATTTTAACATAATTTCGAGTACCAGTGTATAAAATTTTAGAATACAGGGTGTCTCAAGACAAATGGAACATAAACTTGTTTATTAAACATGTTCTTTGGGACACCCTGTACTGTATTCTCTAGATTGAAAAATATAATTCCTGGCTAAATTCAAGATGAAACGTATATCTAGTGTTGGTTGGTTTACTATGTTAATAGTGATTTGTTTGTATTTATAAGCTATTTACATATTTGTATACAATTTATGTACAATGAGTTATACAATGCTGTATATATAGTAAAACCATTGATTTCCCGACAATTTGATTCAATGAACATTCACTAAACATGAGTGCGTTCCATCAGCAAAATCATGTAAAATTACAAATTTTCAAATATCTTAATTTTGTTTGATGATTTTTGTAAGATAATGTCTATATCGACACATAAGCATCAAACGGTTTTCTTATAACTTATTTTGACGTCTTGAGTATAACAGTGCTGGGTACAACATACAACCGTATATCGGTGGTGGTACTTTGCCCACAGCATTTAGGGATGTCACCAAACACAAAATAATTCTAGTGGTAAAAAGTAAATGTGAATAAATTAAACCCTACCCCATTATACAATAATTTGTATGTTATATACTAGTTCAGTATTTCACACAATTGTCATTCTTAACAAATATATTTTTAATAATTACAAACATCGAAGACCACTTTTGATTTCCAACAGATTCTCTATTCTGTTTATTTTTAAATAATAATAAAAAGAGGTATTTAATTGCAGAGAAAATATAAAAGTTTAATAATGAAAACATTTACATTTATATGAGCTAAATATTTAAATAAAGGTTTTTCACTCCATATGTAGCACACTTCATCATCTGTATTCCATTCAATGCAATGTATATGTATGTACAGTATACATATACAGTATATATATAAATATGTATAGGATATACAGTATCAAAATCATAAACAGTATATTACATTTGAAAAATAATATTTCACACTTAAACAATATATTACTGTATCACCCATCAAACACAATGTTAATTCGGGAGGTGAAGCTATATATTCTTAAGAGAACTTGTACTTGAACATGGAGAATTATGGTCCTCTGGGGAGACCCTTAGTACTTACTTGCCTAATTGAGTATTAAGGTATAAGGCAAACAGTTGAAACTACATGTAGGTCCCTGTATAAAACAATCGAGAGGAGACAGTCATCCCCGGGGATCATTAAATATTACATGTTCGTGTACAGACTCTCTTAATAATACATAGCTTATACGTAGCTAATATTGTGTCACCTTGTCACAAATGCCCTTAAATCAACTCTGTGTTTAAAACTGGTTGAGGATTTTGACCCCACAGATCAGAAATTGAAAGGTATTTCACTGGCCTTAATATTAGGATCAATATCAAGATTATACTTTTGAAAAGAGGAGCAAAATAAGTTCTTAAGCATTGAGCTTACTCAGTCTCATTTTGATTTGAGAATTTATCATTTTATGTAATATTTTCAAATATTTTGTATTTCAATTCATTATTTCATATTTAACCTTGCATCACGTCTCTGATCCATCCATTGCCTAATTTCAAAAATTTAATGGACAATCATCCCCCTTGCTTTACATAGTCAGGATGGCACCCGACCCAAAGTTGTATAATCTAAACATTGCCAACACAAGTCCCTGACCCATAATTCAATTTTAACCAGTAGACCAAAATCCCAGATCACCCCTATTTTCATACCCTATGAATTTGGGTTCTAAAATTATTTCTGCAGCATTTATTGCAAATGATCATGAATTTTAATTTGAAAAAATTTTAGGTTATGTGTTTCACTGGGGGGTATCGTGATGCAACAACACCGTGTTGTTGCATCAAGATGGCCAGACTTCCGGTGTTAGATTTTCGTACGATATTTTGTTTCCCAATTTAAACCCATTTCTAGGACGAGTTTCTCAATCAACCATACACGTGCAGTTAGCGCACGATCTATATTTAAAGAAATTGTCATTAGTATACATGTAGCATCATCAAGAAGCAATAAGTCCACGTTTTTAGTTCCTCACTATTGATGCAACAACACCAAACCGAAGATGCAACAACACTCCTCTAGATTTGAGCAATGATGCAGCAACACCAATTAATAGTATAATTTCAGAAGACCATAAATCTCGAGAGGAACAGATTTTTAAATGCTACGATTGCGACACCGTTACCCATTACCCATTTGCGTTCTTCTCAAGGCATTCAAAATACACGTCCTGCGGGCGAAGATTCTTTACATATATTTTCAAAATTTATACTTTTAAATATCATAATGTAATGGACGTTGTTCTATAACATAGTTCAATCGCCTTTAACATGGCAAGCTACAGTAACCCAATCTATTTTCATAAACCACTGTTCCATAGCTTGATGACCCTGACTCCATTTAGTATCATTCAAAATGGTGGACAAACATCTTTCGTTCTCGGTAAACATGACGAGCTATTGGAAATTATCTGTCATCCATCTATAGAACAGTGATAAACTAGATATAGTAGATGTACGTTACCACTGTTTATCAAAATATAGCTAAAACAGTTTCACTGTAACATTCGTGAGCTTATCGGAGAACATTTCAAAAAGCATGTTAATGAGATGATTGCTTCATCTATGATATGATATGATTCTTTATTTCCTCCAATTTGGAGAGCCAACGAGTAAAAACGTACCCTGCGCGCAGAGTCTAGTTAAACTACGAAGCTCTCTTTTAAGAAGTGAAGTCAAACGAATGCAAAGGGTAGTAAAAACGTCTAATTGACTTTATTAGGGAGGTTTAGTTACACGTTTAATGAAAATCTTGCACGGTGCACATGTAGAAGTATTGCTCTCTGTGGATTCGTTCTCTCCGACTAAGTAAAAAGGTAAACAAAAGTGATAGGATTTAGGGCCCAAAAAGGTAAACTGATAGGGGTACAGTAATCCCAAATTCCCCCCGGGCCCTCGGGACATATCATATTGTCTCTCGGAATAAAATCAATATTGAATCCCTCTTAGTAAATAACCTCTATACAATAGCATTGTATAACTGCAATATCATTAAACCAACACTCATCCTATACAACTCTTGAGAACGATGTACAACTCCTGGATAGCGTACACGACTCCTGAGCAGCGTATACAACTCTTCAACTTGATAAATGACGTCATACTTTGGGTGGGATAACAAAGGATATACAATATACAATTGTAGACCTCTCTTGAGGTCAACTGTCAAAATTGTATACCGATACTGTAAACCTTGAAAGTTCTGTTGACCGAGACCGGAGATCTAGGTCAACAGTACTCTCAGTGTTTACTGCTAAGGTATACACTTTGGTCAGTTGACCGAATAGAGAGGTGAACAATTGTTTGTTAGTCCGAAGAATATAATAATTGGACGAATATATAATCGAATATCAAGTGAACATATTTGATAATTAGAGGTTATGTCACTATCGTGGCATATATGCCCGAGGTCTCAGTGATATATGGCCCGATCTTGGGAGGGACATTGATCTCTGAGAACCGAGGGCATATGTGCCACGATAGTTACATAAACGATTTATAACATACCTATGATGATGTAGACTGGTCAGAGAGTACAGTTTTCTAATAGAATTGACAAACAAATGGTTTGAAAATGATTGAAATGAGTTGCTCGCGCAGTTTTATCTTCGATTGATTGGTTATGACGTCAGCGCCTTGACCAATCAGAAAGTTAGCGGGCGCGGGCTTTTCACAACTTATATTGGCCCGCTGTCTTGTGTACACTTTGCACTATGCATCATCATAGGTATGTTATAAGTAAAGTTATCATATTTTAGCAAAAAATCTCAAAACCGTCGAATACTTGTAATTTTTTACACAACTTATTTTTTCAAAATTAAAAAAAAAATCAACATTCAAAAAACATTTTTTCAAAAGTAGCGGTCAACAGTACCTAGTAGCGGTCAGCAGTACATATTGTTGTCCGCTCATCAACCAATCAGAAATGAGTATTTCAATTGAGGTACAAACAACAAAATGACTGATATCTGTTGTCTTTCCATGATTATATTCTTAGTTATTTGTATACAATGTCCATACGGTAAATCAAGGGCATTTAATTTAGAAAATGTTCGTATAATAATCTTTATTTTTCAGATACAAATACATTAAGAAACCAAACAAAATACGTTTCATTCATGGACCACGGACTCACGCGTTTTATTCATGTCCCGACCAACACCTGTAAACAGGACATAAACAGTTTCTCTTGTTGTTCAATGATACATTATATTGGCGTTTTTGCATCAGCACATTGGTGTTGTTGTATCATCGATAATAAACAGAGTGGTGTTGTTGCATCAATAGTGAGGAATTAAAACCGCGAAATTATAGCTTCTTGATGATGCTACATGTATACTAACGACAGTTTTTCAAAATATAGATCATGCGCTAGCTGCATGTGTATGATTATTGAGCAACTCGTCCTAGAAATGGGTTTAAATTGGGAAAACAAAATATCGTTCGAAAATCGATCACCGGAAGTCTGGCCATCTTGATGCAACAACACGGTGTTGTTGCATCACGATACCCCCCAGTGTGTTTGTTCTTAAGAACTGAAACATCTGGTGAAGACATGGATGTAACACAGACTTAACGCAAGATCATAAGATCTCTTTCATTTATTTTTTTAAATAGTCACTTCAGGTTTTTTCTTTAATTATCCAAGCTCAGATTACTTGAAGGCTTTGGTTCCATTTAATCAGCAGTAAATTCATTGTGTTAAAACATCTAGGCAGATATACATATATACATGATTCTATTTCTGGCTAATTGTCAAGCGCAATCATGCGTGCAGTTCTGTGTTGGTTTATCATTGAGCCCTTGTGCCTTATGCGGAGCCTCGAGGTTGTATATATTTCCATGTCTTGCCTAGTCCCTCGATGGATAGGCCTCTTGTCATTCTTGTAAGCAATCAACAATATAGTTGACTAATGTATGTATATATACTGTATATATTACATGCAGCACCATTTCATTTGACCATTAACATAATTTATGCATTAAACATGCAAATTAGAAAACAGTCTCGCAGTTAATCCCAACCCCCTGTTAATTTGTGGAACAGCTTTTCATCCAGAGTCTGATTCTTATCTCCTGATCGCATTGACAAGAAAATATATCCACCTAGGAACTCATGAACGATTTTACAGTCTGCGGTTAAACATGACATTGCAATGTTCTCTTGGTGTCCCGTGTTTTGGTCCTTGAATTTCACCATAACTTGTTTGATCTCCCAGTTCACGTACCATTCTTCCATTGTGTTGTAGCGCCATGTCTTATTGGCATCTCCAGAGTTAAGGTCCATACGCATTATGCGGTTAGAAGCTACTCCTAATAATTCCTGGAATATAAATGGATGGAATTTTTAATACACAAAATCAAAGGCATGTAGATTCTGTACAAAAAGTTCTATCTATCTGTAAAACATGTATTCAGATAAGATGAACCATGGGCACCCTGGGTATAGTCTGTCACGTGACTTCATGGATGACGTGTGCGCGAGTGATTCGCATTTTCTTTCGCTTGAGGTTTGTTATCACACTTTTTACATGTTTTAAGATTTTGTATCTCTGTGAAACTTGTCCCGTACTATCAATGTCTGAAGACGATCTAATTCACCAAATATCTCATCCAAGCGTGTCCGGTTAAAGAGAAATTCGCACTTTTGTGTCTCGCAAAATGACGTGTGCGCGAGTAAATCGAATTTTACGAAGGATGGGTGCGCGAGTCTAAAATATTTTTATTCACTTGAGACAATTCTGCAAGCTAAGGCAGAATACAACTCACGTGACATTTGTTTTTGTCATCTTAAAGTAGTATGTTAAAGAATAGTTTGCTATTTTGTAGATGTTTCATGTATGGCACATACATGTCTACGTTTAATGACAATAAATGTTTTGAAATAGCTTGTAGGGCTGTCCGGCATTGCAGGTGAATTAAAATTTGAACCAAAAATTGAATTAAATTTTTGGCGGTCTCATAAAACCGGCAGCATATTCATTTATTGACATCCCATACAAGGAGGGGGGTCAGAGTTGTTATGTGGTTACTCGGCATCCGCCACGATCAGAACCATGTAAGGAATAGTAAGGGGAAGCCCATGATACCAAGTAATATCAAATAATTATAGGAGCTTCTAACTTCTTCCGCATCCCCACCCTTGGTATACGCAGCTGACGAAATGGACCGGTATGGGTCAAAAGCTGGACCTGTACGGGTGAACTTTGGGGGTACTTAAAATCATTCGGAGGGATCATATATTTCAACTTAGATACGAAGAAGTCAATATTGAGCAAGTTATAGCTGTTTTAAATTCAAATAAAACCGTTAACCCGTACCGGTCCAGCTTTTGACCCGTACCGATCCATTTTGTCAGCTGCGTATACCAAGGGTGGGGATGCGGAAGAAGTTAGAAGCTCCTATAATTATTTGATATTACTTGGTATCATGGGCTTCCCCTTACTATTCCTTACATGGTTCTGATCGTGGCGGATGCCGAGTAACCACATTACAACTCTGACCCCCCCCCTTGTATGGGATGTCAATTAATGAATATGCTGCCGGTTTTATGAGACCGCCAAAAATTTAATTCAATTTTTGGTTCAAATTTTAATTCACCTGCAATGCCGGACAGCCCTACAAGCTATTTCAAAACATTTATTGTCATTAAACGTAGACATGTATGTGCCATACATGAAACATCTACAAAATAGCAAACTATTCTTGAACATACTACTTTAAGATGACAAAAACAAATGTCACGTGAGTTGTATTCTGCCTAAGCTTGCAGAATTGTCTCAAGTGAATAAAAATATTTAGACTTGCGCACCCATCCTTCGTAAAATTCGATTTACTCGCGCACACGTCATTTTGCGAGACACAAAAGTGCGAATTTCTCTTTAACCGGGACACGCTTGGATGAGATATTTGGTGAATTAGATCGTCTTCAGACATTGATGGTACGGGACAAGTTTCACAGAGATACAAAATCTTCAACATGTAAAAAGTGTGATTACAAACCTCAAGCGAAAGAAAATGCGAATCACTCGCGCACACGTCATCCATGAAGTCACGTGACAGACTATACCCAGGGTGATGGGGTTCCAAGAGAAAACTGGAAACATTCCGATGTATAAAAAAAACATATCGACATATGATTTAAGTAATTAGTATAACCATTCTGGCAATTTTCGCAGCAATTGTGCTCAGGAAATTCACTTCTTTTGGATTATGAAATGAAATAATTTTGTTATCAGCTAAATAATTTGAGATACATCAAAAATATTTACCAATTATTGCATAATGATAGCAATCTTGTAATTTTGATGATTTTGAATATTTTGTCAAATTGCTATCCACAATTAACTACAGTATTAGAGAAACTTGAACTAACGAGGTGAAGTCACAACTCACAACTGATTCTGTATATCGTTATATTCTCGTGAGTATATGATATATTCACTCGTTCCCTTCAGTGACTCGTGAATATATCATATACTCTCTTGAGTATAAACACGATATACGGAATCAACCATTATATAACCTTATATTATGTTATGGTTCTCTAATGTTTTATTCTTTAATGTCACTTTGTAAGGATATACAATGTATGTCAAAACAACCGACCATGATATATAAATATTAAAACGTTTTCCTAATGTTTCAATCATTTGTGGATCATTTAGTCTTTATACACTGATAGTACTGACCTCTTTCTTGCTTCCCCTGAACTTCACAATGAAATAAGTGACACCATATTCTGGCAGGGCTTGCCAAGCCTTGATGTAGTTCATCTTAGCTTCTATCAGATTCATGTCACGCACATTAGCATGGGCCTCTAAGATACGTTGGCTTATCTGGAATAAAAGTTCATTGTTTAGTAACAGTCAAAACAAGCTCTCTCTTTATTGCAAAACTAGATGGTTTGTCAAGGAATTAAATACAAACAAATTGAGTTTGAATTACACTGTAAAATCTTTATGTATAATACAGGGTGTCCGGAAAGTAAAGATACAAATACTCTAATCTTAAGAGATTTAGTTTTTTTGTAATGAAATCGCTACAGATTGTAGAGGAACTACATTACAATACATCTACCAACTTTTATAACATATAGTCTAAATGTGTGAAAGTTACGGTTGTCATGGTTATGGTTGTAAGGGGTATGCGGAGCAGTTCCAGGATATCGATAAATTGTGATAAATTGCTAAAATATAACCATTTGAAATAGTGTTTATTATTGTATTTCTTATCAGTTTTTTGTTTTGTTCAATATTGTATTCTTGCTGCCATAGTATTCTCTTTAGTAAAACGATATCATAGATACATATCAGAACTTTGTAATGTCACAAGTATAATCAAAGAAAAAGAGTATATAAGTGCTTAGAGAAAAGGGTCCCTGGATTAATAGGAAAGTCAATAGTGCACCTCCATGCCTCCACAGTCAATGCTCCAATACACAAAGCAAATAAAACAAGTCTTACAATTGACATTAACCTTTTTGTACAATGGCCCATATTCCCCTGATAATGTTCCGTTGGACTTCTACATTAATGAATATGTTAAAGCAATTTGTGAGAAGTTCAACATAAAAATGAGACTCGGCTGGAAGCCAATGTTATCAGCAATCTTAGAGACTGACAGCAAAGGTTTTGTCAGGTCTTGAATCTCCGGTCAAAATGCGCCAAGAATGTTTAGACAAAGGTGGAAAATACATAATACTGGATAACAGTAGTAATGTCAAATGATTAAATAATGTTACAGTACTAATCCTTTTACTGTTGTGGTACATAATTTGATGCATAATAGCAACAGACGACGGAGTGTCAAGATGATATGAACAGGAGAAAAGAATTATAAAACATAATTGTGACGCTGCTCCACATACCCGCGACTCCTGTTACCATAACAACCATAACTTTTTTATTTTGAAACAATTTATCAAGACAGTTGCAGGATAAATTGTTACAATGTCATTCTACAATCTGTAGCAATTTCATCTCACAATAAGTAAATCTAATGAAATTAGAGCTTTTGTATCTTTACTTTCCGGACACCCTGTATGTATACTAATGTTTGTTACATGTGGATATATATTTTCTACGAGAGTGATCACTCTTTTGGAAGGCTTAGATTAAAACTGCAGGCCTCTACCTTTTAAGTACCTCTCAGAAAATTCATAAAATCTATCTGAGATTATTTATTTTATTTAGAACATTGGGGGCCTTTATACCTTATCTTGAAAGACCCCATAGACATTTTCAATAAAACACTTCACTTACAACTTTATTTTTGATCTTCTTTAAGAACCTAGGAGCCACGAAATCTTCAGGTTGTATATCAACAGTGTTTGGATTAATGGAGGGTCCATGAGATGGGTGTTGCATACTCAAAAATGCAAGGATAGATTTCACCTCTGCGTCGTAGGAACTGTCTGCCATTGTCTTTCCTTTAGATGCTAATTTACATGCTGCCATCCACTTAGCATATTGGTCCTCCTAGAAATGAAAAATCAAAACTTTAGTATTTTTAAAAAAAAAGAATGTACTGAGATACAAGATTAAGTTATTTATAAGAAAATACAGGAAACAAAAAGTAAATTGAAAAATAATATCATTGTACAATTCAAGTTGTAACAATTACATTTAAATAATATGAATCAAATGTTTACATTACATCTATAGGATATAACAAATAAATATTTCAACAATAAATAATAACAAAGTACTCTTACATTTTCACACCTAATCCAATTTTCAGTTAAACCATCTGGAGACGGGACAAATAATTTAATGCCATATTTGGCACTAGCGATATTAACATCTGGACTCACTTCACACCCTACAAAAGTATAAAACATGATTAATTATAATATTATTCAAAAAAACAATGTAAGCAACACTTAAAATAGCTGGCTATATCATAAGTAATGTATAAATATAATAACAAGGCATTAACATGCAAAATGTCACCACAACAAAGTTGGCGACAATAATAATATGTCACCAATTCTGGCGGTGACATAAAGAATGAGTCATATAATGTTGCTTGAGTGAATTTCATATTGAGTTTACTGGATTTTTATGTCATCAGATTAAGTTGGAAATGCATAAAAACAATAGGAAGTTTAAGCTTGCAATGTTTTTCACAACCCAAATGAGAACGGAAAATATTCAAGCAATGTATTTGTATGGGCGATTGGTCATACGTATAGGTTAGTGTTTCAATTTTTTATGTAAGCTTAAACTCTCCATTCACTCCAAAGTACCCAAAAATCTGACAATATCTAGAATAAAAATAATGAATGGTCAAGATCGGGGAAAGTTGAAACACTGGATTAACCCCAACCATAAATAAACTGAATAATAGATTTGGCAAGAAATATATCCCGCTTTCTTGAAAACCAATTAGGGTAATTCAATTGGACCATATCCAAATCAAAACAAAACATATCCTCAATGGTCCACTTCAAGTGATAAATATCTGAAATGTATCCAAATCCTACAACAAATATTTACAGAATTTTAATTTGTGTTATCATAAGTAAGAGGAGAAACTATCAATTTCACCTAATTAGGAAATTCCTAAAATTTTAAAGTATGACAATGAAGCATTAACAAAGAATGAGTTCATACACACATGGATTTCAAGTCTGTTGAAATATAAACAGATTAATAATTTGGTCGTTAAATAATCTTGCAAAGTATATACATGCAGAACTAAGTACTTTCATTGAAGGTTCAAGTTCTACCTTTTTCATACAGTGGTACATATGTGCAAACATTACATGTACATATGCCCATTGGATTTTTTCTTAGCTATTTCCACTTCACTTTTCCATTAATTTTCTGTTTTAAATTTGGGCACCATAAAATGTTATCAAGACGCTGATTGTTGTGGTAGTTACCTTTAAGATTTATTCTGGTCATTGGGTTGGCATCTTCCTTGCTTCTGTACATTGATACATGTGTATCTTTGAATGTGAACCAGTATTTTTTGTAGGCCTTTAATGTGAACTTTTTGGGCCTGAAAAAGTCAAACAAATCTGAATTAATTTCAATGTTGCTTCGTTTCTGATTTTTGTAGTCATATATTATATATTATTCAACAACATAAAACATGATGAAAAACATTTGAAAAAAAATTATGAAGAATTCAAACTGACTATTTCTATTCTATTATATCTTTACTTCAGCCTGGGATACAATAAAATGCACAATATTTATAAGTTTAGATACATCAATAAAAACTTACTTGAAGTGTTTGAGGTAATCGTGCAATTCTGGTATATTTGTGATGTCACCAGGTGATGTGATAGTGGAGCCCTCTAGTGACACCTGGAGGTCCATTAGGGCAGCATCTATATCGTCATCTGCTGATTGGTTAGCAGTGCCATCTACTAAATCTTGGGGCTCTGACACTTGAAGATTCACCTGAGAAATAAAAAAAGAAATCTTGCAGCTTTATAAAGTGTAATCTACTTCCGTTACAAAATGGTTGAATTAAAAGAGTATGCAAAAGTACAAGAAACATTTTTTGCTGTAAAATTCATGAAAAAGTACCATCTATGGTATGACAAATAGATCCTCTGTTTAGAAAATATGTCTCTTATTATTTGGAAAAAAGTGAAAAGATGGGATCCAAGTCCATGGTGTTTTAAAGTTGAATTAATAATATATTGAATTTATACTTAGAGACTTTAATTGAAAGAAAACATATTTAGTGAAAATTGTATTTCCTCATGTTCAACAATGCCACATGATTAGAATTTCTTACCACACCATATGTGATCTTTTTATTCACTGCAAAAGTATCTCTCATTTTATTATTCATTCAAAAAAAATGAATGAAACTTTGAATCTGTTGGTTTCTCTTTATTGTGACCAGACCAATTAAGAATTATGAACTTTTTATTCATGTTCCAGAGATCTTGACAGAAGTTTGACAGAAAATGCATAAGTTTGACAGAAGATGAAGTTTCTCCCTTACCTGTAATTGCAGTGAAGCAAACATCATCATTTCTTCCTCTGTGCAGTCGATTTCCTCAGAGATCAATCCCCATTTAGCCTGCTCATAGATCTGGTTGATACGAACAGCGTCATACTGAAACCATACCACAATACATTATGCTTGATTCCGAAAAAAAAATTTCATACATACAATAATATCAATAGAGAATAATTGCACCCGATTAGGAGAATTCTTGGCATACTGTTTTCAATTTATTTTTTCTTATTTAGTAATTGTTCAGTAATATTATGAATTGTCAGGTTTACATTATAGTCTAGAGTCTGGTATAGTTACTAACCTTTGGATTCAAATCGTAGAAATTGTAGAATTTAAACCTCAGTAATATCAAGTCATTTTCCCTAACACCTTGTTCCATAAGAGATACTGAAGAATCTAGCCAGCCTGCATTGATTCGGGCTTTTTCAGAGTTTGACTTTGGCCTGTAGAGTAAGGTAAGAGCTTCCTTTGTTGGTGTGTTAGGGCTGTTTGCTAGACTGGAATCCATTGCTCCTTCAAATGAGAGACTGTTCATGGACCCTGGGGACATTGTTCCACCCCCATTCCATTGGTACGGGGAGTGAGGGTTGAGTGTGCCATAAGGACTGCCTGGTGTCCCTGGGGTACGCAGTAGTGTCCCCTGCAAATCAACAGAAATTAAAACATATATTAAAGAAGACATCAACATGACAAAATGTCACCATTTTGTAAGTTATTGCAAACTGGTACAGATGCCGAATGCAAATTGTTACAAAAAAAAACACAACATGTCACCACTTCCGGTGGTGGCATCGAATCAAAAAATGTAAATGCAAAGTAGAGTATTGCTGATATTTCAATGACTTAAGCCTCTATCTAAAGAAATGAATAATTTAAAGCATGGGAGCAGACAGTGGGCTATTAATTCAAAATATATCAAATTGCAAATTCGAAAATTTGACACTTGTGGCTAGAGTAATACTTCAATTGAGGTTCTTAATTTAACAAATATTGCTCTTTATACCCCATTCCTAAGGGAAATCTATGAATGAAAATTATGAAGTAACCCTCTCGGGATCAGAAGCTATAAAGTAAGGTGGTGACACCTATCCTACCTGAGGGGTACCGGGAGTTCTGGGTGTTCTATTGTATGGACTTCCTCCTATTGTCATATTGCCATCCATACTGGTATTTGGTGTCAAGTTGCCATTGCTGTTCCCTGCAACTGAATCTCGCATCCTTCGTCGCCTAGCAACTGTAGCTCCTCTGTTCCGCTTAAGGTCATCTTTGTCAAGCTTCCGCATCAATGATAGCTCTTCTGGTCTTCTAATACCTACAGATACATACATAAATAAAAAAGATGAGTTTGTGAACAAATAATCTTTAGGGATTGGTATAAAGGGGAATTTCAAGGAATGAGTGTAGTTGATCCGACTAAATACCTAAAAAAACAGTGTGCTTTGTTCATCCTCTCAATTGATAAATTAGTGATAAATTATCTTTTGTGCCAGACATAGACATTAGAAAGAACAGGCCAACATAACTTCCCATCAAGTCGCTGCCAACACCCACTATTTATCTCCCTGACTCTTGCGTCTCAGGACGTGACATTTGTGGCGACAATAGCGACAAAGGACTTGGCACCGACAAAAGACTTGGCACCGGATAATGAGGAAGCATCTTGATTCTCACAAAATGAAGGATCCTTAATAGTCTATAAGTTAAACCAATACAAACAAGCATTCTTCCCATCAAACCATTTCAAAATAATGATGAGCAGAGAGACTTTATTGAGCAAGAGTCAGTCTGGAAACTGCTGATAAATCAGTTCAATTACCCTCATAGTATCTGATTTATAACATTTATGTCACACTAATTTGTTCCTATTACACAATCCCTGCCTACTTGCTGGATTTATACAGCTTATTCCAATAATACAATTTTATTAGCATTCCTTATATGCAGGTAGAATGTAGAGTGCACTACCCTTCATAAGAGATTGACTATATCTACACTCTTCAAATTAGAGGTATATAGGATATACAGTAAAACCTGACTAATCAGAATAGTACTGGAACCAGCAAAGAAGTGTTCAGATTTGCAAGTGTTCATACTTCAAATACTATAATCTATGGCAGATTAAAAGATAGGATTGAAAAAATCAGAGGATCAAGTAGCATGTTAATTATTCAGTGAATGAACAGATTACAGATTCAAAAGACTTGAATACAGCATGATAAGACACACTTGTTTCATAAATGATATCTTAATCCTCTAATCTTATCTTTGAGCACTCATGCACTGACATTTTCTATGAAGAGGAGCAGAGTAGTTTGAACAATTGAATTGAACTTACACCTTGATAAACCTGTTTCTATCTTGCACAGGGACTTTTAACTATCCATGTCTTCATTTCACATGTACATATTGTAAATTAACACAAGGCATTAACATGACAAAATGTCACCACCTAAAACAATTTGGTCAATTTAAAGCAAGTTGGAAAATACCTTTTGACCTTAAGAAGAACTTCTGAGAACATGTAGATGATTTTGAAAAAAAAATTAGTCAATTTGAAGCAAGTTGAAAAAAAGACCTTTTTGACCTTGAGAAGGTCATTAAAGGTCAAAGATCAAATCTAAAGTCAGATTTGAACTTCTGAGAACTTGTAAAGTCAAATTTGAACTTCTGAAAAGATGTAGATGATTTTGAAAAAAAAAATTGGTCAATTTGAAGCAAGTTGAAAACAGACCTTTTTGACCTTTTTTGACCTTGAGAAGGTCATTAAAGGTCAAATGTCAAATCTAAAGTCAGATTTGAATTTCTGAGAACATGTAGATGATTTTGAAAAAAAGAATTAGTCAATTTGAAGCAAGTTGAAAAAAGACCTTTTTGACCTTTTTTGACCTTGAGAAGGTCAAATGTCAAATCTAAAGTCATATTTAAATTTCTGAGAACATGTAGATGATTTTGAAAAAAAAATTTAGTCAATTTGAAGCAAGATGAAAAAATACCTTTTTGACCTTTTTTGACATTGAGAAGGTCATTGAAGGTCAAATGTTAAATCTAAAGTCAGATTTGAATTTTTGAGAACATGTAGATGATTTTGAAAAAAAAAATTTGTCAATTTGAAGCAAGTTGAAAAAAGATCTTTTTGACCTTTTTTGACTTTGAGAAGGTCATTGAAGGTCAAATGTCATATCTTAAGTCAAATCTAAAGTCAGATTTGAATTTCTGAGAACACGTAGATGATTTGAAATTTTTTTTTAGTCAATTTGAAGCAAGTTGAAAACAGACCTTTTTGACCTTTTTTGACCTTGAGAAGGTCAGATTTGAAGGTCAAATGTCAAATCTTAAGTCAGATTTGAATTTCTGAGAAAACGTAGATGATTTTGAAAAAAAAATTTGGTCAATTTGAAGCAAGTTGAAAACAGACCTTTTTGACCTTTTTTGACCTTGAGAAGGTCATTGAAGGTCAAATGTCAAATCTAAAGTCAGATTTGAAAGTCAAATGTCAAATCTAAAGTCAGATTTGAATTTCTGAGAACATGTAGATGATCTTGAAAAAAAATTGAGTCAATGTGAAGCAAGTTGAAAAAAGACCTTTTTGACCTTGAGAAGGTCATTGAAGGTCAAATGTCAAATCTTAAGTCAGATTTGAATTTCTGAGAACACGTAGATGATTTTGAAAAAATTTTTTAGTCAATTTGAAGCAAGTTGAAAACAGACCTTTTTGACCTTTTTTGACCTTGAGAAGGTCATTGAAGGTCAAATGTCAAATCTAAAGTCAGATTTGAAGGTCAAATGTCAAATCTAAAGTCAGATTTGAATTTCTGAGAACATGTAGATGATTTTGAAAAAAAAATTTAGTCAATGTGAAGCAAGTTGAAAAAAGACCTTTTTGACCTTGAGAAGGTCATTGAAGGTCAAATGTCAAATCTAAAGTCAGATTTGAAGGTCAAATGTCAAATCTAAAGTCAGATTTGAATTTCTGAGAACATGTAGATGATTTTGAAAAAAAAATTTAGTCAATGTGAAGCAAGTTGAAAAAAGACCTTTTTGACCTTGAGAAGGTCATTGAAGGTCAAATGTCAAATCTAAAGTCAGATTTGAAGGTCAAATGTCAAATCTAAAGTCAGATTTGAATTTCTGAGAACATGTAGATGATTTTGAAAAAAAATTTAGTCAATGTGAAGCAAGTTGAAAAAAGACCTTTTTGACCTTGAGAAGGTCATTGAAGGTCAAATGTCAAATCTAAAGTCAGATTTGAACTTCTGAGAAGATGTAGATTATTTAGAAAAAAATTGAAGTCAGTCTAAACAGTATTTGTTAAGTTATAGGAAGTTGTAAGAAATTGTTACAGACGCCGGACGCCAGACGCCGGACGCCAGACGCCGGACGCCAGACGCCGGACGCCAACCACCAACCGCCGTCGCAAAAAAACGGAGACCATAACAATATGTCACCACTTTTTGGTGGTGACATAATAAACCTGTACTTTGTTGTGCTTTTCCGTACTGTACCGTACTGTACCGTACCGTACCGTACCGTACCGTACTGTACCATTATACCTGATTTAACTGACCTTTACTGAAATCAAAACTTCAGGGTACTTCAACATTATATCTCTAAATAAAAATCAAGAAACAATCAAATGAGATGTGTAATGAAATATGATTGACTCATTTTGTACAAGGATGTACCAATTAGATTTCTCAGGTAGCCTGTGGATTTTGAGGAATTTACCCTCAAAATTTTCACTTTGATACTCAAGGAATGTTAAGATAGTAAAACCAATATAAGCCATATTACCATCATAACTGAACTATCATAACTATAATATTCCATCGTAAAAAAACATCAGATCTGTTTTGCTGTTTGAAGTTACATTCATGAGATTCATCGGGCTACAGTATTGTTTCAAATCTCTGTTTTGCCCCCTCCCATGGAGATCTTATGTTTGATACCTTTGGCTCAAGAATCGCTAAGCGAAAGGCATAATGAGGCTAATTAGGCAGATATGTTACTTAACATGCAGTCTTTTGCCAATATATTTCTAAATCTATTAGTCAGAACAATTTCCTGGAAAAGCATATTTATTTCATATAACAAAATCCCTTGGACATATTTTCAATTATTATTTTCAAGGGAATGGTGCCTGATTAGAGTACCAGTAGCCTTAATTTGAAACTCTTCAGAAACGAGAATTCCTGAAAAAGCTTGAAATCAGCATGATTGCAGTTTGAGTTGATGAAACTAATATTTCTCCTCACACCATGTTGGAAACTGAGTCAAAATGATGAAAACATATTTCACCAAAGACTAATTTTCCAGATGCTTATTCAGTGCAGACAACTCCTCATATTAAAATTTCTAATTTTTCTCTGTCTCCAGTTGGCAGATGCCAGAAAGCAGGTTTCTATACTGCTGATGCTTCTGTCTTGTACAAATACAGTAAAACCTGTAAAAACCTATAAAGCAAGGCACCCCTGTAGGTGGGATACCTCTATAAGTAGAACACTGTTCAAGTTCTGTTATCATTAACTTTTTATCATGTGATCCTCTGTAGGTTAAACACCTCCAATGAAGAACACTATTTTAAGGTACCAAAAGTGTTCCTCTCCTCATACAGGTTTTACTGTACATACAATGTATTTTGGCATATATTGGGTGGTATATACAGGTCTTTATCAAGGTCAACATATACTACTTTATTGAAAGTAAACTTAACTCATGAGAACTAAGGATTTACATTACATTCAGCAAGATAATGAATATCTCAACATATTCAATTCACAGACCATAGCAACATGGATATACCTGTTACGTACAACTTTGAAAAAGAACTATTCAAATTGGCACTTTCAGGTTAACGAAAATAAATGAATGATTCAGAAGAGATAACCAGTTTACTATCTCTCAACAAATGTTTCTAATGCTAACTTCAACCTTGAGGCAGATTTATTGGTAAAAAACATCAACCAAAACACCAGTTGAAATACTCAAAATATAAGAGAAAAGGTCAGTTGCCAAGATACTGTTATATGTAACAATCCCCGTTCAAGTACTTCATGTAGGTCAATGATGTCACTAAACCTTTTCTTCTCAAAGTGAAAAAGAGGATTTTACATATGTTTTTCAAATAATTTTTTATAATCCTTATTTGTTTGGATCTTTCTTTTTGTACTCCATAAATCTTATAAAAAGGAAATCAAATTATAAAAAGAAGGGTATGGTACTTTGCCAGTTTCTAAGGACACACGCACTCATATCCTAAAACTAGTAAATGTATAGCTATAATAACAGAATTTATCACCTCTGAGAACCAATGCCTCCTACTACATTATTTGAAGTTCTCAACATTCTTATTATTTTCACATGGTAGCTTTACATGGAACTATAAAACAGTTATGTTATATACAAGCATGATGAAACACACTTTTCAGATATTTCCTTGTTTAAGTTTAGGCCAGTTTCCTAGACCACAAGGAACAATGTATGTATGAACAAATCAATTATGTCCATCTTGACATACATAAACCTTGATTTAGCTTCTTTGAAAAAGAAAAAAGACCCATTTAATTTTGATAACCCCTTTTCTTGGTTTTCAGTCAGTAATTGCCCTTTAGACAAAAAAGAAAAAAACATTTCCAATTTGTAACAAAAGTCAAATACGTATTTTATATTTCACCTCTAAGCCTCAACTTTATACTAGTATAAATAACTTGACCCATTTCTCCCCGAGGTCTACTTCAAGATATGTAAAAACACATGTTTATAGGTTTATTGAGTTAAGGAAATGCAACCCAATGATGTCAGAATAGCTGTATAAACATAAGATAACACTCTGATCCTATTTCTGGTTTCTACTGCACAATAAACACTTTTTATGGTCAATGTTGGGTGTGGGCAAGATTGATATGTTGTTTTATGTTCTTAGCTGATCTTGTTTCAAATGTTCAGCCCCCACAATACCTTCTTCCCATAGTACTGTTGAATGGGTGTAATTAGGGGTCAAATAGGGATGGGGGATAATTGGGGGTTCAATATTCAATAGGGGTGGAGGGGGAAGAGAACTCAGGTTTCAATAAGGATGGAGGGGGATTCAATGGGGTCGGAAGAAGATAATTAAATAGGGGTGGAGGGGAAAAGGAGTGGACATTATACAATCACACATACTTCAAGTTCACTTCAAGTTGTGTTGATAAAAAAGGAAATGCAAAAGACAACCCTAGATGTTGAAATGACCCATATTCATTAAAAGATAATAGCTGCCAAATATATGGCTCTCGCTCTACTTTAAATGTGAGAATCAATAAAGAAACTATGAAATCTGTGTCAAGAAGTATTAAAAGAAACATCAAAGGGCAAACATTTCTCATGTATGAAGTTTTTATTCCCCTCACTTTCAATTTCTTTAATTAGAGTTCAGGGACATACATTAGGTTGGGGGCAGGGGCGGATCCAGGAACCAACAAGGGGGGGGGGCCCAAATTTCAGGTCAGAGAAAAAACGTCCGCGCTTGTGCGGAAAAAAATTTTGGGCCCCTAAAATCCAAAAGTGGGCCCAAATTTTGAAATTTTGAGGCCCATTTTCTTCAAAATTTGGCCTGAAATTAACAAATAAGGCCTTAAAAGGCCCAGTAATGACCAAAAAGGCCCACTTTTTGGGGCCTGAAGGCCTTGTTTGGCCCAAAAGTTTTTTTGGGCCCAATTTTTTTTTTCTGGGCCCACCCAAGGGGGGGGGGGGCCCGGGCCCCTGGGCCCCCCCCCCCCTAATCCGCCAGTGGGAGGGAAGAGTGTAACCAAAAGACAGGATACAATTCACTTACTCCACCAACCATCACTGAATCTGTATTATGTTCATTCACAATTCTAGACATATAGCTATAATAAAGTAATCAAATCACAATCAAATAACACTATAATAAATTATACATTTATGGCTGCTAATAAAGATGGCAATGATTGCATTTTAAACAGTTAGTGGCTATCATCGAACATTTGCTAGATTATTTGTATATTTTACTACTATATCAATTAGTATCAAACCAATTTAACAAAGCTGGCAATAGATAAATAATACTTATTCTCAGTCTTATAAAAATGGCACGATTTGGTAGGCTCACATGGGGATCCCTTACTTCCAAGATAGAGGATGAACGGACAGATCAGTAGGCAAAGAAAAGCTCACCGGATGAGCCAAAAAGGCACATTCTCTTTTGTTTTTTTATTTTTAATGTCACTATACTCATCAATTCTTTCACATTTTGTATTCTCTGTTATAAAGCATTTCAGTAAATGATCAAAGCGTTGCTAGTTTGTTTTCATTTCTCCCGATTCATGTACATTCATTTTATATTGACAGCAACTTACGTAAACTGGTGAATTAAAATGTATTAAAGCTTATCGAGACTGAATTGGTTAATCCCGTAACATTTTTGCATTTCCTGGAATAGAGTACTTTGCCTATAGACAGAGTCACAGCGACCTTAGAGAATGATTAAAGAGCTTTAATCAAAGACTCCAAGAAATAACGTTTCCACAGTGCTAGTTTATGTAACATCTCTAGATAAATAGCCGCTTTGTTGTATGACACCATTGATTTTATCAAATAGAATAGTTTCATTTACAGGTTTGTTCAGAAAGAAATAGAAGTTGAAAATGTAATGACAGTTTTAATATGTTGTCTCAACACAAAAAGAGAGTTGGTAACACCTGTATATATGTAGACAATTTCTACTAGCTGAATACCTCTCAATGTGAGCGTTTCAGTTTCGGTCATCCCATTTCTCAATCTGCCATAGACATCCTTGTTGTAAACAACTTAGAAATCTAAACACCTGAGAATCCAATAGAATCCAAATGTGAGGAGTGCGGCAATAGGCAAGTAGACGCAAAACTAATTTCAATCTAGTTGATACAAACATCTTTAAGGTCGCTGCAATATCTCTACAAATCTACGTCAGTTCAGCATTTACCCACAATAATCAGATCTGAATGTCTAGATTTCGTAACTTGATTTGCAAATTAGTATTTTAGCTAGATATTTCTGAAATGCCATTGATTCGGTTGCGGTAATGAACGAGTATCAGTTATACTAAATATTGCATTGGTGGACTACTTGACAGGGTGATATTTAAAGGAAATGAAATAATATTTATGATAGATTTTATTACGAATTCATAACATTGAACTTCCATTCGTTTCACATCAAAGCAATCCACACAATCGTGACGATTACAGTTTTTAAAATCATAGGTAGAAATAAAATGAAACGCAATAGAAAATGTTTTACGATATTTGAGTACTTTCAATAAAGCATTCAATTTTTCCATTTCAATGTTTTTCTACCACTTTATCTGTATCCTTCTGAGAATCTATAAATAACAAATATCATCAAAGAAATATTTTAGATGCAAAAGAAAAACAGTTTCCAAGTTACTCTCTCTTAATATATCACGTTGGTAGGCAGGTCTCTTGTTGTGTTAGTGTATCTTGGTTTATCATTGGTATTTCAAACTTAAGAGCTAGTTGAATCTTGAAGCGATTGGGTGGCCTTTTTTCTATTTTTCATGAAGGAGTAAAATATTCTTTGGGGAGCAAGTCAATATGCAAACATAAAGTCTCATAATTAAAACATATGAACTGAGAAAAGTAAGCAAGGTAATTCTGGACCATTCATAAGACAAACTTGTCCATGTGACAGGGGTTGTGACGGTTCCGCTTGGCCGCTGAGCACTGAGCATGCTGGGTAGTATAGTGAGAGGGAGGGGAAATTGAAATAAATCAGATGTATTCATTATTTCACGCGGAATCGAATCGGAAAACGAACGGGATAATATTGGCACATTTGTAAGAAACGCTTGTTCAACTGGTTGGCAGTCTATTCACATTACCCTCCTGGGTATAGGAATCTACTCATCATTTACACGAAAATTGAATTTGCGCTAACTGCCTAATTAGGCAGATCCTTCACTTTACGATTCAAAGAAATGTTTGGCCCCTGAGGGTACATGGTAAAAAATAGCTTGTCAGAAATATGATGATTTTACCACGATTTGTGGTGTTTTCTCAAGTTATTGCAATTTACTGGAAGTGGGAAGATAATAATTTAATTAAACACAGATAAGGCATTGAATTAATGGCCTCACTCATATATACCCTTGAAAAGAGCTTGACATCATCTACACTCTTAAGTAAGATTCATTTCATGTACAGACTAAACTAAATGGATATGAAAGCTACATTTGAGGCCACCATGAGCTTATTATAGGTTAGTTAGGTCTCCATACCCCCCCTCTGCGCTAGAGGTAAGGTATATAGGGGAGTGAAGGAGGGGGGCTGTCACAAGGGCTAGGTTTCTACATATTTAAATGCCATTTGTTGTTTATAAAATATTACTTCCAAAATGAATAAAATTCAACTTTAATCAGGGTTTTTGAAACAGTTCGCATGTTTGAGATACGCTCCTTGTGTTTATTCATATGTATGTATGTATGTCGTATGTCATTTTCCAAGATTCAAGAGAAAGCTCAAAGACAGTTAAAAAACAATTCAAACCTCTATAAATCATATCAACTGTATTGAGGCAATATATCAATTTTAAAAAGATGAAACATATCAAAATCTACTTAGTGATCCTGTGAAGTACATGGGTTAAACATCCTAAGGTACGAGAAGCAAACGAGAGCCTTTTAAATGGTCGTAACACTTCAAACGAGTGAATGCGTCATTTACTGAATGTGATCATAGACACGCAGAGAGATATCCGCAAATGATTCTAAACTGGCAACTCCAATCGGCTTGCATCATTCATATAATACGTCATCAGTCTGAGGAACGTTTGAGAATTATAAGATTTATGTCTCGGAAAATAAAAACATATGCTACCTGTTGCGATTTAAGATATAATTTGGCTTGATTTATGAAAAATAACATCGCCCCTTACCACAACACCTACGGTAAGCTGAAGATTACAGGCGTTGTTAAATATGACATTGTTATACCCCTAATTAGAGAGGTACATTTACATACGAAATGAGAAATTGCATCTGGAACAGTGTGAAATGAAGAACGATTCTGAAGAGTCGTGGTAACTTAGTTAAGTGAAACAAGTGGTGTGATTCATTTCTCCCCTTGCCCTAAGCCCTCCAAATATTTCAAAGTCATGGTGCTTTCTTATTTATAGTAAACAATCTGTGATATCTTACGAGAACTGAACTGTTCCATGTTCAAAACTACAATCATAGTTGACGTCAAATCATTTATCGAACGCAGATACAAAATTATAGAAAACATTTAGGAGCTTGATTATGCTTATCAAGATATTGCAGATTCTCTGATTGCATAATGCCTTTCATTTATCAGTCTGTCTGTCTGTCTGTCTGATTGGTGTTAGGTCAGAACTCTCATATAAATATGGAACCTCTTGAAAAAGGTTATCAGTTATATCTTCACAAATGCTTTCAAATAATTGGATCCAGAAGTTAGAACATTTGGTTGAGATAAAATAATATTTTATAGTGGAATTGAAGAAAATGTAATACTCTAATCTAATAAGATGAGGGATTTTCAAGATATTTTAATCTTCTTTGATGAACTTATTGAACTAAGCAAATATTTAGACATTTCTCAACAAAGACCAATCACAAGAACTAATTTGGATGCCAAAATTTTATTTTGATGACTTGATATCAAATTGTAGATTGTCTGGGTGTCAATGGGGGATGAGTAGCACAAATCCTTGACATCAAGACTAACTCTGAATTTTATGTGGACTTACCTAATTCTTTACATATTTGTACGACGGAGCCAAAGACATTGACAGAGAAATCGACCCTCATGTCCATTACTTGGAGATCGGGCAACTGTATGTGAAGGTTCTTATGCATAGGGGTGAAGAACAGGTTTGCGTCAGCCTGGACACCATATTGGTCTAATGTGGATCGTGTACGGGACAGCCACATGTTTTTGTCTGGCCACCAGAGTCCATGATCGGACCAATCCAATGGTACATCTGTAATACACAAAAACAAAAGAAAATTAAATTGTGTTTTTGAAATGTTTTATAAACATACTTTTTGTGAAGCTAAAAGAAAGTGAAAGTAGTTTTAATTTCAGGGGTTTCAAATTAGTGGCAGGGAACAGATAATTTCCTCTTCTTCTTTTACCAAAATAGCCTGGGTTTTTTTCAAGGAATTCTGTGATAGTTTGCTATTTCCTATAAAACCAAGACATCTAAGATGGTAAATATGTTTATCAACTTACATCTAAAAGTATTCATGAAAATCAATCTATAAAACTACTAATGTGTAGGACATATCCAAATCTAAACTATACAACTTAAGATGTAATAAAACCAAGAAATTTGAATGGCTTATTACAATTACAGTATGCGTATATTATATGTACAATGTACATGTATTATTAAACTGGCTGACTTTGCAGCTGTTTAATACAAAATTTTATCAACACAAATGATATTTGTAATGATTTGATATTTGATATTGTGATAGAATGAAAGTTGTGGGTGGGTGTGATGTATATGTAGCGAGCCACTTAATGTAATATAAGGCACCACCTTGAGTATAATGTCTGGTGAAGACCTAATGTAGCAGATGTCTACCATATACAATATGGAACATATCACAATGTATACACTTCATGAGATCGGTTAACTAGAACAACAAATCATTTTGACAGTCATGCTACATCAATCCGCATTCATATGGCATTACATAAAGTTTACCAAATTTGAACCCTGAGAGTTAGAACAGAGTACATCAGACTAGAGAACATATGAAGCTCTCTTTTGAAGAAGCAAATCAACACCCATCTCCCTATTTCTCCACCACTGTCAGCAGAAGGAAGAAAAGAGAGAGGGAGGGGACTAAAAACCTCACATGATGAATATAAACATGGGCCTCAGAACTTCTCTATAGCAAGCAATTATTCTTGCAAGACTGTGGACCCCTCCCTTATCTACTTCACCAGCACATCACATTGTAGGCATAGGTGTGTAGTGGGGGAGGGGTGGGGGGTCATAAGGGCTTGTAGTGTACAAAGCAATGAGAACTTCATCCTGAATAGAATCAATGTTTGGTTGAATTAATGGCTGATATATTTCCTGTCTGCACTATGACATATGTGAAAAATTGAAGAGAATCATATTCATGAATCAGTTAAGAAAATAAACATCTTACAACTTACTCATTCATACCTGAAACTTTACGTACTTCTAGTCAAAGTTACCACTACCCCACAGGTAGACACATCCTGGAACCATTTATATTTCCAATACTTAAAGATCTTATGTCATAGCAGTAAGGATGTTTGGTATAACATGTATATGTTATGAACCTGGGAACACAAACAGGCAAACCCATAACAATTACTTCTATGGTTAACCACCCTCAGTAGGCCATAATAATATGGTTTTAGAGCTACCATGATACATCCAATAGTGTCTATAGATGGAAGAAATATATGCAATCATGCGGAAATTAGCCCAGACATCATAGAACTCTCCGAATCAATATTACTATTGTCATAATCCTTTCTGATAGTACCATTCCAAGAAAGAAAGGATTAAAACCGAGCGACGTAATAAGGATGATCAGCCAACAGTATTATACAGAATCAAGATACCTTATCGTAATTTAATAGCTTTGATCGTAAGATGGGCAGATTCATGACTGATGAAGCACCAGGACGGGGTACCCTCATTGATGAGTCTAAATCTCCATGTGTTATCATAGAACACATTCAGACCATTAGCAGATTGCCTGTCTGTTTGTGTTACAAGGAAAGCAGATCAAGTGTGAACCATTACGGCTTATATTGTGCAAGATCTGGACTTCCTGTATGCTGTAAATCAGAAGAACAGAGACTTCAACAAATGTTTATCACATAGATATTACACAAGTACTCTGTCCCTGATAATTGTTTGCAAGAAGCCAAAATATTGTTTTTGTGAGGTTGTTTGAATTTGAGACAGAAGTATATTGCTTTGTCTCACAATAGGTATAAATTAAATCAGAAGAACAGAGACCAACAAATGTTTATCACGTAGATATTACAGAATCTGGATAACTATCTGGCCCCTGATTTTTGTTTGCAAGAAGACAAAATATTGTTTGTTTGACTTTATGACAGAACTATATTCTTTTTCCTATAATTCAATCTTATACAAAATATCCCTCTTCCAACAGTTCCTTATGTTTTGAATTAACAATTTTAAAGAGGCTCAAAATTATGAGTTAATAGGAAGTTCATTTGTAAATATAGTGTAGCTTGAAAGCAGAGAGGTATATAAGGAATCAACAATGGCAGAGACTTTATCAAAATCTCACGTATGGCTTATTTCTATGAGGTGCCAATCATGACTTCAATGCTTCAATATGCGTACCATGTTAGTCTTCTGATAACTTGTCGAAAGAATTTAATAAAATATCCCATATAAATTCTAACATATCAATGAAGAGGGAAAGCATCTGTCAATAAGTAAGCTGTACATGCATAAACACACGTACAGAACTTTGTGCAAGGTTACAGCATGGTGAATAGGCCCAGATGAGGCACAAATAGAAAAGCCAGATTTCCCATATACAAAAGCCACTATGCATCATAGTGATGAGATGGTGAGAATGGTAATTCTATTAGAGTAAAGAGGATCTCTTGAAATCTGGAACTGGTGAACATAGTTGTGGATTTTTAAATTAGCTCAATGGATCTATGGTTCACATCTTTCTTACAAAGATGCTAGTCTTGAATGAAAGTCATAATGACCCTTCCATATCCTCATTATGTCAAAAAGTCTAAATATTTATTTTAGTTAAAAAATTACAAACATCTTGACCTGATTTTTTCATCTTGCATCAAGGCCCTCTGTTTGGAACTGTGCAGGGGTGGAAGGAGGGGGTAGACAGTAAACCAAGTAGTGATGCAAGGCTACACCTGGCTTAAATTACATTTGGTATCCAAGGTTACCAGGTATGAAACATTCTTAACCTATAAATATATCCACATATCTCTACATTATGATTAATTCACCTCAGCTCCACTTGCAAAACACAAATATTTCAAATATTGAATCATAAGATGTGAGTTCCTGACCTAGAAAATGGAAGGAGTTAGAGTTAAACATATGTGAGTTAGGCTAGTTGAACGCTTCCTAGTCAACTTGTACCCAAGACAACTCGTACCCAAGACAACTGGTACCCAAGACAACTCGTACCCAAGATTATTTTCAGTATAATGGGTGCACATTGGGGAAAAAATTGAGTTTGTATTGCTCAGGTTGTAATGTGAATCAAATAAGCCTCAATATTTTTTTGAATTTAGACGACATTTTTTCTCAATGGATCAGTAAAGCATTTTTTTATGAAATAAAAGAAGTGCTTGAAGAGCTTGTTCACAACATTTTTTTGTCAAACATATATACAAATAAATATAATTACAACATTAGATCTGACACTTGTTCCAAACACCCATAAACATACAATATTTAGAAAAATGATTATGAATATGTGGAATAAACATATGTCTCTTCACTTGAACATCCTGAATCTGTGACCAATATAAAATAATAGTCAATATAAATTGACACTCAGCTCAAAATGTCACAAAATTAAATCAATTTCTTCCGAAAATTCTTCTTCAAACTTTAAACTATTCTGAACAGTATGTTACAATTATAATATGTATATCTATTCACACTCCCAGTCCAAAATATATACTTGGGTACGAGTTGTCTTGGGTACGACTTGTCTTGGGTACGAGTTGACCAGTTACCAGTTGAACACCTGGCCCAGGATTTATACTTACAAGGTGTTCATCTTTATATCCATACACAGCGCCTAAGTTTATATAGTTTTTACAAAAATGTTCTACAGTACAAGGTGTTAAAATCAAGGTTTCACAATATGAAGAAGTTTTACAATATAGGGTTTTAGAAGAGGTTTTCAGTTATAGTATAAGGTTTTACAGTAAAGAGAGTTTATAACCTAAATGTGTGAGAAGTCACCCAGGTATGGGATACTACTACAGCACTAATCAACCCTTTCACTGATCCAGCACCTTCTATCTTCAAGTGGCAATTAGTAAGGAGCAGTTGTCCAGAAATAGCCTTTGTACATCAACTCTTGCATGACAACTTCCCTTCCTGAAGAGTTCTATGGTCAAAAGTACAACATAGGGCAAGACCAACCTGGGTTTATTCCTAGATTTTCTTATTCACAATTCTAAATATATTATCAAAGATTTGAAAACTATGTCAGGGGTTTCATTAGCAGCAGGCAACAGGCAATTTTCATCAGTTGTTTTCACAAAATCGCCTGTTGTTTTTAGGGACTTTTCAACTTTTCCATGTTGAATTTATGATTTCTATTAATTTTGCCTATTGTTTTCATTTATTTAGCCTGTTGTGAGAAATAATATGAGAAATAACTTGACAGTATAATAGGAGTATTCCATCCCTGATTTATAGTTTATTTTATATTATACCTGCTACCTGTACAAATAAAAAATGAACAGAGTATTTGCTAATAATATCCAATCATTCCATAACTCAACCTATTTCTGTCAAGCGAAACAGTTTATTTATACTGAACAGGAAATGTGACCATACTGTAGAATTAGATGATGCAATTGTATTAATGAGTGAAAATGCACATGATTTCATTAAGGTATTCTCATCCAGGTATGAATTAGGATTTGAAAGAAGCCATACTTTGATATTGTTGACATGTCCCCTAGAGCGAGTATTTTTTCATCATTTGCAATATTTCTTGTGTCTGTGCTTCAGACAGTATATATGAATTACATATACAAAAGCTACTTCCAAAAAACAATAACAACAACATGGGTGGATTATGTGAAATCTACAAGTGTTAAAGCAGGAATCTCTCATATCCTGATGCATGTAAAATGCTATGATTGTATATGCCTCAATAGCTATGCTCATAGTCATAATCTCTATGATTTATGAGACAATTACCAATCTCCGATTTGCATAGTAAATAACGCTGGATGAAATAAAGCGATTTACAAATGCTAGCATCCATCTTGAGAAAATATCCCTTCCATATCATTTCCTTATCAAAGGTTAACATCTGAGTTTACATTTTTAATTTTGAAATTCACAATTTTACACTGAGCCCTGTCTGACAAGATTGTTATAAGATGTTAATTTCAAATAATTCTTAATAAGAGCATTATAAAAGGGAATTATTATTTGATAAGGGCAAGCTATTTACAAATAAGTATCAGCAACTTGGGAACTATAACTGGTTGTTCATCTTAATTAGATTCTTGTATTTTACATCCAAGATGTCAGTTCAACTGACTTTATGACTTTCTAGCACCCACTCTGGGTATGTAGCACAGCTACTTATTAAATTGATTATAGGATCATATTCCATACAGGAGACATTATATTACATAAACAAGAATCATTTTCAGGAAAAACAGATTCAGTCTTACAAAAGTTAATGTCACAGCAATCTTAAATAAATCACACACAGGTTGTGTTTACAAATTCTAAATAGAGTACAAAATATTTGAATCAGTAAGAAATAAAGTTAGGAGCTATGAAGTCCACACTTCAAATTATAGATAAATGCCAGAAAAGCAGGAGGTTCATTCAAATTTTAAGGAGATATTTGTGAAATTATCCGACCAACATATTTTTTTATTCTTATTTACCACAGGGTTGGAATCAGTGACATCAGAGTATTAGATGTTACTGTATGTGCTAAGGTCAATTCCGGTGAATCCCACTCATATCTTGGTGGACCAAATAAGAGTCAAAATACTAAAATAGTGTCACTTATTCACTGATGTACAGCTATGGGTTTGCCTTCTTACCTGAAGCATGGCAGAGTAGACTCATTTCATGTTTATTCCTAATGTTTATGTCATAAACAAGATATATGTCATGATTATATTTGGTATAGAGTATAAAATGAGACCTCTTCATAGCAGCTACCATCAGATTCAAATCCAGAATTGCATCTACTCTCTGTTTAACCCCACCCCTCCCCCTCCCACAAATTATCTTGTATGAACAGTTTTACTTTGAACATGGGATATGATTTGAAAATAAAGACTGGATGCAATGAGAAAATCTCATAAATCAGAAAATATTTGTTGCTAAGGAATACTGGTATGTATACTCGATTGATAATAGATCAGTTATAGATTTTATGTCTTAGCATCTGACAACAGATCGCTGCATAGATACCGAAAAATCATAAAATCTTATCTGGAATCCTAAAACAGAGAAAACAATCACATTTTGATAGATCCATATAGACGTAAACATGTGTCTGATTCTCCAGGGGTTCACTAATCTTGAATATAATTTCATGATGGTCATCTTGTGAAATGTAAAAAGAAGCAGAAAGAGAGGACTTAGCGAGAAATAAATAAAGCAGGGATGAAGTTCACACTTTTAATTATACAGAAATTCAAGAAAATCAGATCTTTATTTAGATTTTAGAGAGAAATTGAGTGAAATAAGCATAATGAGACGGGCAATTTAATTCTGTGTATATAGGAGAGTAGAGTAAGAATTGTGAATATTAGACATCTTATTTTCTGCTTCACTGTATCAATCATGATCTCCAGACGATAAATATGGATCTTCCACTTTCAAAATTGAGTTGTTTTTGACGTGCTCATTGACACATGGGATTTGGTGCAATCCTGATTAAGCCTCTCTTTGTCGGTTCCTTGGTCTAAATTCTAACACGTTTGGCTTTGTATGTTACCATTTGCATTTGTTCAACTTCACTTCTTGAAAAAGAGCGTTGTCGTCACTTTTCAGTTTACAATAAATCTCCGAACTCACTGAGCCAATCAGAGTTTGTTGTCCAAATATAGACGACTTTCGATGTATAGTCATTTTCTCTGATATCATCTCTTAATTAATGAACATGCATTAAGCATGTATTCCTTCCAGCTAACTGATTGATTGGGAAAAGGGCACCAGTTTTGGGGGCTGGGCCGCTAAACTGTAATATACTAAGCAGAGGGTAGGTTATAACTAGACTCTGCACATAGGGCAGCGTAGCTTTATGTAAATTAAAACGAAATATTTCTAATGATCTTTAGATGAAAACACCAGGCAATAACTTCCCAATACTGAAACTGAGTCTGTGCCATAAGAAATGGCAAAATAACATTAAGACTTCTCAGTTTCATAGATTGCTAATAGCAAAAACATTTACAGTTAAACATGAGAAATTCAGACACATTGACCTGTGTTATATTCAGATATATTTTCAGAATGAGACATGTAACCCTATGATAACTGTAACTATGAACATGTATGCGCAAGTACCAATGGGAAACTACCAAAATTGTTACAGAACATAGCAAGAAAAGAAAGTTCCATCTAAGAGTACACCAGTCACAAGGAAAACACACCCCAACTATCCCAAACCATAATCTAATATAAAAAGAAACACTGTCTAAGACCCCCCTCTCCCTATCATTCAAGTGCCAATATCACAATCCAAGACCATAACACCAAGGGACATTTCATTCATGTTCAACTAATTTAAAGAAATTCACTTATGTTATTTAAACATAAGTGTCTGACTAAATGTTTCACAAGTTTAACTGTTATTATAAAACTCATAACTCTGTCTGAAGTGGTAAAAACATAATAAGGCTTGTTTTCATTATTTCTTTAGATTGATTGTTTCAACTCTTACAATGTCAAGATGGCTTGAACTTAAAACAGTGAAGGTGGTTTCAATATCTAATGGCATTTACATTCTACGCCTCTGTATCATAATCATAAACCTCAACTTTTTCTGTTTTTTATTCAGGTCTCCATGACTTTTATAGTTTTCCACATTTACTGATGCCATTTAGATAATTATAATGTGAACTGTATCTTGTAATTATACTCGCCAATTGCCATAAAAAACTATTATCTGTAACAATTATCTTCATTTAATGTTTAGGAAATAAAGTGGGAAGAATACTAAGTATTTTTTAGCTCATTTATGTTTTTGTTTAGTAATTGGCATGCAGTTATTTTTAATGATTGTTTAAAATAATGACTAATATGCACGATATACCATGGTCATTTCTGATTATAATTAAAAGATTGATGGCATTTAAGATAAGATTAGTGAATAGCATGCGTGACTGAACCTTTGATGCTAGAAAAAGCTGAGAATAATTGCAGAAAAGACAATATAATGGCGAAAAAATTAATAAAACAATATTCCTATATTAAATATCATGAGACACTCAGGCTACTGACCAGATGGTCAATAAAAAATAAATGATCACAAAATAATTCACTCAATGAATCAGACCTGTATGCCAGTTGTAACCTTGTACTAAAAGGTAATGTGTTTGATTCAAAATAAATGTCAGGACAAAGTAGTGCTTTTTAAATGCCCATTACTACTTCAGAACAGTTAACATTGGCCTGAACTGTATACAATACTAATATAGTAGTATGAAGTGAGTTGTTGACTACTTGAACTAAAAATTATAATTTTGTCTAATTTTTAAACTCAACAATAGAGAAGTGAAAGATTAGAACAAAGCATTAACTTTCTAAATGTCTCAATCTCCATATGCCATCTATTACAAACACTAACACCAAACACTAACTGCCAAATGCCAAACCACCAAACACCATTCACAAAAAAGTTGCCATCACTTTTGGTGGTGACATAATTAACTATCAGATTTAAAGAAATCTACAACATTTTTTTCATTTTTAACCATAATTTGAACATCACACTCTTTATCTGTTGCATCCGTATCCATATAACTGCTGCTAAACTATTTTTACAAAAAAAACATATACAAAGTAAATGTATATACTGTAATAGATACTTTCATAAACATAATGTAAAAAATGCATAGTCCCCATATATGTAGATGGATTCTTTATGCTGTTGACACCTACACAGTGAGAGCCAGTTAGTGACACTATTTGTAATATTTTGGACATCTCAGATTGTAAGGTCAACCATTTGTCATATTACAGTTTATTCACAAAACCCATGTAACTTGTAACTTGCAATCACCTGCCACTGATAGATGGGTGGTATCAAAATCAACATTTCAGAGTAAATCTACTGAATGTTTAGGCTGCCATTACTAAGAAATCCTGTCTAATAGAGATCCTTGATTTTTTTAAATTCCAGCTGAAAAATGTAGGTTGATGCTTGTAAAAGGAACAAGCTGAAAAGTGAGACGCCGCCCGCCGCCCGTCAAGCTGACTACAATATCGTACCTCTTGTTAGGTACGATAAAAACTGCAGCCTTATTGTTATATATTTAATACTAGAGCCTCTGCTTAATCACTAGATTCTTGTAAAGTTTTTATTCCCTCTGGTGTAAACTAACCAGTAATTAAGCCCTAGAGTAATTAGAAGCTGTAAAAAGTGATTTATTTACTTTTTCTTGATCTACATTAACATTGTGATGGCTTAGCATAAACAGTTTTGCTGTAAAATAAACACTTTTACTAAACTCTTAATCACCTTATAGAAGGTACATGTACTTCAACTGTCTTTCTGGTTCTTGTAGTTATGTACCATGGGGCACTACCTCTTCCCTATGTCCCCATAGTAACAGATAAACCCATATAAAACATAGCAGTGATCTCCCCAGCATGAAGCAAGTGGGCGCTGCACCTTCCTGAGAATTCATCTATAAAGAATTGTCCAATTTGTAATACAGATATATCTAAAAGGGAAGATATTTTCCGTTTCAATAATGAAAATCTAAGTTTCTTCTTCAAAGTCATTATCAAGTTTATTAAATTCAAATCTGACATTTTTGTGGTTTTGAACAAAAACAAAATGAAATGTTATTAATATTACTTTTTGTTACATTCAAAAAGACCGGATGGACCTAATTTATGTCTCGAAACATCACTTCCTATTCAGAATTGTTGAAAAGGGGAACTATAGAAATGTCATCAAGGATCAATGCTATATGCAATATTAAAAAATAACACCATAAAAGGTCAGACATTACTTATGATTATGCGACAGGTCATAAAACTGGTTTTCATTTTCACAAACATGAACAAATAAAAGATTTATTAATTCATAAAAAGTGAAACCATTTATGTCTTCTTTAAACTAAACTCAATAAGTTATTCAAACTTAACAGTAATATAAACTATTCACATATTGCCTTTTAAAAACATATGCATCGCATAAATTAACAGTCTACTGAACTTATGAACCTGCGAAAAAGTTGCCTGACTTATTTTCACTCAAATATCAATCTAATTCAATTTACACAAATCAGTATTTATATTCCATTGTAGAGCACACTTTCTTCCCTAAAGCACAACTAGAAGACACAGACATAAAGATTTGATGTTTAATTCTTAATTTGTATAATGATAACTAGGACATATTGTTTCCTATGCTTGTGATCTTCATTTTGCCTTTAATGAGTGCTCAGAATTATACATCAGCCATTGGTTACCATGACGACAGCATCCATCTAAAACAGGAAATGCTACAGATGGAATCAGCATAAAAGACAAGTTTAATTGTTTATCATGACAATATCTCGAACATCTGGACATCAAACAACATGCATAGATCTTCTCTGTAGGCAGGCTCCTTCCATACTTTTTTAATTGAACTCCTGACTGATCATTTGGCATTGCTATAAACTTCAGAGTGTCAACTGAATGGCTGTTTACATCATGCGTGCTCCATTCATGGCAGGTATCACATTTTCTATCCTACTTAAGATTTTCAAAAACAGGACTTCAATGGAATTTTTCTCTTGGGCATCAAACAATATGCAATCTTCACAGTTGAAGACCAATATGTATGTTAATCTCCTGGTAGTGATTAAAACAAGCCAGATGCAAAGAGATGGTTAACCACAGATTACTACCAGTTATGCACACTCCAACATGATCACAACACACTCAAGTTGTTAATCATTCACTTACACTCACTGAAAATATATTTTGGAATAACTAACTTATAACACTCATAGTAAATATATTTTTGAAAGTTGTGTATGTTGTCCAGATCATGTGCATCACTTTTCCATCCAATCAACAAGCCAGTAACAATTCAAATCACTAGACAGTTTGTTACCACATTACTGATCCTCTAAGACCAGGACTTCATCAGCTAGCCTTTTTTTACAAATACAAACTGGTTTCAAATGATGGGTAATATATAACAAATGCACACAAATATCAAATGTGTGAGTATACATCAATCTAGCAAATCAAATGCTGAGCGAAATCTACTCCAGAAGATACACTCAACAACAAGGTTAATTCTGGACATGTACATATACCTGGCCAAGCTGTTCCCGATCACTATGATGGACTACACATTATAGCAACACCAACCATCTCTTCCACTTGGTCTAATTAAACTCTTACCTCCTTATAGTAGCCAATCCCAAATTGGTGAACAAATTGGAATAGGAAACCATTATGCTGGTAGAAGTGATCAATAGTATTTGACAGTGGGTGATAAACCCCAGATGGGTACAAGCACCTCATCTATAACTGCATACTATCAATAATCAGTGTTTGGCACCTGGGCCGTACCATCTCTGTCTCTGAATATATTTTTCAGGATGTTCAGTCATGCATGAATTGCCTATAACATACCTGGGCCCTCCTCCTCTCTTTTACTGCTTCAAATGACTGTTGCATCATCGGAACATGATGTGTTTTGTTCAGAGACTTGAGTATATATTGAGACCCATCCATGTAGATAAAGCTCTCATTTAAAGGGGCAAAATCAAGCGAGACATAATGAAAATGGTAGTCATCTCTAGACAGGGATTTCACTTAAATTTCTGACAATATGCAAAACAAATGAAAACAACAGGCAAAATTATAATTTCAACAAGGAAACATTTGCAAAGTTCCTCAAAACAACAGGGAATTTTGGTAAAAAAACAACCATGCAAAACCCATGAGATGATATACATGTAATTCAGTGAGAGCAAAGTCACGCATGTGAACTCAAACAATACTGATTATTTATTTGACAGGCAGGCCTCTTATCAACCAAGCTGCAGATTATTGCAAAATTGAAATTATGAGCAATCACATCAATCTCTGAATCTTTTTGGCATCTTGTCTGCGATGTTGCTAAGCAACAACCTCAAATATCAGGTGTAGAATTGAGATTAAATATTTATAAAAAATGACAATGATTTTATTGTCTGTTACATGCAAAATTGTCTTAAAATTACATGCAGTAAAACATTTAGTATAGCCATGTATGACAATAGACTAGATGCGAGTAGAAAAAACTTGGATTTACGGCATTAAATATTCAAAATTCAGTCAAAGCGATGTTATATCTGAAATCCACATGTGAAAGTACATCTAGAAATATGGTTTCGAAAATTGTTTATCAAGTTTGAAAACTTAATCATTTTTGAAAGTGTGACTCCTAGTTCGGGTTGATTCTACATAGAGCCCATGTTACAAAATCACAAAAAGGGAAATATCTTTTCTTGTATTGGTCAGATAACATTTTCATTTACTGGACATATTTTGATTTGCATAACTATTAGATACATAAGGGTTATATGAAGGTTTAACCACTAAAACAGATGTAATTTAAGTTAAAGGGAACTTTCTACTATACCCGCCATGCTATCTGACCCGAATGAGCACCTGGTGGTGAAACTGGTAACTACCTACTCGCATCTACGTTATTAAAAATTAGAATTATATTAACATAGCAGTCATGGGCGACATGGAGTCAGCAAAGAATATGTCAGAAGACTTCATAATACATCCATCTTGAAAATATCATACCTTGGAAAATCAAAATGCCATGAACAGAAACTTTCAAGCTCTTTCAGATTTTCCATGATTATTAAGTCAAAGAAAAGAGAAGATATCAAGGGATTTAATACTATTCTGTTTTGCTCTTATCAACAGAGTCTTAAAACCTTATGCTGTCAAAACAACATGATAGTCATCACAACCTTCATGTTTTCTTCCCAGGAATGTAGTAGCATCACCTTCTGTTTCTAATAAAGCAAACTTCCAGGTTCATAATGTGCCTGATGTTCTCTGGTAGAGCCACAGCGGAAGTGTTGTATTATTTTTACCTGTCCAGATGGTTATCTATACCCTTACAGCATTCCAGGGAATTTCCCCATTGACAACCATATTAATCATAGAGAAAACCAGAATGAATCTAAACACATGTATAACATTATGTAAAAGGAAGTAATGGTAAGTGATGTGTATGAATCACGCTTGTAATAATCACATGTAGGATGTTTTTGGGAGGTTTTGAGATATTTAGGATTTTTTGGATGGGCCTATCTCTGCTCAGCATCAACATGTTGCTAGAGCATCTTGTTTCTCAAATACACTATACCTTTACAGGTATTTCCATGTTGTCCAACACTAACTAGTGAATAATCTTAAGAATACATGTACAATGTATATTTAACAATACATTCTCTCTGGGATTTTTCTTTAACTGAGCTCAAAACTTTACCTATTCTGAAAAAAGTATGTCCAAAACATGCCAATTTTTCATATTCTTTTGTCAAAGCATGTTATCTTGATCTATCAAGGTAGAAAAAAAAGAAAACACTTCCGGTTTCCTTTCCTTGATGATGAGTCCATCAAAGACAAATTTGAAGAGAGTCATAACATTAGGGATGGTACATCGTGTTTTTAAAAATAAACTCCACAGATGAAATCATCATTCCCTGTCTTAACTATTGACGTTTGGATCCTATTCCCTGTGCAGGATGATTTACCAGTTTGCATTAACCACAGCGTGTTTCAGTAGCTGATAATGAAGTATAAGATTGAGAGGGAGGGTATTAGATTACAGGTGAGCTTCAGGTAATAGGTGCCTGATAACAACACCTGGTAGTAGAAGTTGTAGTGGGATGACCCATAAACATGAATTCATATGTAGTAAGGTTCAGGCTATGGGGTCAAATTGATAAGTATATTGAGAGACATACATAATATTTTCATTTGACCAATTATAAATTCTTTTATCAGTATAAGGAGCCTGTATCAATGTGAGGGGTCTAATTCCACATTTTTCATTACATGAGAATTTCGTGGGTGGATTCTTTACAAATGCCAAATCTCGAAATATTACATCGACTGCTGCACTTCAAAGATTTCTAACTATCGAATGGTGTATACATAGCCAAGATTTCTGTGGACTTTAACAAAGGCTAGTAAATAAACAGTCAACAATTGTAAATACTTGTAATAACAATTTGATAACATCTTACAATATGAAAGACCCATTGAACAATTATGATTCCAAGAAAATTTAGAGGTCAATAATGTTACAAATCTTATGTAGGATAATTCCTTATGCTGTACTGACAACTGTACATGCCCTTATATAGAAAAAAACATCAGGAACCACGATGGGCAATATTTGAATAACACAACAATAAATACATTTAGACTTCTTTTTACAGACAGATATTAAAACGATGCAATGGTTTCATTATACAGAGAAACACACAGCCTCTAAGTCTCTGACAAATGTCTCTTGAGCCAATATGCTGAACCACAACAAATGAACAAGCTCTGATATAAGGAAAAGCTTCTTCTAAGATTTCCCGAGTTCTTATTAGAGATCCAAGCAATTTAGCGATGAAACCAACTGTAATTGACAACCAACAAAAAATAACAGTTAATCAAATCTAGATGTATTTATCCAAAGCCCATATATACTAATTGAAAGCTAAATGAATTACTACAATATATTGAAACCACCCCTAGTAATAAAGAAACTGTACTTTGACCATTGCCAATATGTAAAGTAAATTGTTCAATATGGTCGATATTAAGTATGTAACACATGATAAGAAACTGACCTTTATTTCAATCTATTTGTGGTTAATATGTACGATTTTTATATCTTGAAGCATAAGCATAAAAGGCAACATTTGACAACACGACAGAATCTATAATGAACCATATCAAGCAAATATCAAACCTGTAGTCAATAGAGCAAGTCACAACTGTCCAATGACTTTCAGTTGGTTTTATTTATCATCAACTCTTAAAATACCAACCCATTCAGGGCTGAAACATCCAGGGAAGTTGTAATGAAATTAAACAACAGATTTGTTAATTGAATCAAATAGGAAATCCAGGATTACGAACATAAATAGTGGTCAATGTTTCTATGGGAAATAACAGAAAAGTTCAAGTACCAACCTAGTTTATAACTGGAGGTCTATAAAAGCCACATAAAGATAAATCAAACTGCCCCCTGTGTACTTACAAGCATAGTGGTGGTACAAAGCTTCACTCTCACTTCTTTCATTTCACCCTCAAATCATAGTGAGAGTCAATATATTTGGTCTTCTTTGAACCATGACAGAGCTATTCTGATATTCTTCAATCTTTCCTTTTACAAATGAATACCCTGCTTGTACTAAGACTAATTATAAATGGAAGATGAACCTCTCTTTTAAGAAGTGAAGTTGAATGAATGCAAAAGATAAAAAACAAAGGAACTGATTGCTCATGCTTCAAGGGTTGCACCCTCTCTTCATGAGACAAGAGATGCTGTAGATTTGCAATGGAGAGGGCTATTCCTGACCATATTGAAGTAAAAGATGAAGTAAAAGATAAAGGGAATCATTGTGATGATTCATCTGAACTGAGAGAAGAACTGAAGGAGTCACTGGATGACAATGATGATTCTCTTGACCAAGAGAAATAGAATCATGACTGATAATATCCATATACCATATCCCATAGACACTTCGATATTTGCTCTTTTAAACAAGAACTCGATATTGTAGTAATCACCCACCTATGGGCCTATGGGGCTCACAGGTGTCAGAGCCTTGTAAAGATTCCCCTTGTGACTGAAGATTCTACCATGTTACATATTCAAGGAGATCACGTGAGAAAGCATTGCGCACGCAACAGACTAATAAGTAATCAGTGTGTTGCAGACACGCAAAGAGAACAGACGTGGGCTCAAAGCAGCTTCACATGTTCATGTTTGAAATATAATTATTTCACATCAGTTCAAAATTGAACTTAACTGCAAAATTGCAGGGATATTTATATTAGGAATCCATTTCCCTCAGTAAGTTTACAACTTACTAGTGTACATGTACATTGATACAACCTTATTCATTAGTACGTTATGAGAATTTTCTAAATTTGTAACGTGTGTTCAGTGAAGCATTCAATATTGAATGCGTATATACTGTGCTAAGCCTATTTGGTCAACCAATTACAACGCAAAGCTCATAATTGAGTCAATTCTATTCAGGTGTGTTATTTGAATAGACCTACGTGGCAAGCTAAATTATACCACGTGGAATTTATATGATGGCTGAAGCACAAGTTTCTAGTCCCAAACAGGGAAAGAAAACGCCAACTACACTAACCATGGATTCTGGTTCTAGTAAATCAAAGTCTACTAGTAAATCTACCACCTCTAAGAGGTCTTCTGTAACAGATACACCAAGTGTATCAAATGAGGATTCTGGACTCTCGGTGAAATTTGTCCACGACATCACGCAAGCATTGACTGTCGGTCTAGGAAATATTAAAGATAGCATGACCGAAGCAATTCAGGATATGAAATCCTCCTGGGATATTTCCAATCAAATTGATTATGATGAGGATTATGAACAGTCTGATAATGCTATGGATGTTGATTCGTGTGAAACCTCTGGTAAAACACATGAAGGAAACTCCGAGGCTAATGCTCTGTCCACTTTCATGAAGAAAATCCATGATAAGGCCAAGTTACAAGAGGAAATGGGCCCTCCGTTAAATAAATTTATGGCCGAAATGGTTACGGAGCTTGTGCAATCGAAGCCAGACGAAGATGATATGACCGCTAAAATGGAGGAGCACAAAACTCCCGAGAATGTACCCTTATTATGCACTACCAAGGTAAACGAACCTATTTGGGCAAGGGTAACGTCTGAGGTACGCTCCAATGATATAAAATATCAGAAGGTCCAATCACCTCTGGTGAAAGGCATAATTGCCTCGTCACGTGCTCTTGAGAAAGTGGACGGCCTAAAACAATCGTTATCTAAAGATACTGATGAATACGACGACGTGCTGGGGAATATCGCCGAAATGGTATATGAAAATATACTTTTCTGCACGTATGCGAACCTAAAGTTGAATATGCGCAGACGAGAATTGTTCAAAAACGAAATCAACCAGGGTTTTAAACACCTATGCGCAAAATCCGTCCCAATCACTCAGTGGCTATTCGGAGACGATATCTCGAAACAAGTCAAGGAAATAAAACCCAACTGAGAGGCGTTTTCAGTAACCGAGGTCGTGGTTACCGTGGAGGCTATAAAGGCCGTGGTCGTGGACGTGGAGCCAATAACCATTTTTTATGGCAAGGCGACAAGTCAAACACCGGTCAGCGGAATTCCTACAAAGGAAATGGCGCCAAGAGAGGCAAGTGGTCAAAGACCAAGTCCCAGAACAAGTCGTCCCAGGACCAAGCTGCTTCACAGTAGAAGAGCCTATCAAGATTGACACCGAGCCTGAAAAGGTAAGATCAATTCTATATAATTCAGTCAAAGAATTTCAAGGTGGTCGTCTCAAACAATTTATGCATGAATGGCAATTGTTGACGTCAGACAAATCAATCTTAAATGCAATTAATGGCTATACAATTGAATTTTGTAATGATGATATTATACAAAATCAATGGGCTCGAAATTCAAAATTCTCTAAATCTGAGAACGAAAACATGGATATAGAAATCAATAAATTTCTAAAGAAGGGTATAATCATCCCGGTTAATCACTCAGAGAGAGGTTATGTTTCACCTATCTTTCTTACGCCCAAACATGATGGATCAAAAAGAAAAATCCTCAACTTATCTGATTTAAATAAAAACGTAGAATATCATCATTTCAAAATGGAGAATCTACAGCATGCTATTGACATTTTGTTACCAAATATGTACATGTCCTGCGTCGACGCTAAGGACGCTTATTACAGTGTTCCCATTGCTTATGATTCTCAAAGATTTCTGCAATTTGAATGGAAAGGCCAATTGTATCAGTATACATGTTTGGCTCAAGGGCTGAGTTCCGCTCCTAGAATATTCACTAAAATAATGAAGCCTGTGTACGCTAAATTGCGAAATGAAGGTCATTTGTCAGTAGCATTCATTGACGATTGCTGTTTATTTGCAGAAACCTATGAACAATGCAAGCAGAATTTGTTTGACACGATCACATTGCTTCGAAAGCTTGGCTTCATAATCCACCCTGAGAAGGTGACACTAGAACCTACACAGGTAATAACGTTTCTTGGATTCATTTTGAACTCTGTCAAAATGACTGTAAAATTACCACCAGAAAAGTCTCAGACACTCAAAAAATTGTGTAGAAATATGATATCACGTGATAATTGCACTATTAGAGAAGTTGCACAAATCATTGGGAAATTTTTTTCTTCTTTTCCTGGAGTTCAATATGGTCAATTGCACTACAGGAATGTTGAACGAGATAAAACATTGGCTCTGTCCTTAAATAAAGGCAATTTTGATGCATGCATGATTTTATCTGAAGCTGCTAAGTCTGATTTACAATGGTGGATAAATAATGTTGATACTGCTTTCAGATCAATCTCAATTCCAGAACCAATTGTCTTTCTGAGAACGGACAGTAGTACCCTAGGTTGGGGTACATTTGATGTTGTTAATGATGTGAAGACCGGAGGCCGTTGGTCAGACGAGGAATCTAAACATCATATCAACTATCTTGAATTACTGGCTATATTTTTAGGTTTGAAATGCTTTTGTAAAGCACATTCCGACATCCACGTTCGTGTACAAACGGACAATACCACAGCTCTTGCTTATGTTAACAAGATGGGTGGAATGACATCACCAGATTGTGATTTGTTAGCAAAACAAATTTGGAATTTCTGTATTTTTAGAAAAATCTGGCTGAGCGCTGCATTCATTCCAGGGTGTCAAAATGTCGAGGCCGACGCAGAATCCAGAGTGTTTCATGATGAAACGGAGTGGATGGTTGATAAATCGGTCTTTGATCGTATTTGTAATCTGCCAAACTGGCCATCACCAGTAATTGATATGTTTGCATCTAGGTTGAATCACCAGTTGCCACGCTATGTCTCTTGGAGACCTGATCCAAATGCTGAAAACGTTGACGCATTAAATATCAAATGGGATAATGAATCAATTTATGTTTTTTGTCCTTTCAGTTTAATCACGAAAGTCCTGCAGAAGATAGAATGCGAGGGCCTGACTCACGTGATCATCATCGTTCCGATGTGGACAACGCAGCCGTGGTGGCCAAAACTTCTAAGAATGTTGATCGACCCCCCGGTGATTCTACCAAAACGTCAAACATTACTGACATTACCGTACGATCGGACCAAGGTCCATCCACTTTGGAACAAGATGAGTTTGATCTGTTGTCTTTTATCAGGACATCAATCGAAAGCCAAGGCGTTTCGAAGGACACTGCAAACGTTATTCTACTCTCGTGGAAAGCGGCATCCAAGAAACAGTACTCAGTGTACTTACGTAAGTGGGTACTCTTCTGTCGTCGACGGAATTACGATCCCTTACACGCATCTTTGAGTTTGGGACTTGATTTCCTTACGTCATTATTCAAAGATAACCTAAGTTATAGTGCTATTAACACTGCAAGATCAGCACTCTCTTTGATCATGTCGTATGACTCTGTGACTTTTGGATCCAATCCTCTCGTTTCCAGATTCATGAAAGGTGTATACAATGAAAGACCTCCTTTGCCTAAATATGACTCTACTTGGGAGGTTTCTACTGTACTCAATTATCTTGAAACGCTATCGCCTAATGAAACTTTAACACTTAGAGATCTTGCGATGAAATTAGTGACATTACTAGCCTTAGTCACAGGACAACGTCGACAAACTCTACATTCACTTGAAGTACATAACTGTGTTGAAGAAAAAACTTGTTACAAACTCTTAGTATCTAAATGTCTTAAGACATCCAAATGTGGTAAAAGTTTACCTGTTTTAACATTGCCTAAATATGGGAATACACGATTATGTGTATGTGATGCATTGAAGAATTACATTGACCGCACGGACACTCTGCGGGGTAATGAAAAACAATTATTCATAAGCTGTCAAAAACCATTTTCTGCAATATCTTTAGATACTATCAGTCGTTGGATTAAATGTGCATTAGAAAAATCAGGCGTCAATGTACAATTATTCAAACCACATTCAACACGTTCTGCCTCTACTTCAGCAGCCCTGAGGGCAGGCAGTAGTTTAGATTCTATTCTTAATGCTGCAGGATGGAGCAGCAGTGCAACGTTTGCAAAGTTCTATAATAAGCCCTTACATTGTAAAAATGACAAAAGTCAATTTGGTTTAGCTGTTTTAAACTCGGCTACTACATGTAAGTGATTCTTTATAGTAACACTTATTAGGCTCTGTGTCAATATTGGCGTCGTCATTTTATGACGTTTTTGTATTATTTGCATTTGATTGTTTAATAAATAATGAATACCTCATTATATTATGCCTTGTTCTATGTGAAAGTGATTGATTTACATTATAAAATGTCTTGTCACATAGTTTGTTTGATGAATGTGTCCATCTGGGCTTTAAACATCTCACGTGATCTCCTTGAATATGTAACATGGTAGAATTGGAAGTTAAACGAGCCTTTGGAAAAGGTGAAGTTTGACTGGAATTCTACCTGTTACATTGATTCAAGGAGATCATGTGCCCATACCCAGGGACTACCCTCCCTTTATTATACTCCAGTGTGTGGTGTGAACTTTAACATACTTTATATACCTATGATTAAAGTATTCTAGATCACAAACGTAAGTCAATATAATTTCAGAACTATTGAATTGAATTCACGTTTGATTTATTCATCTAGACACATTCATCGTTAAAGGCTGATTACTTATTAGTCTGTTGCGTGCGCAATGCTTTCTCACATGATCTCCTTGAATCAATGTAACAGGTAGAATTCCAGTCAAACTTCACCTTTTCCAAAGGCTCGTTTAACTTCCAATTACAAGAGCAGATTATAACATGGGAACTTTTAATTAAAACATGTTACACTGGCACTTGTCAGGCTTGAACTGAATTGATGAAAAATGAGCTGTAAAACACAACAAGAAAACAAGTTGATTGACATGCAGTTCTTAGTTGGATGACAGTGATACATACATAAAGGTCTTCAACTGCATATCAAGCATGATGATCCTTGTGAATCTAACAGAACATCTCGGTCTTCATCAATCACGACTTCAAAATACAATTTGTTATTCATGTATATTTGCAAGTGAAACAAATCTGTGTGGGATTCATAGTTCCGTATTCTGTCTTCATACGAATAGCAATTAAGTTGATCTTTGTGAATCCAATAGCACATTAAGGTTTTCATTATCAATCATTTACTTCAAAATACAATTTGTAAATCATATGAGGATAAAATATGACTTCACAAGGTATTAACATGATAAATGTAACAACCTGGTTACAGATTATAAAAGTGTAACAACTGTTACAGATGCGGAGATATTACTGATGCTCAACGCTGGTCATAAATGGTAACAACAATAATGTCATCACTTCATGGTGGTGATGTAACACACTGTAATCTACGACAATTTCATAGTTCTGTATCTGAAATGATTTTGGAGAAAACAGTCTCATCAATGCTGATGAACATTTGTTATTCTTTTGTGTTGAGATTTTGGAATATTGGATCATGCTTCACAATCCCACAATCTGTAACACTTGTTACATAAGACCAGGTGCTATCACCAAGCTGTCAACATGTGCAACAAAAATATATAATGTTGTAACAATTGACTTTATTAAATTTCGATTGCTGCAGAAGTATAATTTTGGCAATGCAACTAACAGGTCTAGTACATTGTAGACCTCCCTCTATTAATTTGGCAGGGTTAGCTTTATTGTGTCTGAATGTTCACTTTGTTTTGTTTTACAATAGGGAAGAGACTGTTGAATTTTCCAAAAAATGTGTACTACGAAAGGAGACATCCATTTGTCAAACTTTTTGAGGGAAGTGTAGATTGGTTTTTGTATGATTAAACAATGCACAATGAACTCACTCCAGAGTCTGCTGAAACAATTACAAACCTAAATGTCAAAAGTACAAAGTTGAACTAACATTTGTACAAATGCCAGAGAGAGAGCTAGGAATTTACAGAGAGAACTGACATAAACATTTCAAGAATTTAGGTCAGAGCGTTTTATGTGCACATTAGTGCTCCACTAGACCTTGACTGGTTAGAAGTCATTTGAAAAATACATACATTTTCCATGAAAAAAAACATATACTGTAGTGTGAAGTGTTAAATGACTACATTCAAATGTGGTACATGCTCATATCTCATGACTCTGCAATATAATACTGATTTAATGAGATTTATGAAAATGGTTGATTCGGAAGATTCAGGCACATTGTAAGGTTAAATGCAATAAAGAAGATAGTGTATGTAAAGTTATGTCCATAGTAAAGCTATCTTACTTGTCATTTTCACAACATATAATTGCAAACTTTATTAATGATGAAGAATTACAGGCATATGTTTGGCATATAAACTTTCTTTAGTGGTTCTGTATTTCTTTAATGGCAATGTAAAATCTCTTTAAAATGAATGGAGTCTTGCATCTCATTCCAGTGTTGCTATTCTGAAACACAAATGAAGTATCAGCATACTGTCACATCATACACTTTCACACTGCCACATAGTACACTGTCCAGGGTATCATAGCCACTGGGAGGGTCTTTATTATAATAGGGGCCCTCACTGTATATGATATTATGTGATAGAAACTGTATTTAAGTGCATGAGGCACTGATATGAAATAGAGAGCTGGTAAGGGTGGGGGGGGGGGGTTGACTTGATAGAAAGCATGAATCTTTCTCAAACACAGTTTCTCAATTTCCTTGCATGTAGACATAGACCCTCAAACCACAAATATTTCATTCAACATAATGAATATTTTTTACAGAATGAAAACCATTCAGCTTTATGGGGATATTCACCATACTCATGAGTCGAGTAGCACTTTGACTTGCATGCAAGTTCTGCAAACAATGCGGAACACAGGAGACCGATTAAAGTTCAACAAAAATAGCATCAAGAGAAAACTGTTAAAGAATGAACCTTAAGAATAGAATAATGCTCCCCATAGCTTGAGAAGCAATTATACTGATGAAATGTAGCCTCTAGGAAAAAGTGAAACATGTTTTTACGATAAATGGACAAAGCCTTGCTGTTTGAGCCTCTAACAAATGCAGAGTGCACTAGAACAACCAATTGCTATGGTGATTAGAAAAAGCTGTAGAAGTATCAAGTTTAATGCAATTTAGACCAATGTAATGACCAATCACCCATGACCAGGCTTGATTTACTTCTTCACATATGCATCATTAACTTCTGAGAACACTTGCGGAATAATTCCATAATGTGCAAAAACGGTTATTTATCTTTGGAATTCTAGGAAACCATTCAATTCTAAAGAGGCAAGAGAGTATTCATATGCTAAGCCCTGGTGGATTTGATTGCTTGGATCATGAACAATATGAAAATAGAATAACATGATTGAATGATACTGAAATGTCACTGACCACTGTAAAGGATTACAGTCTTCTATCAGTCCCTTTCTATTCATATTGCCAGTTAAGGCATTAACATGCAAAATATCACCACCTCCCATTTGTTACAGACACTGGACGCCAACCCAAAAATGCAGAACACAGTCCACAATAAAGTTGGAGACTATAACAATACGATGTTATGAAAAGTATAAAAGTATAACTGACAGCAAAATGCGAAACTGGTACAACATGTAAACTGCGAAAATCAATCAATACAATTGCTGTAATTTGTAAACCTATTTGTCAACCCAATTATGAATATTACTGAATTGCCTTGAACTTGAATTATATATTTCATGACTATTGTAATTAGTGCCAGGCAGTTAGGAGAATTCTGCTTCATTTAACAATAACAGATATAATTGTGTCCAGTCCTTCGAAACAATAATTGGATATTTGCATGTATCTACCATCCAGTACCAACTATTGGTCAGAGTTACCTATTGACTATATCGATATTGATAAACACCTCTGTTTTGAAGAGTTGACATTAAGCACGAAGTTGTGAATTAAATTAATTACACATAGATGAAAATCAATCTGTATTATAATTTGGGAAATTACAAAAATTGTGCAATTCATTATGAGTTTTTGACTTTTCTCAGAATCGGAAACATTGGTAAAATTAGAATTTTGCAACAATCTTGGAGATTATCTAATTATAAAATTCAACACAAACTAGGACCAACGCACAAACTAGGACCAACGAGTCAATTTTTATTCGAATATCTCAGACAAGATTTTGACAATAATTGGCTGTAGCAAGTTTTATTAGCTATGGGAAAATATGATTGTAGTGTATTGCATGTCAGAACTTAACTTGGATTCCCAAGTTGCTCATTCAGAAATTGATCTCAGACCCCTTAGAAAAAATAATAACAGAGTCCCTAATAATCAAGTGTTTCCGATTTGCATAATTCGTCTTTGTTTTCTAGATTCACAAATCATGCAATGTTATGTTATAGTCAATATTCTGTTTTTTTAGTGGCATGCACTAGGATAAAATGTTTGGTGTTTTAGCCAAATCTCCTGTTGTTTTTGAGGAATTTTCCAATATTTGTTCAAATCTCCGATAAAATTTAACCTGTTGTTTTCTATCATATTGCCCCGTATCAGAAATATTATTGAATCCCTTGCATCTATGAAAAAGTAGATTAAAATAAAAATTATGAATTAAAAAGTCTGTGAAGATCAATCTATTAGGAATTCTTTGAGGAAGAAATCTAAAGCATATAATGCAATAGACTTATGAGCTTCAGAAGACAGAATGCAGTGGGAATTGCATGACATTCCATGAAGTTATAAGCTTGTAGAGAAGTGCAATAAAGTCATTCAAGAATGTCTGCTACATCAATATCAAACAGGGAAACTTCAGGAAACTTATGCTTTATCCTTTTCACTTTTGCATGAAACATTACCAAAGATGGGGAATATGTGATGGTAAACATAATGGTATAATGATTCTCAATTTTTTCTCTTTTCCTATTGACTTTCCCTCCTCTTTTGTATACAGATCCATATAAAGGAGTGTAACTTACAGTGATAGGTCACATGTGGTTACCTGGTATATTGTCTCTAGATTTACACTTAACTGACATATCAGGTTGAGGTGCTCTCTATTGTTTTGTGGTTGCACAAAGTTAAAACAGCACAAAGGATCAAGAACAATAAAATAACACCACAGAACAATTACAATTATATTCCAATAATTGATAGTTCAATGGTCTCTAATTAACGTCATTTTTATTGTTTCTGATGAGTTACATTGAATCGTTATACCTATATCGTAGTTGCTATATCGGTGGTTAACCTCTTGTTTCTTTTCCCTTTTTTGTACTCATGCATATATATATTTCGAGCTAAAAAATTGAAAAAATGGAAAACAACAACTGTTTTATTTGAAGAGGAATGATTAAAACACCATATTCAGAAGAAATTATGCTCTATAAATATTTCATACAAAAGCGATTTTAAAAACTATGATTTGGAACTGAATATAAACATTGTAGAGGAAGAATCAATAAAAGCTTATGATACAATTCTTTTCTCAAATTAATGATTGATGCTATATTTATACAGTTAATCCTGATATAATATGAAAACTCGTTAATGATCAATACAAATAGCATTCATTAATATTTATGCAGATTCATTTCAAAACAAATTAGAACTTGATTCACATACTTTCAGTTTTTGAATATTGAAATATTCTGGTCTGTTGAGCGTTACATCATGAAACATGTACAAATGAACTCTGGAAACACATGTACACATTACTTACAACAGTTTAACTTATGATATAGCAGTTGAGAAATGTGTTTTAACAGATTTTGAGGTATCTACTGATCAACCAAACTTTATTTCATGGATTTAAGAGTATACAGTGAATATGTGACTTTTGGGCTGAATACTTTATTCAAACTTTTGAAATCAAATCTATCTTCATTTATCATCATTGTTAGTTGTTCCACTTTTTGAAAGGAACTTACTTACATTGACCTCAAGCTAGCATTTGTTATATAAGTTTGCTCATTTTAATTACAACCTTACAACTTACCTTTAATAAGATTTATACCTTACAATTGCCTCATTAATACCACACTATACCATGTACACAGGTTATTCGAAATTGTGTTAAATTATTACATTTTGCATATTGTTGTCTTGATTACTGTACTAGTGAACAAAGATGACCAGTCCCCATATTTGCACTTCTTGCATTTTTTGACCAAATAAACAAAGATTTCCAATGCCCATTTTTGCATTTTTGACTGTCAAATAAACACAGACTTCCAATGCCCATTTTTGCATTTTTGACTGTAAAATAAACACAGACTTCTGATGCCCATTTTTGCGTTTTTACAGTGTAAAATGAACAAAGACTTAAATGCCCCTTTTTTCACGCTGTTATATTAACAAGTGTACAAATGAATAAAGATGACCAATCTATATCAAGTAGATAATAATAGCCAAGACTCACAATATAAATTGAACCATTCAACTGGATTAATTTGATGTAATTGTTTCTGAGGAGAAAGTATAGAGATCTGGTGCAATATTCCAGTTATTAAGGGATGATTAGTGACAATGTGTCATGACTCCTTCTGTATTTAATTGCTACTGCTTAGATATCAATTGATCAGGCTAGATAAATGAATCGGCTCATTTCTGCATTGTGTCTCTGCCTCGGGATGTTGGATTAACAAGGTCTGGTACCAAACTGGTAAAGCGAGTATGCTGCCCCAGTTTATTTTCCTAACTGGTGATTTAAAGATGATTATAGTGGCCGACACAGGGACGCAAGACTAAGTCTTACTCATGCTAACCCCATATTCATGTATAATGGTAGGAAAAAGTCCTCATAGTTATGAAGGAAGTGAAAAAGTAAATAGTTCCCATCTAGAAAATTGAAACCTAATATAGCATGAAGTTTGCAACTCAGGGAATTGTAATATATGAAGATGTTAGGCTTATGGCAATGCAAACTTAGTATGTTGCCCTTAGTAGATAACGAAACAAAGTTTTCTTGCATTTCATCCCAAAATATTCTTTATAACCATTGCAGGTAGGTCATATAAAGATGGAACTGACAGAAAGAAAGTAAAACTGTGAAGCGGTTTGCTTTGTAACAATGCTTTTTCTATATAATCTTGCAATCCTAACCAGATTAGCAGGACACGATTGTAACCTGATACGGCTCCCCCATATAGAGCCTTACACTGACTTACCTCACTGGGCCATTGTATGCAAACTCCAACATAAACAAGAATTGTGCACATAAACAATGTTCTTTAGAACCACACAATGGTATTACCATTTACTGGTATAATATTTGGATTAACTTAAAGGAACTTTAATAAGACTTGGCAATAATCATCTACAAAGCTGGCCCAAGCCAAGAATGACAGGTAGCAATTTTATGATTTCAGTCTAATGGCATGCTCCAAGAAATTGACCAAGTTCTTCGTTTATTACAGTTAACAAGTAATTAACTGACCTTTTTTATTGGAGATTTGCACCAAGCTTTATATAGGTAATGGCAGAAAATTACAAATGCCATATTACAGATAGATTGCAGCATTTACACTATCATTTGTCACTTTAAAGCCCTACAAGATTGCATACTGAAGATAAACAAATCATATCCTATGGTGGATATAAGTGTTATCTTCAAGCAAATAGCTATACCTATCATTACAAATTAGGAGCAAGCTGTAAGTTACAAAGTTGCCATTTGTTATAGATGCCAAACTCTGAAAACTGAACTCTGAATGCTAACACTGTCCGCAAAAGACTAGAACAACACATCACCACTTGTGATTTCATGAAGCAAATCTGAATTTAACAACTACAACAAATCAAAACAAAATACTGTTTTATGAGGCTCCTTTGAAGTTGACATTTGCCATTAAAAAATAAACTGCAACTGTTTTATTTAGTTCAACCCTAAACTGTAACGCTGTTTCATTAAATTCAACCCTAAACTGTAACAGTGTTTCATTGAGTTCAACCCTGACAAGGTAAGGGTAACTGTATTAGCACTGAATTAGGGATAATCTAAGATAAGTCGTATAGGGTCATAAATCATGTACAGGGATAAAACCTGTCAATTGGATTTACCTGCTTACTAACTCATCCACTATGTTCCTTTAACTCAATACACATTATGGGGGTGGTCTCAAAAATTGATTGTGATTTTTTGTTTTCATAGATAACCCTATTACAAGAAGCCATTCATTTTACAGATTGATTTAATATGCACACAAGCACACCTCTGGGGACTGGTCAGAACAAATCCATAGATGCAAATATTTTGAAGCAAAACAATTCTATTGTTTCATGATATTTTCAAATGAAATATGATCAAGTAGAAGAGAAACGAGACACGATTGATTTCCAACAGAGCACCATGTGGGTGTCAGGTATATTGTGTCTATGGTACATCATAATAATATATTCACTTAATAAAACAGAATCAGGCTAAAAAATCTGAGATGTGAAAGTTCGTTAATGCACTTCAAATAAAAGGACTCCTCTAGCATGTTTACCCTTTCCAGTAGTTTAGTTTTGATTCATTAAAAGAGAGCTTCAGCTGTATCTTTTATATTCTGACCCCCAGCATACCATTGTCATAATCAGAACAAGAACCATAATTATTGTAACGGCAGAACCCAAGGTTGTGTGGCAAGAGACCATATTTTACATGGATCATAAACCATTAAACATCCGGTCAGTTAGCTTTATAGCCAATAATAATGATAAAAATCGTATTATTGTCCAAAAAGAGAATGTTTCAAGGCTATCAAACAGATGTCTACAATAAATACAATCATTTGACAAATGTTGTCCCGGATTTTATTACTTCCATAATCAATATCAAATCAAATTAAAAATGAAGGCCTCGGAGAATTAGGTTACCCAGCTATTATCCTGAGTTCATGTCCTTCGAAATCAATAGACGGGAGCAACGAATTCCCATTTCAAAATAATATTCAAACATGAGGCTTTAACATTGAGATGTGTGAGAATATATGTTTTATACATAAGAATCATTTCTTATTCGTTTTCTTCAAATCATCATTCATACTCATCGGTGTGTATGTTTTTATCTCTTTCGATTGTTGCCCCTTGTTTCTGATGATTGAGTCAGTTTTGGGATCTGATCTAGCCTACGGGTCATGCAGAGGTTAAATGATTAATTCATTTAGTAGCATGTGCACTGCATCCATAATCATAATCATGAATTTTGGATGGAAACACATGACACCTCTATTGTTATTATTGATACTGGCAAAGACAAGTCCGAATCATATGACCTGAATTGCATGTAATTTAAAATCATTATTATTTTTCAATTTTAATTATTTTCCAAACATCCTCTGTATCATAGATTCATTATAAGTTTGGCACGTTGTTGCACTTCAACTATTTCAAGTAATTATGCTTTGAAAAATTCCGATAAAGAAATCTTAAATGTTGTCAATGTTCAATATAAGTGAAATAGGCATGCATTGTTAAGTTCATTAAACTTGAGTGGGTTTTGATGTTGTTCAAAATATGTCAGATGTCTGCATGTAAAAATCTAGACATAACACAGTGATGAATTCTGTCAAACATGCAAGCTATGTGTAGTTATTCTAAAATGTGTGATAGGGACGGGACAGTGTTAGCAAAATTTCTATTGGCAGCATACTAAGACTACCATTTCTTCGATACAGTAAAACCTGTCTTAGTGAACACCTCTCTCAAAAGAACACTTGTCTCCAGTAGATACCCTGACTTCTATATAAATAAATTAGCCTCTCTGTAGTGAACACCTACACCCCTACAGTGAACATGTTTATGTGGTTCACTGTACATATATTTTACTGTACATAATGCGGATATACCTAAAATGTCACCATGTTAATACCAACCCTTGCATTAATAATACAATTCATGCTATATTATTTAACACAAATATGTTTAATTGAAAATGACATCCTATTTATCACCGAAGAACATAGTTCACTATATGACTGACTGTATTAAAGCATCTAAGCAATCTGCTACACATAATCAATCGATGTATCAATCTTACAAACTCATCAATTTTATCTGTCACTTCCGATTCCCTCTGCACTAACAATACACATTGCAGAATCATTTAGATTACTACAATGAATGGTACTTACGATTGGCCTAATTGACGCAATTTGAAAATGTCACTTTCTGTGAGAAGTCGTAGATTATCATATTTCAGATTGTGTTTCAAGGATGTAATTGATGAATTTAACAAGTATTTTTGATTGACCACTTACCATACTTGTTATAGGCAATCAGACTAATTACCAAATGATCATTTAAAAAGAAAATCTGTTTTTTAGAAGGTGCTACGAACACATGGGATGAATATATTTCTATTGGTCCTAGATGAGTCTAATAAAGGAACTCTGATGGTGAAAAGATCTCTTTTTTTGTAACTGACAAGCTGTAATTTTGGGACCCACTCTAGCTAATTACCCTGCACAGTCTAATTATAAACTACTGAAGATGAAGCTCTCTTTTAAGAGGTGAAGTTGAATGAATGCAAAGGGTACCAGCTAATCATTCTAGCTGTTAAATCAGTAGAATAAAAATAGCTGGCAAAAGGTATGGGATATGATTTATTCATTCATCTTGAGAAAATATTGTATTTTCCCTGATTTCTATGAAATGTCTGTCAATTTGATTAGAGAGTTCGATATGAAAAGCAATGAATTACTCCTAACCAAATATGTTCACCAAGAAAGTTATGAATACTGCATAAAGGTTTATTTTTTATAATGAATAGTTTCTCTCTGTGAATGTGATCTGTTATAAATGGAATATTGATGGAATCCTATGCTTGACTCGTCTAGCAAATTGAGCTAAGGGACAATCTTATTGCTGGCACTTTGTATAATGAAGTCAAGCAACATTTCAAGACATTTACTTATTTTGGCAGATGTCTCATAATATAGCTGCGATGAAGTCTGGGAGTGAAATAATTCATAGAAAATAAGTCTGAGATTGAAATAGCAGAAATAAATAAAAAATACAAAAATTGAGTGAGAAGATTTTTAGTAAAGATGAAAACCAAACTGTATGACATAAAGGATTTTTTACTTTTTTTTAAGGAGGCAGGGTCCAACATTTTGATGAGATTGCTAGAGACGAAGGACTTGGGGGAGAATGAGCTTTTGAAGGTTTTGCTGCATGGCTGGCCACAATGAAACACAATCACGTAAAGGGACAATAAGTTAATAACTAGAATCGATTCCTGGTATCAGCACAAATCAGCCATATCTCCCCAAATACATCCAATAAGATCATGGCATCTGATATCTCAAAAGTTCAATAAAACCTATTCACAAGTGAACTATTAAATTGACTAGTATAAATGTCATGTATCCCAAAGAGATAAGTTAGAACAATATTACATTTAATGGTACTGTATGTCCCCAAAATAATAACTTCAGAATCTATTTTACTCCGCACCAATCAAAATAAAATAGTTAACTGGAACAAGTGCACTTAAGAACTCAATGAATATAAAATAAATACAGTTGTATGGAATGTTATGGGAGTATCAAATCTAAATGTAGAAATGCAGATATGTAACCATCATGTGAGATTCGCTTCTAAGGCTCCTTGAAAACATTGACACAGGCTTAAATGGCATTAAGAGAGATCATAGCCAGCCGTCATTCAGTTTTTCATGAAAGCTAGTTTGAAAACAGCCATAAGAAGAAATGAGTAGGAGAATGCTAAAAGGCAGAGGTCCAACAAACCACACAGGCATTTTAACTTGAGAAAGTACATCACTGATTTTTCAGGTCTGGACCTCTAGATAAACATAATAAGAAATACAAGTAGTACAAGAAAATGACATTGAGTTACTTATAAAGCTTCAATATTCAGTATTCAATGCCTTGTCCTTAGCACTTTATAAAGTCACAATTGGCCTGTCCTTAAATGTATACAAAATTATTGTCATATCAAAACATTCATATATGATGTTATTTTAGTACTTGGACAGTATTTTTAATGTCAGCATATTAGCCAATTTAATGTACCTTTAAGAGCTGCCTTAGCCAACATTAGAGCTCAGACAGAAACATCATAATAGCATGAGAAATTATTTTCAAATTGGATTCTATCAATATTTCATCTATTACTTGACATTTTTGATGTGGGTATTAAAACACAAAATATATTTATCTTATTGTTTGTATCATTTCATTCCATTTCACTGCGTTGGTTTAGAAAAACATGAATATAATGGAGTATTTTGAAAGTTTGGAAATGTTGCCAAACATAAATGGTGTACTATCCTTCAGCTATTATATATTCCTCAAATATGACACTGTGTGACATAGTCAAGTTGTCATTAAGCCAACAGTATATATGGCAATACATGACCAGAATCACAACACTAAAACATGAACAAATACATGCAAACTACAATTGGGACCTTTTTCTGGGCTGATATCAATTCCCCGCAAAGGTGTCCTCAAATCCATGGTGCATAATATAACATTTAAGATTTTCCATCCTCTGGTGGTACATGACATAAATTCACAATTTTGGACCAGTATATTTTTGATCTATTTCTCTATTTTTACATTATAACATAAGTCCTTTTTCAAGGTATGAGATAATAAGATAATACAGACTCAATAAACATTTTTTCAAATATGCGATCACAACGCAAAGTTCCAAGAAATGCCAAATATTGTCATTATTCTCTATTTATCTCTATGGAGCATTTTCCATTTGGGCCATTTCAATGATACTTTGTATTTAATGTGTTCTTCAGATTTGATGCTTGTGAGATTGTCCTCATATATAGTTGTTATGTATACATATATGCTTACAGCAAGCCTCTCAACAAACAAATGTATTTACTTGAATCATATTGAACCAAGTATTTGTATTGGAGATGATCCCAACATAAACAATTTGCATTCCCACACATACAAACATTATTTTACATATGGATATAAAAACATAGAAACAACAAAAACATGAGAATATTACTATAGCCTTACATGTAAAAATTCTGAATTCACTCATATATACGTAAATTTGAGTGGATTGCATTTGGGTCGAAGCCGTTTGGCTTGCGCCAAGTATTTACAGTATTATTGTCATTATAGTCATTGAAGTCATTATAACTATTGTGGTATATATAACCTTTAAGACCTCTTGTTTCTGAAGAATAGTTTTAGATAGTTTGGATCAGCTAGCACTATACTACCCTTTTCCAAAGTTCTTTCAAAAGAGAGCTTTATCTTCCTAATTGGAGCAATAGGGTCAGGTACACAAACACAATATAAAGAGGGCCTCTGGTAACTCAAAATACTTCTTAATAACATTATTCAACATACATGTATGTGGAGACCTTTATTGAGTCGACTGCAGCATTTGACAGGTCCTAAAGGCATTTAAAGTATACCTGCATTTACTATTATGATTGTGGTAGTGTCACTAACTTCATAATATGTCTTTGTTTTCATCAATGAAATTGGATTGAACTGAATAAAAAGCTTTCAATGTTGCAAAGCCTTTCTGAGTCTGCCCTTTGGCTTGTAGGAATTCATACTATAAGTATATTGTATAAGTATATTATTTGGAATGTTCTTACAAGTCAAGACTGAAATGTATTGTGACGATGTAACCTCTACAACCAAACAACTTCATTCGTAGTTCACACCTGGCCTCAGTTTTTAATAAAAACACATTTTGAGTAGAAGAGAAACTTTGGAGATTATCCCTCATGGGTATCTAAATGTGTATCTATAAGAATTTTTCCTGGTCTTGCCTCTATTTTATTTTTACCAATATCCATTTTTCAGATTCAGTAACTCTAGATCTCTCCACAATATGCACCAAAAGCTTTATAAATATGTACTCGGGTACGATAATACTTGAAGCAAACCGAATAGAAAAACAGAAAAATGTCTTATGAAATGTATTTTATGATTAGGTAGGCTGGGGTGTAAGCTCTACAGTATCGAGTACCCTTCCGCCATATTCCAATATACTCTAGGCACTCACAATGAATATCACCTCTTATATCAATCAGAGCATTAGGCTCTCTATCATTTACTGTATCAACATGACTGGTTATAGATCTAGGATATACAAACACAGGTATCTATGTATCTATCCAATCCCCTGCCACAATGTCTAACCACATACCTGGCGACTTTAATTAATGTGGCCCATATTTTTCAGTTTGAAAAATGTAACATAACATGTAAACAATATAATGAAACCTTACATGAATACTGGGAGATATATAATTGTTGGAAAATGTTATTTCTGGTGGCGGATTTGTAGAAAGGGATTACATTTGAGTTCGTTTTCTAGTTCCCGTCTCATATGAGAAGATACATGAGCCAAAGTGATACAGACATTCTAGTGGATGACAAACAAATATAATACCTCCCAATCACAGGTCTCCTCCAGTGTAAGCCAGCGTGATATAGAAAAATCAATTGAGAATAAAAGGACAATTATCTATTGTTTGTTTTCATGCATTTTGTGGTATGTTTGGATTGGTTTAGCCTGGTTGTAATAATGTTGACATGGGTGGTATGTGTGTTGACTAGGAATCAATTAGTCAATATATTCATCAAGGAAATAATTTCCTAGAGAACTAATGACTATTGAGATTTCTTGAAATCGAACTGCCTGTGGTACTGAAGTGGTATTATTGTCAAAATGTATCCTTATGCAATTATACAATTTCTTGTGTAATATATACTCTTGCTTTTCCAACGTAGTAATATGAACGCCCCTACATCCCCATGCTTTACTTTTTACTAGCAGTGAAAAGAACAATGTGAAGAGAAACACCATGTATGTATTTTGAAAAAAAAGATTTAATATGATGGGTTATAGAGAGAGGTCAAAGGAAATGCAAAATGTAAAAAAAACTACTCTCTATGACAGAATATTGAAAAATGGGTTGTAATCCTTCCACTTTGTTCCTATATTTGTAAGGTCTCTCTGGTTTGTATGATTATTTATACAAGCCAATGTATCCTCTTTCAGTTCATTCATTTGTTCTCTTTACAAAGGTCAAATAGCCCAAAATTGTTATTTTATTTTCACTTTAGGAGCTTCAAATGTTTACATTTCAAAGTATGTATAGACTTCAGTATCTGATGTTTATTCTTAAAAATGTCCTCAAGGAGAGTCATTCTGACCACAAGAAAACACAAGAAAAGTACCTTTCAAAAAAGTTGATGTGGAGAATAGAAAGTTTCACTCTTGCAGTCTGAAAAGTTGGTAACTCACAAAATATTCAATATACATAAAATATAAGAAAAATATTCTTACTATTCGTATAATTATGATCGTTAACCTTATTGCTGAGGAATTTTGGTTAAAAATATCACTTTTAGTTGATGGGTCTAAAAAGAGAACCTAATATTTTCGGTTGCAAAAAGGATACATATACAGTCCAGACTTTAACCACAACATTTGTTACAAACCTTTGTTACAAGATCCAAAAATAATGTTTGAAATGTTTGATAAATGATGTTAAGATTGACCGAAACATTACAAAAGGAAACTTAGATCCTCATTCAGTGCAAATTAAAATAATTACCCATCAATAGATAAATCAAAGACACCAGAAGTTGTGGTTGCCAAAAAACACGTTGTTCCGTTTACCATAAATACTTGAGAAACTGAGGTAATTTTTAGCAATACTATCATTGACCTTTGCACAGAAAATACTCTATGAGGCATTACTGAAATCTTGCTAAAGATATACCTCTATTTCACTCACTTCACCATGGTTACCAGCGGATTTACCAGACTCTTTTTGAAGCTAATGCTGTGAGAGCCTCTACTCTGAAGTAATGCACAAAGGCTATGGTTGGTTATCACAATACCATGGGTTCTACATGCAAAAGGTCATGTTATGAATTCTTCAGGAATTCTTCAGGAATTCTTCAGTGTTGCCAGCAATGTTAGTAATCCTATTTATTCCTTTCTATCTCTTGTTTGCTTTTTAGACAAATTGTAACTATAGCAACTGGCTTTGAATCGCTGACAGGTCTTTCTTAAGTCATGTTTTGATATTTCAAGTGATTTCCTTTTCAACAAAGGCATTCTTCTCATCTACTTGTTCGAATTCATCACCTTCAGTATCAATGACACCCTCAATGCAATTGACTCTTTGGACTATGGAAACTACAAAGTAAAGCCTGTTTCATTTCAGATAATTGGAACAAAAATATAAAAATAAATGGTAAGACCTTCTTAAGAGAGTCCAATCTAGTATAATAGTATATTACTACATGTTTCTGAGCTTCAAGGTAGAATTACAGACTGAGATACATATACAGTAAAACCTGTAAAGTGGAACATTTCCTGTAAGCTGAAAACCTCTGTATATGACACTTTCAGAGTCCCAAGACCAAAATGAACCCCTGTATGTGAATCACCTCCCAAGTAGAACATCTTTAGATGTACCAATAGTTGTTCCACTTATACAGGTCTTATTGTGCAAGAAAAGCAGCAGGTAAAGGTAAACCACTTTTCACATGGAATATGATGTTGGATTAACACATGGTGTTATATCTTAATTGATAACTTATGTAGCCCAGGAGTAGAACACTTTCAACATTTTAGACATTCAAGTAGGTCTGCACCACAAGGTCATATCAATAAAAGTGCAATTTGCAGACTTTCTTAGGGCAAGTTGATGAATATGAATTCACAATCAGGGTTGTATACATAAGTATGAAGATTATAATGTAATGATGACTTAATAATGGTAAAATGTATATTGCTAGTGACCAATCACTATCTGATGAGTTAAAACCAAGTGTTGATGAAGAAGAAGGCAGGGGTCCATAAACCACATCTTATTCATTCATTCATTCTATATGTATTACACTTTTAACTTGTCTTATATCTATGCTTCAATTCAAAATGAGAAAAACAGAGTGATGAGAATGAATGTGATTCATTTTGAAACTATTACACCTCTAACTTTTTACTACATAAGAACCTTTGTATCAAGATACAATTTTCTCATTCACCAATACTGGTAAAGTTATAAACTTGGACCTAACTGCTCCAAGTAAAGTATGTGGTGAACACTATCTTAAAAAACAAAATTGATTGAGTAAAAGAGTGGACAGAGTAAGGAATAAGTAAGTAGACATGTAGTTAACACTCTAAATTGTACAAAAAGATCTGAAAATTAGTCAGCTCATTCAAAATTAAGAGAGAAATGACATGAAATAGCTGTAAACAAATGAAGTCTCATGCCAGGTTCAGGAATGAATTCTAACAGAACAAGTGCATCAGGAACCACTTGAGGTCTTGTAAACATATAAAACTTTCCACATATCAGGCAACCTCAGATGGCCTGAATGTGTAAAAACTCCTGGAATTTTTGTTGATATCAGGATTTGTGATTATCAAGGATAATCAACATGTTATCCACAAGTTTGTCTTCATTGCAAGAGTGTTTAACCCTGTCCTCACAAGAAACAAATTCACTATCCCAGGTAAAAACAAATTCTCTCTGGACTTTAAATTCATTCTGATTTTTCTAACATTTCTGTATCATTTGGAATTTTGTTCATTTGGAATCGTTTTGTTCCTTGGTAGTTCTATTCTTTCTTTGTTTTGTCTTTTCACGAATACCAAGACTTTGACAATGCTAAGAGCTGCTTGCAATTTACAGATGCAATGACAAACTATTCAGTTACTACTTTCATTGGTTCTGGAATTGTCAAGTACTCAATCTGAAGCATTGTGTCAAAATGACTCACTTTTTTATAATCATGAACTATATAATGAAAGTGGTACCATTCCTCACGTGATGTTTCTTACTCGTGCCATTCCTCGCGTTATGTTTCTTACCCCCCCCCCCCCCCCCATTGCCTAGTTGGTACCTTGCGGTCCTGTCTTGAATGGTTCCTTCAAATTTTAGAGAGACATGACATGTAATATCCTTAACAAGCGAGAATTTCACCCTTGGTTCAGAATGTATTATTGTATTTCCATATCAAGTCAAGAGAAGACTGAATCTGAGACATAAGTTTGAATCATGAAGAAGTTCTTTCATGATACCTAAATAAAGGTTAAGTTCTTCAATTTGTACTTATTAACCCCACTCAAGTATTTCAGATATGCCTAATTATGAGTCTTATAGTAATCTGCCACAGGGAACCGAACAGTACTTCAGATTCTGAGCCCTCCACTTGACTCCATTGATGGCTTTTACCTCAGGAATGACCAAAAGCTCTCAAATGAGATTAACACTTGCTATCAGGTGGAACTTTTTATATATTAAAGGATTTGGGGTGTTTAGGATACATGAATAATATACGGGATTTTGTGTGTGTAGGTGGTCCCCCATCCTTTGATGTATCAGGTGTGATGCTTTCACAAACATTTGATTCAATAGATCAGGAATCAAAGCACATTTATGAATAACTGACAAAAGTGACAATATCCCATAATATCATATTCAGGAAACATATGTATAATGACCATATGTGTTTCTGGACAGAAATGCATATTTAACTGATCAAAACTACCTAAAACTATATCATTCTGTCTCAATACAATTGGTTCACAAGCAAATACCCTTATTAGAGAACTGTTTAATACAAATGTACTGTTAATGGTATTGGACATTATTATATCGAAATGGGTGAAGCAAACAGCGTAAGCAATAAAACACCAACTGGTGTTTTAAATAAAGTTCAACAAGACACACAAGCTGTACACCCCAATAAAATACAATCTGTAACATACAATATATGGTAACATCTATTCATTCATGTTTTATTATTGACTCTACTTCGAAAACTTCAAATATGTAAAGGACTTTAACCTTCACAAACATTCTGACACATGCATATAACCTATGAGTACTTATTTGAATATCAATGTATGTGGAGAACATGTTCACTATAGTGAACTTTTACAACATGAAATATTTGGGACCTCTTATATTATAATATAGGATCATTATTATTTTGTTGAATATTGTATTTTATTGAATGAATGGTTTAGTGAATGCTCTTGGGAATGATGGAAATAATTTGCCATGACCCATGAGACCACCAATACAGTAAAACCTGACTGTGTGAACATGAGAGAACATATTGTCTTTGAATAAAAGAGTTATTGGTAGCACAACTCAGACAAGTTAGGATGTCTAACATGGTCTTATTTCAAATTGTGCATCAAAACAGGGATCATTGTTGCATAAGAAAAAACATAGTGACCTATATGGGAAAAAATGTGAAAACAGGAGGGGTAGAAGAACAAATAGAGTTTTTTGCAGGGGGTACTGCTATGTGAGTGTGTGAGGGAGGGGGCAGTACTAACCTCTGGGTTTCAGGATGTAATACAGATGCCCTAAATAATAGATTGATTCCTGCAAGATACTAAGTATTAATACTTACAGTTATTGCAATTCCAATGTTATCATATGTAATAGAACAGGTTATAAATAACTAGAAGGATTAGTGTTGTTAATAATTCCTATCCTTCTATCTTTATTATGCAACAATTTATTTGGCCCAATTGGATCTTATACACTATGAAGGGAAATGGCAGAAATTATCTCCCATAAATGTCAACCCTTTTTAGAGGTCACATTTCCGCTTATAAATTAATAAATAATAATAAAAAATGGGATATCAAAATAAACAATCATATTAATGTCATGTGGATTTTCAGTTTAATTTATAATGACTTATTCATATTTAACAATGCATTAACATGCAAAATGTCACTACCTGCCATTTGATACAGATGTAGAATGCTGGATGCAGACCACCAACTGCCATCACAAAACAGTTGGAGACCATAACAAGACCATAACTTTTGATAACCAGATTAATACTGTTCGCAGATTAATCTAGTTAATAATGACCCAAAAAATGAAAATGAATTTTTCTGAAAGGGCTTAATGATGATTGCATTGATCTTTAGGTATTAATACCATTAACATTAAAGAGAAATATCAATTATAATGGTATCACATATTCAGGATAAAGTAGATAAATATTTATCACAATTGAAACAATTGTCTAATTGAGCATTCTAATGGAAAGAGCTCTATCCACTAGAAATGTATTGAACATTCCTAAGTCTAATCAAGCTGGATTTGCTAAAAGCACCATACAGTCATGAAATAATATATAACTATATACACGTACATTAACAATTTTGCTCAACATGGCTTCCTTTTAAAAAATGTGAAAAGTGCATGCAGAGAAAGCAATGCGGTTTACAGCCAATATAAAGTTAAACTTCAGTGTGATTCATATTTATTTGAATCATGTGCAATATATAATATTACAAATATTTTCAGTATGATTTATATGAAACTCTAGATTCATTCATAGAATATGATTTGATTCATAGCATTAGTACTATTGACAATATGCAGAGTTCTGTATTGTCAGTTTCCTCAGAATGTAGAAATAAGCATGTAACACCCACTAATATCTCAACATCAAATGATATGCTGCACAAAGATCAATTCATATGGACCACCCTGTAAATATGAGAAATTCAGAAATAACAGGAAATTTTCACTCCAGACTTTTATTAGGAATGACAACTGATGGCGACATCAATAGAATTATTGCAGCATTTTATGTATAAACGATCATCATCATTACAGATTGAACAATTCTGATGTATATTATTCCAAATGATAAAATTTATTCATATAACATATGAAAACCCCCCATGTTGTTACTTTTAATGAATAAATCAAGACTTGGGGCAATGTCTGATGCAGGGTCTAAGAAATGACTCATATTGCTCTGCTTGTTTATTTACAACTTAATTACCCGATATATTTTTTTAACTAAAATGTATCAAAAACATTTCCAGGAGCATTTCCTTTGGGTTAAACATGTATGTATCTAAAAGACCGATGTCTCCATTTCTAGTATCTTTAGCAATGTAAGTTCTCCCCAAAAATGAAAATCACATCCCATTGAATTAAAATATCATTCAAGATGACTAAATGTTAAAAAAAACGTTGAGAATAACTTTTTTAATTCAGGACACTGAGGTTAATGCTCTTCACAACAAATTATGTCCTTAAAATTATTCATTCACATATCATGTGCTACTTGTTTTTGCTCATTTATAAGTAATGAAGAAAATTATTATTAGAAATAGATTTACTGTTTTATTTATATTCGTTTTCAATAAAAATGTTACATCCGACATGAATTTCTGAAAGAAATACTGGAAATGTTCAATATGCCACCATAGTGGCCACTTTTGTCTTCATCGATCAAGCCAGTTGGAATCAAAGGTCTAAATGTACTTGAAAACATACTTATAGATTTAGCTATAACATGCAATCTATTCACTACCATATAGTTAAAGTACACATCAAAAAAAGAATTTTACTTTATATAAAAAATACATTTTACATGATTTGTTAGATACTGTGTCAGAGCTGTATCTGAAAAAGTGAGAAATTTAATAAATGAAAGCAAATACCAGGTGATGTTTGTTTTGGCGAATCCCTTTCATATATTCCATCTGTATTGATAAATTGATATAAAAGATAATCGATGCATGTTAAGAAATGTTTCATGATAACATTTAAACAATAAGAGAAAAACACAAAGATATATATCTATATCATCCTTCATAAAACATGGAACATTACACATTTGTTACTTTTACAACAAAAATTTGGGAGAACAAATATTTGCCATCCAGTAATGGTACTTACGATATTTTTTTCTAGGCAAGGTCAATCCTGACGCAGATTATAAATAGGGATGGTTCAATAACAGATGACAGTTAATTACAATGAATGGAATAAACATTGTATTTACAGGTTTAAAAAAAGATTTTTCAAAGCAAACAAATTATGCCCATAACAGCTTCACCATAACCAGTGACATTAATACTTTTAAGACCTTCTCTTATCTAGTTATGGAAAGAAAAGGTGGTCATCATGTAGTAATATAATGCCAACCTGAAAATAAGAAACACTTTTTTGAAACTGGGAAAGTCTAATTATACTTGGATATTTCTCATGATAAACACATCAAAAAGTATGACTTATGATGAAAAAAGTTATGATTGACCACATCGTGTGTATCTAGTTGATACAGACTATCAAATTACACTTATTTCTGCACATTTACATCTATATCTATCCTTCAATTCCCTGAATTCACCAGTTAATGAACAAGTTCACAAGTCTAATCAACTTTTGTCAGATATAACATTGATAAACTGTCTAACTGCTGAAGAATCTAAATACCAAGGGTGATTTTCAGATATCTCGAAAACCAATCATAATACAGAAAGGCGCTGGTTGATAAGTATATCAGTCTGTTCACGGTCATGTCCAGCTAGTCTCAAAGCTAAAATCAATTAACCTAATATCAATAGCAACACTCATGTACCATACAGAATAAATGATGTAGCATCTATTGCAATTTGTGTTATTGTAGGAAATACAAATATAGCCGGACATATTTGTGGGAAGCTATTTTGAGATTGGCCACTAATCTCTTTACAAGATCAACTAGATAAATGCTTGGCATGAAACTGTTTCCTCTGACATATCTTGTTGTGTAGAAATTTGTGTGTTTCATCACATCAAAGATGGAAGGCACAAACAAATCTAAAACCACTGAATAGTAGAAGCACATATCGAAAAGCCAACTAAACAGACTATGTACTTAGCATAGTCAAGAATAATGCATGAAGGGTAACACATTATTGAAAAATTTAATTGTGATATTACAAGATTCTGGCTAGTTTACATCATGTTTCTGGACCACCAACCATTTATACGTGCCCTGTATATTTACAGAGGGGGGGGGGGGGGAGGGTACAAGGGATTGATGGATGACTATTTGTAAGCATTTCAAAGCACTGTATTATATGAACATGTTATATTATAACTATGGGGTGATGTGATGTGATAAGTTACCAAGTTCAGTAAGTTGTAACTTGGTAAGTACTTGTATCCTATGGTATGTAAGAGTGGTAAGTACTTAGGTAACCAGGGCTACATATTGCCTGCTTACTCCACTGGAATGTAAGCCAGGTACCCTCTCCCATCCATACATATATGAATACATACAAACTTATACACTCCCTCACAAATGTTTGGCGACTATAACCCCCATTCCTTAAAACCTCTGTGTATTCATGTGAAGATATGGTTTGTGTATTGAGAAGCCAAAGGGACAAGCTGAATTACTTTGAAACTAGAATACTTTTTATCAATCAAATATTTTCAACTATCTCAAGTTTCACGGGCAACAGCAAGACCCAAAATGAGTCAGCCATATAGTATGAACTCTGGTATTTCTCAAGATTTAAAGTCATAAATCCGGGAGATCAATTATTTCAAGTTAACATAAACATTTTCCAACCTCATGATCTCAAGTTAAATATGCATCTTTGATTCTGAATACTGGAATGGGCTAGTGAGTTATATATACATATACACTATACAGACTAAATTGTGTTGAAATATGGCGTTTCAGGTGAGATTTCTTCCACAAGCTTCCAAGGTCTTACATCTTCTTTTTGGAATAACATCAACATCAAACACAGAGAACATAAATACATGTGAGGCAAACGCCACTTGGCGAGGCAAATAGTATTATAACATGTAAGATCTTGATGTTCACCATTTCTGCAGAAAAGTTGGTCACTCATTCTTGTGACAATCTAAGATTGTTTCATGGAAACTTTTGAATAGGTGCTGATGTTAGAATTTTGTACAAATCAGTATAAGTTGTGAATGAAGTTGTTTTCCTGCACCTCTCTGACCTGAATTAACCTTTCTTCATGATGGATGCCTTTTTTTATGCATTATTATAGAAACAGGTTACAAGTTAATACAATACTACATGTTATATTAATACTATTACCAAATATAAATTGCAATATAGACCAAAAAATGTAATGACTATTACAATTGCATACTCACCCCCTCTGAACCAATTTAGTCACAATATAGAAATGACTGATGTCAATATGTCATGTCAGTTTCATTATTGATATTTTTGCAAACTATTTAGCTAGGAGGAAATTTGGTAAATAGAATGTCCAAAACATTAGAATTTTTCAGATTGAAAATAATCAAATCTGAAGAAACTTAGGTTTTATCATGTTAGAATCGTAACAAAGACCTCGATTCTATGATTTATGGCAAATATATGACCTCAAATTTTATTCTGCCCATTGCCAAAGACCTCAATCGCTACGCGATTTCGGTCTTTTAACAATGAACAGAATAAAATTTTCGGTCATATATTGCGCCATAAATCATAGAATCTTGGTCTTTATTCCTTAACCAAATAACATCTTATTCTAAAATACATTGTTTTGAAGATATGGCCTTGAGAAAAATGAATGTTTTGAACCTCAAATTGGTTCAGTATTATCTAAGTGAAAGGTTAAATGTTACTTACTTCCCAGGGACAAACCTGACCTATTTTAAAGAAATTGATGAATTATGTAAAATTCTTCTCTGGAGCATTTGTTATTCTAAATATACATGTGAAATTATTGTTCTAGTTTTACAATATATATGTCAATATATCTATCACCTGGTGCAGGGAAAGGATACATAAAAAACAGTTGCAAGACGAAAGGTACAGCTAGAATACTAGCTAGATATAGAATACTATGAATGCTGTACCAGTTAGAACACTGTTCCAGCTAGAATATATACCAGCTAGATATAGAATGCTACCAGTTAGAATACTGTGCCAGCTAGAACACTGAACCAGCTTGAATAATGTACCAGCTAGAATGCTGTACCAGTTAGAACATTGTACATTATCTACATGCAATTATCTGTTTTGATAATTTATTCTCATGAACTGAAATGGTTGGTTAGATGGGAGAGCGATAAATTCAGTACAAAATCTATAAACGTCAAAAGAATGCCTCCAGTTAGACCAGTGGTCAGTATAAATGTCATCTGTACAACTGACCATTGATAAACTTCTCTAAATGAACAATGGTCTTGAATAAACAAACTTCCATCCCTTTTTCTGGAGTTTTCTTTGGTATATTATATTTTGGGACAAGCAGTCTGTGTAAACATTAAAACAGTAAAATTTTCACTGTCATTGATTTTCAAAAACAAAAATATGAAGTTCTGTAAAAATGTTGTCTGATATGGCGGTTTATAATGAATAGCCACATCATAAAGTAATCACTACAGATATACTAATTAGTCATGCTTGTCAGTAAGTTTAATATCATTATAGTCCTCACAACCAACATCTCAATTTGAAGATGAAAATGGCAACATCCAAAAATGACCAACACAAACAGAGAGCATCCTTCTTCAAAGGACTTCATTTATGCGAGTAGAAATTATCTTGATTAAGTCATTAAATATTCAAAACTCAGTCAAAGTGATGTCATATTTGAAATCTACCTGTAAAAGTACATCTAGAAATATGGTTTCGAAAATTGTTTATCAAATTAAAAACATTACCATGGCCCATTATATCGAGAGGCTACCCATTCCCAAGGAGCATGTAAGGATATGAGACTTGGACAGATAGGTCACTAATGAATGTGTCATCATGTCAAACTGATTAATAAGGAAATCATTGTAATTTATCAAAAATATATGCTTTGGGTGTCAATACATATTCCCAGACTTGTACACAGGGTCTTATTTGGTAATTGGTATATACATGAAGGGTGGGATCACAAGCTTCAAAAGGAATTTCTTAAGAGTTATTCATAAGACTGTTCTTATCCGTTTTATACTACTGTATTAGTTCCTAAAAAATATTGATGCATTTTATCTTATACAGGGTGGGCCAAAATATGTTAGCCTACCTTATTATTTTTACCAATTCAGAATAAGTACCATTTTTTGACCCACCATTAGTATATTCCCTAACCATCAAAATTTCAAATCATTCCTGGAGAGAGAAGATGTACTGGTAGGCACCAATTATGAATTCATACATAGATGTGATGCATCTCTATTAGTCAAGACATGGCTGACCCATTCTAACCTCCAATAGAATAACTAATTTTCTTGTCATTCCAAGGGACGCCATCAATCTCTTGGAGACAACATCGTCATATTGATTATACAAATGCTCTTTTTCTGTCTTATACCTAATGGTCCATGGTTTAATATTGGTCATACAGTTTCATTGTTTCCTTTGCAATTTTGTTTATGTACATATACATGTATTGTATAAACAGTTATATTCAAAACACACTGAGAAATTGATACAAAAATGTGGATTTGTCTCACATTTATGATAATATTAAATGAATTCTTATTACGCCATGTCTTCTGAAATAGGATTACACTACAGTATATTAACCAGGATAAATAGTGCAATCTTCCCAAAGAAAATATGCGCTTAGGCAAAATTCGAAGATGTCTTTAGCATTTAACTTGAGATAAATAACTTTCAGTTATGAATAAACGACATCAAAAACATAATCCAATTTCCTGTATTATTCGCAAATGTCAATGGCAATTTTCTCTATTAGTCTCGTCAATGCAGTATAGACGGATGAAAAATGATAACAGTTAAATCACTAAATGCAAAATAAATCAATGGACTCAAATCTATACCAAAGAGAAACTTTTGAGCGAAAGTGAATTGACTAGAATTGGATTTGACATTATATTAGAATGTTTTAGACAAAAATGCACCAACTATACGCCAACCATTGTTCTATAGGTGACTGAGGCAATCGTTCCATCAAACACACATTAAATAAGTTGAAATAATAAAATATTTATTAGGTAAAGATGTAAATCCAAACCATGATGGTGAAAATGATTGCCATTAATAAATCATATAATTTCCCTTTATAGTTTCTTCATTGCTCAGCAAAATTGGTTACAATTTATATTTCCATATAAATTGATGGCACACTGAGATTGCAAAAAGAATCAGGTACTATTACAGGCAATGCTATACTTATTGTAATAGCAGAGCCCAGAGTATGTCATGAGACAATCAGTTCTAGCAAGTATTGTCACTGAAAGGTGCAAAAATTGCTCTAACAAATTTATGCAATAAGCAGAACTATAACTAAATAAATGGAACTATTACTTCGAAATATAACACTTGAGATATGACACTATGATATATGACATTATGTGATATGACATTCTAAGATATGATTTTATGTGATATGACATTATGAGATATGAGACTAAGATATGACATTGAGGCATGACATAATTAGATTAGAAACTCTGAGATATTATGAGATATGACAAAATAAGATATTACACTGAGAAAAGACATGAGATAAGATTTAACAAAATGTCCAATATGACCAAAGATGATGAAGACACTAACACAGCTGGTGCAACATGTAAGAAGACATCACCTGACACTTAATACTCCCCAATCAATCCCTGACCATCTACAAGCCACTAATTGTCAACTAATTACCAGGAAGTATTGCAATAATGTCTATGATCTCAACAACATAACTACATCAGTCCCTCTGGTCTTCTAAAGACAGTCATTAAAATGACATCCTCTCCTGCCTTTACTCAGAATCTCCATTGGGATTCATGATTAGAGCTGTAACTAAAAGGATGGGTTATGAGAGCCAAGTTGCAGTCACTCAAACTGTACATCCTTTTCTCATAACCTACTGAGATTTGTGGTCAGGCACATTAAGTACCAATAGGGATGAGTTTTTTATTTTAGAAGATGCTGTCATCAAAATGACTTTGCCTAAGCTGGGATTCTAAACTGAGTTTAGCATCTACCAGAGGAGTAGGTAGATTTCAGGAAGATCATCTTCATCTCTCATTGCTACCTTACCCTGGGGTCTGTTTGTTATATGACAGAATACAGATGTACTTGACATCTCTCAGGTCTAAAACCTTGTTGAGGGATGCACCTAATGACCATGGAGTCATTGTGATTTGTCTATCATCCATTTCAATATGTCTATTGGGAATATTGTCCATATCTTCCAGGATGACCCTCTTACTGGCTTCTTCCACTTCAATAAAACACATCAATATAATCCTCATGCTAGACTCTTTGGGGACTCTTTTAAGACAAAGAATTCATATTTTCTTATAATCTGATTATAATCTAAAAGCTAAATCTGGCTATAATTTCTGAGTAAGATCTAATCAACCTGATCAATGAAGAATGGCTAAAAGAAAATATCTGAGTCACTCAACGAGGCATGAGACTGTAAGACATACCCAAGATGTATTTCTATGATGGCAAACAGGGAAAATAAGTAAGATTCGTGATTTAAAGATTTTCCTGATAGCTCGAGATCTCAGACCTTGGTTTTAGAAAAATGAACTTTGAATGAATGAATGAAACATAAGTTTAACAAAGCTGAATTAAAAAATCTCAAATTATAGTGAGTGTTTGTATACAGAATGCGGTAGGGAGGAGGGGGAAAGATTATCCTACATGCTTCATTTTGTTTTTATTCCAACAGTATTCAGATAACCAATGTTTGATAAGGGTATATCAATGCAACCCAGGTACCACTAACAATATACATTTGTACAAAAGTCTTGCTTCGAGCCCTTATGAAAACACCACATAATAGATCAGGGGAGAGGAACCAGGAACTTGACGCAAGACTATAGTAGGACCATCTTGACTTGTCTATGACATTTCCAAATACATGTAAATGCAATAAGGGCCATACTGTTTAACTGGTGTATGTTTTCATCATATACCTTGATGGACCAAGATGAATAAGGACCCAAAAGACAATGGTAGCAATATCACATGATGTCATATGATCTCTTTAGCTTTTCTAGTAGAAGCTCTTAATTAATTCTGGTAGCTACTAGATTAATTAAATCACTAATCCAGGATGATCTACCTATTAACATTACAATGAATTACTTTCTCTATCTAATGGAATTAAATACAAATTGAAATCAGTGTGTTTGTTAAATTTATCTCAAAGATTGTGATCACCATTATAAAATGTCCCTCTTAGTCAAAGCCATACATGTATGACATTAAATATATCTTTCTATGGAAGCCAATGAAAATATAATTCCCAAATAAAATACAGTTCTAAATATAATATGCTACTACGAGCAACTTTCTATTCTCTAAATTGTTCTATAATTCATCATTTTGAAACAGACCAATTCCATCATACAGAATGTAATAGGAATGCCAATTCTACGCAATTTTGCAATTTTCAAGACATTTTTCCAATAATGGTTTATCCGGTTCTACAAAGACTGGAATATTAGGTGTTGAAATAGTAATCTGTAAAATGACCTGTTCTATGATACCCCTGGTTTACACAGCACATAATTCTGTCATAATTCATAGCGGTGTTGGCAGATAGTGACTCCGAGTATATGATTGAAAATGGAGAGAGCCTTATGTGTCTAGTGAATGTTAAAAATATAAATGTGTCATTTACATTGCCAGGCCCTATGGGAATAAATATGTGATGAAATTAGATTTTCTGTCTGAATAAAAAGATCTCTTATGTATGAATAAGTTTAAGGTCTATATTATACTGACGTGAGACAGAGACTAATATCTGTAAGATCACTGCAATAACCAAACATGGTACAGAACTATATAGATGAGATCACGATGCTCATAGGAATTGCCGTGTACATGCTCAAAGTCTCGTGGAACATGAAAAGGATCTCAAGAGTTTGTTGGTCGAACATTTTTTCTTGAATGAGAATGATGAAAAAAGCTGAGAAGGCAAAATATATTTTATTGAATTCATGAATATTACAGCACTTCAGCTTTCAATAAAGAGAAAACTTTACTAGCCTACAGACATAAGTTAGCATGACCAGAAAAAAATAAAATACAAATAACATATTAAAGAATCAAAAGTGGAACTTATTGAATGCTGCATATCCTGTCCCGACTTCTAAGGATAATTAGCTCTTGCTTCATAAATTACTCTTCTCCATTATAACTATTCCTTGCAGTTTCCTTCTAAAATGGGAACTGATGGTCAAACTTTCTGGAATTTCTATATATGTAGTTTTAAGTGTTGACTACATGTATGTTTTTAACCATTGCTGATTTGACTCATTTTTACATTTTCCATTCTTATTCCAAGACCATTAGACCATTTTAATGGGGTTTCTTATAAGGCAAGAATACTTATATTACACAATTAAAGAAACTGTTCAGAAGGTCTGTTTTTTTCTCTTGCATGTGATTTATGCACTCTTCAACAATGACATCATTGTATAGGCCAGAGATCAAAAACATACTGGTTTATGTAAATATGCTGTAATCTACACATAGAAGAGTTGTTTAATAGTTAGATACAAAATTGTACCATTGTTAGTAAGTTGGTATGACACCAAATCAGACAATATACAGAATGCGTACCTGTAGATATCCCATATCAAAAACATTTGTATATGTAATACATTTTCAAAGCAGAATGACCAAAATTTATTTGAATAATCATTATAAGCCCATTCACTCAAACACATTGACATAAACCACAATGTGGTTTTGTGGTCTCTCACAACTCCTACAACTTCAGCATAATTTCAATAGTTGAGTAGGTGGGTGGGAGGAATGATGCACATTTTGTTTTATACTTCATCAATTATAGCTGGGATCATAGCCAACTTATCTGTATTCTTCATGCAGTGTAGCTTGTGTTGTGTGTGTACATGAATTTCAATTTAAGGAGGTTTCAACGTACAGTTATACCTGTCTAAGTAGAACACCTTTGATCATCAGTTGATCTAGGGACTCTGAAAGGTGTTCTACGGAGGTGTTCCACTTCAGGAGATGTTCTACTTTACAGGTTTCAATGTATTTCAAACTACTTCCTCTATTAGTATTACCATCAAATCTGTCTCATTAAAAACATCTGTTTTTTATTGTTTTCATATGGAAATTAGACCTATATGAAATGTAACACCATCTCGTTTGATCTATTCATATTTTCCCTCAGTAAACATCCTTTACAAAATGTTTTCATTGATAAATGAAAGTTTTCACACCTTAAATTGTATCAATTGGTTTATTTTTTACCAATCAAAGATTTGACTATGAATGAAATTTGATATTCAGCCTGAGGGAAAAATGCCCCATTTCTATAGAAACAAACCCTTCATATACATAGAGCCATCCTTGGTCCAAGGCTATTTCACTTGAAATCTTGAATAAATGATACAAATGAAAAAAAGTTAAATTCTGATTTTGATATCTTGTCCTATAGCTCCTTATGGTGAAAAAATAAAAAGTGAAAATTGAGGATGCAAAGATGAATAATGTAAGATGCCAAGGATCTTTGGTAAGATGTATAAGATATTACAATTTCTAATTTCAATATTCAACCTCCATATATACACACACATGTTGATTCCAATCTTAAAAGTAAACATTACAGAGAATGATACCTATAACCAATACATACCTCAGTTCTTCAATATTAACATTTTATATGGCATAAATTCACAATTTACTCTTTGCTTTGCCTATTTTCCTACTTAAAAGAGAGCTTCATCTGTAATCTACTAAGCTTTGACACTCCAGGAATATATATTGAACTAGTGCCACTCGGATTCTAATCGCATTTTTCTATTTTCTAACTAGCAATAGAAAGGAACTGTGATATCTTACAATAGACTAGTACTGCCTGGTGTTTTATGAAATTCAATATCAACTGATGAGGATGTTGAAAAGCTGAATAATTTCTTCAAGTATATCAGTTTCATTGACCTAAAACAATTCAGTAGTCCAGGACCCAAATGCAATGTACTATAGTCCTAAAAGAAAACAGAGTCCTCAATTCACTGTGTCATGGCATTGATATGATAAGATACACATAAGTCAAAATAATTGTTCTGGCATCTCAAGCTTATGAATGTCTTAAATGCTCGAGATATGTTCTGTATTATGCTGGTTAATATTCAATAGAAAGAACAAATATTTGCAAGAGTTTATTACCCAATAAAATAGAACCAGAGACATAATATCCTTTAGTGGCCTTCACTCCTTTAAAGTTAATAGAACCATTTGTGTTTTGCGAATAAAACATACATTTGTGTGATGATCTAGTGGTTTTAGCCAATCCCTTACATATAAATGCAAAACCAATATAGTTGCATTCATACTAGACTTTCAACCTTTTTAAATTCTTTAAATGTAAGGTTTTAATGAAAGACCTGACTTAAGATTAAAAATGTGAAAAACAATGCAGATGTCGTATTTAAACACCACAGTTCCTGTTTTATTTATGGTCAGTATATGTGAACGTTATTAACAGTTTGTGTGGGTAGTAGCTATATTGCTATTGCTTTCATGCTACAATACATTATCCAAGGCCAATCTTTGAGCTCTTGACAGTGAAATATCTCCAACAGACTTTCATGCGCCAGAGCTATTGTTAAACATTGCATTGTTTATGATAAAAAATGTTGTTTTGATCTTAAATCTTCTACAATGGGGCTCCATCTGCAGTTGATTTATTATAAAGATGCCAGGGTATTATGTTATATGACATATACTGAAAATGAAGAGATTACACAGTTGCATTTTCAATGTCAAAGATGAGCATTTTCACCTGTCGATAAACTCAAGGATGCATTTCTGATTGGAAGAAGAAGCGAGCAAAAACACAGAAAAAACATCTGAGGCGATGCAAATACAACTATGTCTCGGAGTGAGTAATGTACAGAGGGACATTACATTTGTACAATCATGAGGAGTTTACTATACATGTTACGATGTACGACTGAAAATATATGTACGCATCTGCAATCACACTAAAGCATTTTATATTCTGTATTGCCTTATAGTTTATAGATGAATCTTGCGTGTATGATAATCTCCCGGGACAAGAACAAGTTTATAATAGGTGTTGCATGACTCCAATGGTGTGATTATGTTTGTGTATGTATTTAATAGTAATTCATGCAAAATGAGTATGTTATGCAGTGTGCGTAGAATTATATAGTATTAATATGTGGGGAAATGTGCCTTACCTAAGCTTTCGACCAGTTTCAACATCACACCTCCGACATGGAGGTCGCCCTTGACTCGTAGAATTTTTTCGATTTGTCCAGTGACTTGAAGGTCTGTAACAGTGACTGTCAGGTCCCATGACCCGTCAATCATCACTCCATCTGGCATCATCATCTTGTAAGTTTTAGTAGGGAACTGTCGCTAATAGATAAGTAATATCCGTTTCTGTGAACTGTGAGATGTCCCCTTATATTTTCTTGTACAGTTTCAAACTTGTTCAAATCACATCCTGTGTGAAAACTCTATTACTATACACTGTCACACTATGTTACCATCAAAAATTCAAATATCCTTTATTTTAAGAATTTCTGGAATCCAACTTGAAATTCAATACTTGAAAGTTGTTCAAAAGTAGGTCAGAGTTCAGAAATTTGCACCCAAAACTTCTGGATTTTGTTACAATGTTTTCCTACCTTTTAACAATCTGTAACTTGTCAAAATTCAGTTAAACTTCTTTTGAGTATATTCCGAAATAGCACTGAATGCAGACAGTTGTTTAAATATCCATAAAAAAGGGTATAAACCCTCTTGAAACGGGACGATCGTGAAATGTGACTCACTCGGCCAATATTCCCTATTTGGATAGAGCGAGAGGGCGAACACAGATGTAACACGCTTTCTGATTGGTCAGAAGTTGAATACGAATCAAAACAGAAACTATACGTTTTTGATCAATTTTTTACTTTTACTGAGATATTTGATAAAATAAACGACACGACTTCTACCAAACCAATCGTATAAATTAAAAGCCATAATAATCAGAAACCAAGTTTGATCTAAATTATTGGGAAATACCATTTCCATGAAGTAAAAATTAGACCAATCACAGCTCATGGCTGAGTGACTTGGTGAATCTAATTTTAGATTATAATGACGTTATCTTAGGAATCTCCTCTTGATAAAATGTAAACAAGGATTTCCTCACTGACTGCCAGAGACCACTTTTTAAATGAACCATCACAAACCTTGAGAACAGATAAATAAGATACACCCACATTTCAGCCATAAGATGCATGAATGATGCATAATCCTCCCATACCATAAATTATTCCTCAGAGAAGCTACAACGAAAAGGTGGGAACACCTCCACTCAAGAAAAATCCCTAATTTATATAGACATAAATTAAATATAATTTATATAGTGTATATATACATAATTTATATATATACAAGGATTATGTGGTAATTCGATAATAAATGTTTAAAGCTTTGATGTTCCAACATTGGCTGATTTATCACATTTTAAACTATTTCACGTCAATGTCACATTGCATGTCACATATGAAAACTATCGAGGTCATGAAAGATCTAATTAGTATTTTACATCAATGGCAGTTAAATGAAAAGAAAGTTGAAGTTATTAAATAGGAAGAGCGTTTCAATATCTGTAACATTAGATTTACTGTGAGTTTTGATACCCACTTGGTTGTACAAATGTACAATAATGGTCATTCAAAGTTAATGTATGTTTAACATCCCCTCTCTCCTAGGATGAGACCGGACATTAAAATATAATTAACTTTGAATGGCCTACTATATGTACACATTATTATTTGCAATATACTTTATTGTTCAGTGAGTGAACACTAATAGTTAAATGATGTGATTGATTGATTGGTTACTACATGACAAATGTAGCGCCCTCTTTCAATATATCATGAACTAGAATGACACAGTTGTTAACATTGAATACTGTTTTCTGATGGTCACATAATTTGTAAGGCATTATAATCCAAGTGTATTCTGCTTTTTTTAACTTTTTGTCACAATCATATACATAAGAAGAAACAATATACTTATTACTTTAATTTCTTTTTTTATTCATTCACAAAATAAATTGTTTTCATAATTTTTAATACAAACATATCACAATAATTGACCAGCAATTACAACAAATAAAATACATACTGAACATAAAACTTTATATACAAATCTACCCAAGGCATCACCTCAAATCTTTTGCACAATATGTTATTGTTCCTTTTACTCAATGGTGAGGATACTTTTTGATCTTTTGTGTTTTACTATAGAGTAAATACCATTTCATTATTTGACTTAATAAAAATGTAGAATCAAACAAAGTAAAAATGTTGATCAAGTTAAATCTGCCATTTGAGGTCACAATTTTGGCAAATGAAGATAAATCAAAGTGCAAACATTAGAATGAGTCCATGAAGAGGCATATTTATGACATATTTTAACATCAGGAACAAACCAGGACATTAACATTACTCATACAATATTAGGTCAAACATGTAATGCCGTCAGTTCTACAGTAGAATTGTCAATTCTGTTCAACCAGTGCATATATTTCATTCACACTGATGATATATCCTTTTATCAAGATGAGTATTGTCTCCAGGTCGGTATTCTCTTGGGCTACTTATATTCTTTACTATGTTCATCTCTGTGGACATATTGAAGCTATCTTCATCATTGAGTATTTACATTCATATTGCTGCTTTCTTCTATCATAGATACTAGTATTCCGTAATTCCGCGGCGTGGACAGAATTCGACAAAACTTCAATTTTTTGCAGAATCCCTGATTTTCATGAAAATCCCGCGGAATTACCAGAATTTCCAGAAATTACATATTTTACGATCTCCTACCTTTTGCGGGGTATTTGAAGTGAAGAGTGTCTGTTTATGTCCAACAATCAATCATTATTGAGTACAAGTACGATTTCACCGTGAAATTCAACATTCTATCACGTTTAAATTCGCTGAAGCGAGTTTGCTAATGACGCGCAGTTCTTACCTAGAAAGTAGCTAACTTCCGTTTCCGTTTTACGTCAATTTTCATCGTTTTAAAAGATTGCAGAATTTGGACTTTTTTTGAAAATTTGTGCAGAATTTCGATTTTCTCCTTGCAGAATTTGCTTTTTTTCATGCAGAAAACTAGTATCTGTGTTCTATTACTTCATCAACAGCTATACAGGGGCTGGAGTATTGGTTCAGAGTAATACACAGATGCAAACAGAAAAAATATTGCATCACTGAAGTAAATGGTACATCTCCAATATGCAGAACATAGAGGTCAACTCTTAACACTGTCTACACCTTTTTACACCAAAATGGTAAATAGTGGGCATTTTATGTACATATGTAGGGACTGACTGATGTGATCATCTTTGTTCGCTCAGCTCCCCTTCAGTCACAGTGAAGACCGAACGTGTGAAGATATGATGCAATAATGCGTCCTATAATGTACTATAGTGACTGGGCATTATATCTCCTGAACCTCCAATAATTCATCCAGAAAATACATTTTGAATATATTCCAAGATTCACATCTATGAGGTGGAAATAAGAGGTGGCAATTCCCATGATGCTCAGAGCATTGCAAAGTGATGTTTAAGCTGTTTAAATAGGTCTTTAGAGTCTGCATGGTCTGGGAATGCCTCCTTTGCTTTGTTAACAGCATTGTAGCTGCTTTGTAAATCACCAACCTGGAATGTATAAAATATACATTACATATAAATATGATTAAAAAACATGCACGAACAAGAAACAAGAAATGAAGATGCTGCCTCAGAATAAAATAAATGGAAAAGGAGCCAATGATTTATATATATTAAATGACCATGCCATCTCCAAAGAAAAAATGCCATAAAAATAAATTAGAGCAACTTCCATGTACTTCCATCATGTGGCATTTAACAAATTTAAATCACTAATTATAATGTTGAGACACAACCAAAGGGCATCATTTTAAAACTACAAGTACATGCACACAGGCCCATAGAGTGAACCTTCCCCTGGCCAAAAACCCTTTCAAAATCATGTGGTTTTCACCATTCTGATTTTGGGCCAAAGTTGTCCAATGAGAACCCATCTGGAATTTTTTGAAAAATGAACCCTCCTTGGCAAAAGCTGGCTACGGGCATGTGTGCACTATAATCATATAACAATACAAAACCGATACATCAGATGTTTTTATGGTATTACAACATGATTAGTAATAAATTCAACATGAGGTTCTTGCTCACCTAACATTACGAACTAAAATCAGTATAATTGATGGTGAAATATAGATTAATTGATTATTACGCAAACATGAGGCTCGATTCAAAGTCAGTAAAGGTATAATTAGTAGATGTCATGGACATAGAAAAAAATTGTATTGATTTAGGTCTTTACAAAGCACTTCAATTAAGACATGAATGGATGCTGATTGAAACATTGTGCTCTACATGTATTGACATAGCAAGGAATACCAGCTGTACATCTACATGTATTGACATAGCAAGGAATACTAGCTGTACATCTACATGTATTGACATAGCAAGGAATACAAGCTGTACATCTACATGTATTGACATAGCAAGGAATACTAGCTGTACATCTACATGTATTGACATAGCAAGGAATACCAGCTGTACATCTACATGTATTGACATAGCAAGGAATACCAGCTGTACATCTACATGTATTGACATAGCAAGGAATACCAGCTGTACATCTACATGTATTGACATAGCAAGGAATACCAGCTGTACATCTACATGTATTGACATAGCAAGGAATACCAGCTGTACATCTACATGTATTGACATAGCAAGGAATACCAGCTGTACATCTACATATATTGACATAGCAAGGAATACCAGCTGTACATCTACATGTATTTGGTGGTTCACTTTTTAATCAACTATTCCATGCCTTTTATCTTAGATTACCAAGGTATGAAGATATCAAACTGGTAAGCGAGTATGATGCCTTTAGGATATTGTAGCTTTCAACAGGCATTTTGTGAAGTTTAACCTGCGTCTTGTTGAAAAACAAATGCTTGATCAAATTTTGCAAATCCCCTGAAAAACTGATGAAAGCAGATTGAAGCAGTGTTTAATCAGAGACATCTTTGAATAAATAGAAAAGTAATTTAACCATGGATAATCTGTTTCACAGTCCTATGTTAGAAATAGAAAGGGGAACACTACAAGGGCTGAAGGCAAGGGTAGCTGGCCCTTCCAATTTTGCTTCCTCAAAAGAAAGCAATGACAGACTTTCTCTGGAAATTTGCATTTATTAAAGATTACATTGTGTACTTACCTTATCAGAAAGCTGTGCAAAGTTATAGTGAGGTTCAAACATATGTGGGGCCATTGACTGGGCAGACTGGAAGAAAGCTCTTGCCTAAAACAGAAAAATGTTTGTTCTTTGAAGACATCACTAAATGAAATGCTGAGATATTCTGGGTCTGACTACTGATCAATATATACTGACCTAGTGTAAATTGATAAGCACCCATTTTTATACTGATTTTTTGTGCCGACTCTTTTTTGAAATCAGTGCTTAGGATATTTGTATGTGTAACATTTAAATAACAGAAGCAAAGTATATGCAGTCACTTATATTGTACAATAAAATGACAGTTTTGTGTAACACAGGCTTGATGCAACACTTTTATTAAAAAGCTAAGCTAGGGATTGTTTACATTGTACGTTTGTTGCATTTCTAAACTTCACAAGTAAACAAAAGAATCAATCAACCATACCGTAAAAATGTAATGAAAAGTTTTATGAAACTGAGTACTAACTTGTTCTATATGTCCTTTCCTGAGCTCTAACACTCCTAGGTTATTGTAGGCTTCAGGGTGATCATTTGAAGCACTTATTGCAAGTCTAAAGCACTGGTAGGCCAAGTTCATATCACCAATGCCCTGGAATTAACATAACGAATACATAATAGAAAGTCATAGATATGGGATTTATCCTGTAGGAAATATGTATGAGGAGCATTATACGTATACTGATCATGTTTTGTATGAAGTACTAGCTTTCATAAGAAGCCCATACTCAGTCTTATATATCAAAGGAACTCACCGTTCTCAATACTAACCTGGACAACACTGTCACATTTGCAAGAAAAAGTGATATCCCACACCAAACTATTATTTTATCTCTTGATATATTATTTTACGGCATGAATTCAAACATATAGTTTGAACAACAAAGGTTTCAAGAACTAATTGCCATTATCCTGTTGCATTTATTTGACAACATGATGTTTCAAATAAATAATAAAATCCACTTACAAGAGCAACATGGCCAACATTATACCAAATATCAGCAGCATTTTCATCCGTTGCCATGGTGAGTGCACGTTCAAAGCATGTAAGAGTCATGTCATATTGTTGAGCATAGAAACAACAAAGTCCAAGGTTTGTAAACAGCTCAGAATTGTAAACTCCCATCTGTAACAACCGTCTGAAAGTATATTTGAGGCATGCATTACCATAGGTGTAACAAAATCAGACTCCATAATAAAATCAGACTCCATAATCATATCAACAATATAATAATAGACTCATAATAGACAAAAAATAACTAGATGCGTTTGTATCATAATTCATAATATCAATTCAATTACATCATTACATCCTTCATGAGTGATATGAAACTGACTTTGAGGTGAAATTAAGGCTCAAAACAATGAATTACTGACAAAATATTTTTAGTGAAAATATATTTCTGCTTTATTGTAGGGTGGGCTATTTGGGATTTAGATCATGTTTCACCGCTGAAATGAATTGAAACGTTAAAATCCTGTATTGCCTATTGTTAGCTCTCATTTTAAATTTTTTTTGTATTTTACTGCTTGCTATGTGATACACTGAACAGATTTTTCTATAAATTGTGAACTTATGTAATAAGGGATATCTTTGTAGATATGAAATGATTGCAATCCAATTACCATACAAATTAAATAATTTCAATATGAACACTATCTTTGCATAAAAATCATTAGAAAGATTTTTATCCATCCCTTTATATCATACTGAGGAAATTAGTATCACCTGATCTAAAGGCATTGAATGAAAATAATAACGGTACATGTAATTGTATATTCTATTAAAGGCCATGTATGACAAAGAGTAAAAAAAATATTTTTCCTTGAAACGATTCTTCTGTCTATTTTAACATCAACACTTAGAGAGTGAACAATTACATCAGCTTATATGTACATGTGAGCTAAAAATCATTATTAATGAATAGTGAGAAAGTCTCATTTCTTTGAACACCCTACAAAAAAATTGGAAAAAATGTTTTTTAAATTATCCATAATTATCATTTATTGATAACAATTTGTAAAAGTTTGAAGCTTATCCAGTTAGGCTAGCAGTTTTCTTGGAATCATACGACAGAAATAAAAAAGATCTCAGGATGAAAAATCTAAAATGATCACCTATCAAAATCAGTTCGAAGGTTTCATATCCAGAAACATCCCCAAACATTTCAAACCAATACCTCAAAAAGACCAGTGGTAAATACTTAAACAAGAATTTGGGATGCTCAGGCACGCTACCACAACCAATACATGTATGACAAGAAAACATTGACATAGGTAGCTTTTAATATGGGTGATATGAAAACAAGGACAAAAAATCATCCAATAGGCATGCTTATATCAGCTGTTCCAATAATCTAATATCAATTGTGGTTGCATGAAATAACAATAACTTAATGATAGAAAATAGTTATCTGATAATATTTTCCTTTTTGTATTAATTCTTGCTATAACATGAACAAATGAACAACAAGAACAAATGATAAGCTTATTAATTTCAGAGTGGATGCTTCATTAAAAAAGGTAGACATGGTTTTCAAACGGGCATTCATCTTAGTTTCATTTCTGACATTATTTGAAAAACCATATGAAATAGCCGCCCTGAGTGCCAATGTGCAATTATGTCGTACAGCTGGGAAAGAAATTACGGCTTTACAGGATATCAACAGTGTGGTTAACAAATTAAAAATATTTGCTGGAAACAAAATAAGAGACGCAAAGAAAGAGGGAAATTCAGCAGATCCACTTCAGCATCTCATCTTGGATGTAATAAGTGATATTCCCAATGAGTGTGTTCTTAAAGAACACTTAACGTACCTCTCAGAGAAATTGGATGATTTAAGTATTTATGATTTGGTGATGAATATAGCCATTTTGCAATCAACGGTTGTGCAAATAAGTGAAATAAATGGTGAGTTGTATTTTGTTCCCTGGAGAGAGGACAGGGAGTTATTTATTTAAATGTTCACAGGGTTTGCTTTAAGAGTCAGCATTAACATCAATTAATTGTTTCTTTTTTAATTTATATTTCAAAGTGCAATATATAATAGGTTACACTATACAATCCTTAATATTTCTCAATCTTGTTCCTTTAAACAAACCTTCAACATAACAGTAAGACCAGTAAAGTGGAACACCTCTTTATGTGGAACACTATTCAGAGTCCCATGACTGATTGTTCCACTTACACAGGTTTGAATATATTATCTCATGTGCTACATTTGAATTTTACTATCATACATAATAATGATTGCTTTTAAATTTTTTAAAGGCATTGCTGCATTTTGTATGATGATTGATAATATTCCATTGAGTTATTTTACTTTTTAGACCAGTCCAGAGATTCCACTATTATGAAATCAATAAGAAATCGCCAAACTTATATAAGTTATGATGATATGGTAGACATAATGAAAGATTTGACAGAGGAGTACCCTTCCCAGATGTCTATGTACTCTATTGGCAAATCAGGAGAGGGGAGGGAAATCTGGGTAATGGCTGTTAGTGCCAACAAACCAGATGAGCATGTGTTGTTGAGACCAGAGTTGAAATATGTTGGGGGAATACATGGTAATGAGGTAAGACCATAAATCAGTCTTCAATTCACTTTTTCAGCAAGTTCTAAAATAATTTGCAAACAACTAATTGTAATTTTTTAGAAGTTGTAGGTTCCAAGGTTATTGTTCTTGCTTATCAGTTTTATCATCTACTCATGAAAGAGAATGAAATTATTGTTAACAGTTGTAGTTTATTTGCAATGAACTACATTTATTATCTTGATTGTTGTAAATATGGGTATATGTTATTACATTTAATATGTGCATGCTCTTTATAAGGAGACACTTTACTTTATGAAATGAAACATAAAATAAACACAATGTTGAACCATATGGGGTTTCAAGAGAAAGTCCACGATTCAGCAGATACATTTAATGGAACTCCTAAACACAATTTACTACTAAAGTGTTTCATTATCAAACTCAAAAAGTTAGATGGATTCTGACCTACAAAATCTATTAATTGTTTATATGCATGCCATGTTATATGACCCCAGTTACACACCTAGTGGTGAGACTGATACCTACATAGGTATAGGTAACCAGACAACTCAACCCTAAACAACTCAACCCTAAGACAATTCAACCTCTATAGACAAATCATTCTCTGGACAACTCATCCCTTAGATAACTCAACCCTAAGACAATTCAACCTCTAGACAAATCATTCTCTGGACAACTCATCCCTTAGATAACTCAACCCTAAGACAATTCAACCTCTAGACAAATCATTCTCTGGACAACTCATCACTTAGATAACTCAACCCTAAGACAATTCAATCTCTAGACAAATCATTCTCTGGACAACTCATCCCTTAGATAACTCAACCCTAAGACAATAGACTAGATGCGAGTAGAAATAATCTTGATTTACGTCATTAAATATTCAAAATCCAGTCAAAGTGATGTCATATTTGAAATCTGCATGTAAAAGTACATCTAAAATATGGTTTCGAAATTGTCTATCAACTTTGAAAATTTAATTTTTTTGAAAATGACTTCTTGTTCGGGTTGATTCCCCATAGACCCCATGTTACAAAATCACAAAAAGTGAATTATCTTTTCTTGTATTGGACAGATAACAATTTCTTTTACTGGACATATTTTAATTTGCATAACTATTAGATACATAAGGGTTATATGAAAATTGAACCACACAAATAATTGTAATTTAAGTTAAAGGGAACTTTCTACTACACCCGCCATGTTATCAGTGGAGACGATGGGCTCAATTGCCGTATCATATTGCAATTGAACGACGATACGGCAATTGCCGTATCGTCTTATTTTAATTCCAAATGCGCATGTCTAGCAATTCAGCGCTATTAAAGCATAATACGGCAATTGCCGTATCGTGCGTCAATTTTATATATATATATATATATTTCTTTATTTCCCATTTAGCATGGAGTACAAAAATTTAAACATTTAACACAACAGTGAAAATTAACCAAAAACAACGACACAAAACACATCTAAAGATTTAAGACAATAACAAAAAACACACAAAACAACAAAAACAATCCACATCTAAAATGTCAATGACAAGTAATAAAGTATCTATTAAAAAATCACAAACAGTGGTGGAAAGTCACATTTCTAAAAAATATTTGCATCACTCTAAAATGGAGTGGTAAGATCAATATTTAAAAGTTCTACAACAGTACACAAGAAAGGTAGTAGAATTGCCAAGACTTTTGAATTGTCTGTAAAACATAAGCTGGAGAGGCCTTTCACTGACACGCAAAAGGGGTTTTCTCGAAAATCCTTTTTGAACGACTCTATCTTAAGCCCAATTCTGTTACGGTTCAAGACATCGTTTAAGTTGTGTAGCATTTCATTGCGAGCATCCTCAGTTTTGGAACAATCCAACAGTCCATGTGAAACCGAATCCGGAGTTAGCAGGCCACAGTGCTCACACAGGTTTTCATCATTACTTAATGGAATTGTTAACAGTTTTGAGGCTACGGTGGCAAACTTTAGCATACCAGGGACGACCTTTGAGTGTTTTGAGTGTTTATTTTTTATTATCGCCCAAATACAACAGCCCTGGAAGGTCTATTAACACGACTCAAGCAAATATTATAATTCGAAATTCAATTTTACGCTGGTTTAAATTAAAAAGTCATTTTTATACTTTCTAGGCTCCAGCGTAGTGCAATACTTAAATATAATCAATACTGCGCTTAACACTGAAACGCCGATCTTTGAAATTCTCCTCTTGAAAGTATGATGTTTGATATCTCAAACGTACTGAGACAACCGATCTTACTTTGGATAAACATATTCAAAATTAGGTTTAGCATTTAAATCACTGATTTTTAATTACGAAAATAGACTGAACCTAGTATCAACAAGATATATCAATTATTAGTCGGTTAGTATGGCCAGTATATTTAATCAAAACATTGTCGATTATTTGCGATATGAAATCTGTGAAAGATTCAGTTAAAAAGATTTTTCCTTGGGAAATGGGAAGGAAAGGGAAATGGTAGAATATTTGTCATTATCCACGAAAAAACAAAACTTAGTAGTAGATCTATTGCCCGTGGTAGATCGCTATAAAAACGTTCTTGGCAGTCTAATGTGCATGAAGGCATATAGTTTGACAAGTATTACGGAACTAAATACATGAAATAAAGTCTTCTTTGCGCATTTGCAATTGCAATAAAGGTTTCAAGAATTTCTTTATAATTATGAGTTTATTACTGTACGTATTTGAATGAAGTTTGTATGATGTACATGTCTTTCCTCCTCCTATGTTGAAGCTGAGACTATACATATCTAATTGCGGGTGGCGCGACACGGGAGATACAACTCTCGGATAAAGTTTAAAATTCCTTTTATCTGTTTATGTTAGTCTCAGGTTGAAGTAAGTAGGTTTTCAGACGCAAAATGTAATATTTCCGCTGTAATATAATTACGAATTGAGGCTTAATACTAGTAAATGGAAATGATCAAATATGTATCAACATTTTTCAATCTGCGTGGATTCCGTGACAGTACACGTAACGATTCATACCTGTATGAAGTATGCTGAAACGGCCGAGATCTGCTTATATATCGATACATGCGCGGCCTTGACAGAGCAAACCTACTAACCCACATACGTGTGCTACTAACCTAGATACGTCTAGCTAATTTGCATAATGTTGTTGCAGTCTGAATCCACTTTCTGGCTCTAAACTGGCTGTTTAAAAAATGGCATTTATTAGTCTATAACTCTGCTATTAGTTGACAGAGTTCGAAATAAATAAGACCATGGTTATGCTCGGAACTAAAGCTTCCTGATGGTTCCACTTTGTAGTGACCAAATTGCGAGAAAACTGAGGAAATAGAAGGTAAATGCAATTTCTCGAATTCCAAGTTTCACATAAGAAATCCTGCGTTCTGATTGGCTGGCTTTCTAGCAGTCTCAATCCACTTTAGCTCTCCAAAGTCGCCGTTTTAGAAATGACACTTTTCGGTCTTTTTCTCCGCCATTTCTCGGTCGATTTCTAAAAGCATAATGTCATAGTGAAGCTGACAAAACCAGCTTCCCGATTGTATCATGTGCAACAGATAGGTGGAATTCGAGCGTGAAAAAGTTTCTCCATAACCGAAGATTCACTTGAGAAATACTGAGGAATCGGGCATTCTGATTGGTCAGTTTTCCTGCATTCTCAAGTCACTTTCCCGACTCTAAACCGAGTTTCTAGAAATGGCACTTGCTACATACGTCTCTTGGTTTTGTTTCTGGGCGAATTGGTTGCTGGACGAAATTATCCAGGCAGCATTGTCCGTCTGAGAACAATGGTAATGCGAACGGTACTTAGTACTTTGAACGCGATCTAGTAATGACTTAAAGCCGAGACTTTTATACCTAAAACGTCAGTGTAAAGGATGAATCAAACCCAAAATGCATGCAGGAAGACGATGTTATTTATAAAAACGATAAAATTAAAATGAAAACCTGTCTGGTTTCATGTTATTCTCGCCTCTGGAATGTCTGAAGAGCACCTTAACCCCCAAAGTACGTTTTTGTCTTTTGCCTAAAATAAGTGAAACTTTGAGAACCCACGGGAGTAATTGCACACGGCAGAATTTAAATGCACGCGAGGAAAAGTTTATTTTATATATGTTCTTCTAATATCAATAAAAAAATTCATGCCATCTCTTTATTTAATATTGCCGAAATTAAGTACAAGGAGGGTCTGTTGCAATTTCACAATTTCAGGGATTTCAGGTTGTAATCGGCCCTTGTGCACTGGAGTAGAAATAAACGATATCTAGGACAAAATATTTCATGTCATTAAATTTAAACCCCCTTATTATGGAAAATACTTTAAAATTGTACTTACTATGGATGTTATATGATTTAATATGAATTTGAAGTCCGGAATTGTTTAGATTTTTAAAAGATAACCGTCATTACAAATAATGACGTTCTATACGGCAATTGCCGTATCGCCGTTCAAATGCAGTATGATACGGCAATCGAGCCCATCTCCACTGGCTATCTGACCCGAACGAGCCACCTGGTGGTGAATCTGGTAACTACCTACTCGCATCTACGTTATTCAACCTCTAGACAAATCATTCTCTGGACAACTCATCCCTTAGATAACTCAACCCTAAGACAATTCAACCTCTATAGACAAATCATTCTCTGGACAACTCATCCCTTAGATAACTCAACCCTAAGACAATTCAACCTCTATAGACAAATCATTCTCTGGACAACTCAACTCTAAGACAATTCAACACCTAGACAACTCATTCTCTGGACAACTCATCCCTTAGACAATTCAACACCTAGACAACTCATTCCCTAAACAACTCATTCCCTAAACAACTAAAGCAAGGCAATCTAGGATATTCCAAAATCAGAGGGTTGGATTTTTGCGTCACCCTGTATTTCTCTATTTAGCCTGTTGGTGGACAACTCTTGATCCGATTCCTGGCGCATCTTGGGCAGAACTTTGGCAAGGATGATATTATAACTGCATTGATGAACACATCACGACTACACATACTGCCAATGCTAAACCCAGATGGTTACTCGATGGCTTATGGAAAATACCCCGCAGGTGGTGATAGTGTGTTAGTGTGCTTAGGTGATGAAGGAAGGTACATGAATATTGAATGGAATTTAAAATCACTATTTTGCCTAATGTCTTGTTATTCTAATCACTTCTTAGTTTTATGTGTCAGCTGAATGCCAGTGGAATGAACGTGTCGGATGAATTTCTAGATTTGTGGGAAACATAGAGTTAGGGGGGAGGGAACATAAAAGTCATTTGAGACATTCTTCAAAAAGATGACCTTTAAAAGAAGATTTCTATAATCCTTGGATAGAAAAAGCAGAAATTCAAAAATTTTAGACAAAAATGTAAGTTTCACATATCAACAGAATATAAGCCAAAGTGGTGTTGACTTTCCATATGGACTTATTTTGCATACTCACTTAAATATGCTATTTCATTATACTGTTTCATTATAGACACTCAACTAAACCAGCAGTTGATCTGAATAGAAATTTTGGGCCTGACTATTTTAAAAAGAAATACAACCCAAAACCTGCAAACGAAACACTTGCAGTAAAGAAATGGCTGAAGGATTTCCCATTTGTAATGTCTTTATCATTTCATGGAGGATACTTGGTTGCTAGCTATCCATATGATAATAGTGAGGTTACTTTCTTGTGTACTCGTTTTTATATATTTTTATGGCACTGTTTAACATTCCAGTAAAATATAGAAATGTACCACTGTACCAGTTTGGTTCTCAATGTCTCTGTGGTATTTAAATAAAACTTTTTGTTTATTAGTGACAGCCTCATCTTTGGAAATGTCAAATAAGAGAATTGATATATTTCACTGATTTTGACACATCCCAAACCAATATGAGTTTTATAGGAAAATGTCTGATCAATAGGCTTTGTAAAGGCTAGTTTTGCATAGTTTGGTTTCAATATAGATTTATACCATTCTACCATTGTAGTCCATGCCAATGCATGCGATAATACAAGTTCTGTACTTATAGAGCGTATACGTAAAAAGAAATCAGGTGGCACATACAAGTACAGCAAATCCCCTGATGATGATATCTTCAAGCAGATGGCTCTAACATATTCCTACAGCCATGGTAGAATGTATGCTGGGAAATATATGACTAGTTTATTCTGCACCAAAAACTTTGTTGATGGGATTACAAATGGTGCAGAGTGGTACTATATACAAGGTATATCAAATTACAGGAGTCTATCAAATGAGGTCATACGTCCATTAACACAAAAATATCAAATAATTACAATAATATACACAGTATGTACATACAGCAATGTACTGAAATCAGGCAATGAAAGGTAGTCCTTTCCTATCTATATACCACCTTTAAATACAAACATAATACATTCACCCTAGCAACATATCATTTGAAATTACATTAACATGATGCGAGACTCAACATTCAGCAGGAAATTAGAAATGTTTTGTATGCTGAGTCTCGCATTATGACAATGTAATTTCAAGCGAGCTATGTACATGTACATAGGGTGGCATTATACATTTGGTTTTACAGGTGGAATGCAAGATTACAACTATGTCAACTATGGCATCACTGCCATTACCATAGAAATGGAATGTTGTAAATTCCCAAAATACAGCATGATGGATCACCTGTGGCATGAAAATCTGGCATCTTTAATCAACTCTTGGAAATTCATAAACAAAGGTATTCCTCTTATTATTAAATTGGATAGATGTCAAATGTACCACCTCAAAGAACAATGGGGTATGTTCATAATATCATGAGGTGAAATAAGAGGAGTGATCAATAAGTAATGGATGCTTTTTTACACAGATACTTTTTATTGACCAATACCTTTGATTTTCCTACCACCTCTTTTAACGGAATCCTAATTATTTAATTTTTTCAATTATTTTTATATTGCTTGGATAAAGGAGTTATAGTGCCAAAGTTACATAGATTAGTGAAAACATCCATCTATATTACAGGAATTAAAGGTATTATATCAGACTCCAAGGGCAATCCAGTGCCAAATGCTAAAGTTTACATAGATAAGAGAAAACATCCATTTATATTACAGGAATTAAAGGTATTATATCAGACTCAAAGGGCAATCCAGTGCCGAATGCTAAGGTTTACATAAATAAGAGAAAACATCCATTCACAAGTACAGCTGAGGGTGAATACTGGAGAATCCTACTTCCAGGAACATTTACCATTAGGGTGAGATTATTCTTCAGGGGATGATAAAATAATTTATACTTATGTTTAAAACAGAGAATAGAGATTATTAAAAAGACTCTACACAATACTGCCACCTGCTTGCTTTCACTTAATGTGAGTAAAAAATGATGTTCAATTTACCACATTGTTTTCAAGAAGGATGCTAAATATTTATACAAGGTAATCTTTTATAAGTTAAGTAATAATGATCACAGCATGACAATAAAAACCAAGTATCTGCTTTATTGTGAATTCCTATTACACTGTACATTATTCATATCTTATCATAGGACTACTTCAGAAGAAGAAAAGACGTGGGACAATATACAAGTACTGTATATAACATGTTTCTCTTTTTACTGTATTATTTCAGCATTCTGTATTGTAATTTATTTGTTTAACAGGTTAAGGCAGATGGTTATAATGACTTCGAGCAGGAGATACTAGTAGGTGATTCCATATTATCAGAGGCTACAACAGTTAACATTACTCTTGTGTAAGCAAGTGATACCTCTCAATCCTATATCTATCAGATTTGTCCTTTTTTATGTATTGTTAATAGTAGAGACATAAATAAAATATTTTCTATTTACATCTGTGTATGTTAACTGGCTTTTGTCTTAAAGTAGACAAGGAGAAATACAGCTTGTAATAAGTGTAATAACTATAACAAGGCATTAACATGCAAAATATCACCACCTGGCATTTGTTACAGACACCAACTGCTGAATACCAAAGACCAACATTCCACAAAAAGTTGGAGACTATAACAATATGTTGCCACTTTTGACATTATGATTCTAAATGAAACAACTGCTGAAAATGTGTTTTCATTGCATTTGATGGTCCCTGGAAAGTCCTAAATAAAACTGCCATTTGTTATGTTTTGTGTCATTACCATTTTAAATTAATTTGCAAATAAAAATGAAGATCATCGTTAAGAATAAGGTTTCATTAAACAAACTCATCTTGTGAGACAATTAATTTCTTTTACATAAGATATCTTTTAAAAATTCATACGATTGACTTAATAAGTCTCTAGGATGTTTTTAAGTTGATCAAAGGAAAGCAAAGTATATAAAAAGATGCGATCTAATGGATGTTTACATTAATTGCCATGGTGATTTTTCTTATGATGGTACATCATAAAATGGTGTTCCTAGACATTACAACAAATTCTATTTTTATATATTTTGAAAAATATAAAATCATTATCACTAAAAAGTGTTATGGGACTGCAGGTTAGATTCATGTTATAACTGATATATTTAACATTTATATTAGCTTTAAAGTATATTATGCATGATATGATTGTGTAGCATTTTAAGTGAATCATTTTTAAAGGGTTCAAAGGCGCCTGTTTCATTAACCATGACATTTCTAGTCATGTTTATGTCATGTATGTATTATATGCTTAATGGTTATTCTTGGTTCTGAAATGCAGTGGAAGATTTTGCTTTAACACAGAAAGTCATGAGTTTCAAACAAGTCGCAATCATAGTCTATTTTTTTATGGTTTCTAAAAGTTCATTAGAAGTAGCCACACTGACAGAGCTTGATGTAGAATCATGTTTCAAAACAGAGAAAGAAATTAAGGCTTTGCAGGATATCAACACAGTGATTAATAAATTTAAAACAGCTACTGGAATTGTATTAAAAGAGTTTATTACAAAGGACAAGGATGCATCTGAGAGTGAAGCATTTTTGAAATTAGCAGATTCAGGGAAGCAGATCATCTTGAACCTGATAAAAGTTTACCCTGCGAATTGTAGTTTGAGAAGTCACTTTACAACACTCTATTGCCTGTTTGATGACTTAATGAAGAATGTAACTCATCAACGTCTAGAAGATACAGTTTTAAATATTGAGATACTGCAATCAACTCTTTCAGAAATTACAGAAATTAAAGGTAATAAATTTTTGATGATATGTCAATATGATAAATTAATGCACCTGATAGATATGCGTACAAAGCGTCATTGTCAACCATGTACCTGTTCTTTTAAACCATAGCTAATGGGCAAATGATCCGCTTTGAAATCAACATTATTTCATCTTGGCGATTTATGTCGAAAAATAAATATGATATATTTCAAACGTAATATTCTATGTCTATATGAGTAATATTTACTTCATGATTCACATGAGAATAACAAGGCATTACATGCAAAATGTCACCACCTGAAATCTGTTACAGACACTGACATGTCACCACTTGTTGTGGTGACATCAAAATGATAATTGTATTGATCACTCTTTCTGTTAAATAATATGCATGTAATAAGTTGATTTCAGCAATTTTCTTTTAGACAAATCCAGAGATACCAATATTATGAGATCAATAAGAAATCTTCAAACATATATAAGTTATGATGATATGGTAGGCATAATGAAGAATTTGACAGAGAAGTACCCTTCCCAGATGTCTATGTACTCTATTGGCAAATCAGGAGAGGGGAGGGAAATCTGGGTAATGGCTGTTAGTGCCAACAAACCAGATGAGCATGTGTTGTTGAGACCAGAGTTAAAGTATGTTGGGGGAATACATGGTAATGAGGTAAGAGTATCTGGTCTTATCATATCATATAATTTTCATTTTTTAACTAAAAACTCTCTTTGCAATAAACTCCATCTCAATAATTAGTCTAAAACTTCATAAAGTGGCAATACTTTGAGAATTGGCAGTAAATTTAGAATTCAATGCAGCATTTCCTCCCAGATTTTCAATTTTGCATAGTTGAGACTGGTTTCCTTGTGACATGGCCCATCGACAGTTTCTAGTTTGTGATACTGCAGGCCATTGTCATCATACAATTCAACTTAATATTACAATGCTCTTTGGTAATATTTTCATTTAAGCCAGTTGGTGGACAACTCTTGATCCGATTCCTGGCACATCTTGGGCAGAACTTTGGCAAGGATGATACTATAACCGCATTGATGAACTCATCACGACTACACATACTGCCAATGTTAAATCCAGATGGTTACTCCATGGCTCATGAAAATAACTCTAGAGGTGGTATTACTAAGGATATATGTAGAGGCAAATATGGAAGGTATTCATTTAAGTGAAACATTGATGAAAGAATAATCTAAATATTGCTTCTCCATGACAACCCATCCCTCTCTATTTGAAGTTGAGAAATACTTTAAAAGATTAAGATTTAAAAGATTTGACTTGATATTTATATGTTTATAGGGAACCTTGTTTCATTTTATCACAACCGTATATTTCAAATACTATGAAGGTCAAATAATCCATCACCCAATTAATATGAAAATAACGTTGCCAGATTCAAGATTAAACCTGTAACCTGTCTTCTTATAGATACACTACTGAACCAAAGATTCTGGATCTCAATCGGAATTTTGGGCCAGAGTTCTTCAAAAAGCATTACAATCCTAAACCTGCAAAAGAGACATTTGCAGTAAAGAAATGGCTGGAAGATTTTCCATTTGTAATGTCTTTATCATTTCATGGAGGGGCTTTGGTGGCCAGCTATCCATATGACAACAGTAGGAAACATTTATTTTTCATGCACTTATTTAGACTTCTACATAACTAGGCTGTATGTCATAGTATTTAACAAAAATACAATAAAACCTGTGTATGTGGAGTTCCACTTGGGAGTTGTTCCATTAACAGAGGTTCATTTAACAATAAGGCAATAGGTTGCAGGACTTGAAAAGCATTCCACTTATATTATGGAAGTGTTCCACTTTACAGTTTTCTTGTAGTTAATTGACATATAGGAGGAGTTGTTCACTAAGAAGGCCAACATCTGTAATTTAACATCATTAAACACGTTAATAAATAATGGTATGCATCTTGCACTTTGATATCCATGTAAAGCTTTTTCTGCTATCCCAAAAGCTTGGAAACCTATAATGTTCAATTTGGAACCTGTGAGCTGTTTTGTTGTTGATCAATTCATTCCGAAAGAAAGGTTTTTACATTTGATTTAATTGAAAGGGAATCAACAGTCATCATACAAGTGTACCTCTGATAGTCATCAGTTTTTTTTATTAGTATCATGGTATATTATGAAACCATGTATGATTACAGAACGTACCCGTAAATGTGACAGAGTAGAAGACAAAAAGATGTACCATTACAACAAATCCCCTGATGATGATATCTTTCGCAAGATGGCTCTAACTTACTCATACAACCATGGACAAATGTATGCTGGGAGGATGCTGCGTAATTTGTCATGCGGATCGACCTTTATTGATGGGATCACGAATGGTGCAGACTGGTTCTACATTGGAGGTATAGAACCTTATACATTAGCACATAGGGAGATGCACACAGCATAGGTATAGAACCTTATACATTAGCACATAGAGAGATGCACACAGCATAGGTATAGAACCTTATACATTAGCACATAGAGAGATGCACACAGCATAGGTATAGAACCTTAAACATTAGCACATAGGGAGATGCACACAGCATAGGTATAGAACATTATACATTAGCACATAGAGAGATGCACACAGCATAGGTATAGAACCTTAAACATTAGCACATAGGGAGATGCACACAGCATAGGTATAGAACATTATACATTAGCACATAGAGAGATGCACACAGCATAGGTATAGAACCTTAAACATTAGCACATAGGGAGATGCACACAGCATAGGTATAGAACATTATACATTAGCACATAGGGAGATGCACACAGCATAGGTATAGAACCTTATACATTAGCACATAGGGAGATGCACACAGCATAGGTATAGAACCTTATACATTAGCACATAGGGAGATGCACACAGCATAGGTATAGAACCTTATACATTAGCACATAGGGAGATGCACACAGCATAGGTATAGAACATTATACATTAGCACATAGGGAGATGCACACAGCATAGGTATAGAACATTATACATTAGCACATAGAGAGATGCACACAGCATAGGTATAGAACCTTAAACATTAGCACATAGGGAGATGCACACAGCATAGGTATAGAACCTTATACATTAGCACATAGAGAGATGCACACAGCATAGGTATAGAACCTTAAACATTAGCACATAGGGAGATGCACACAGCATAGGTATAGAACATTATACATTAGCACATAGAGAGATGCACACAGCATAGGTATAGAACCTTATACATTAGCACATAGGGAGATGCACACAGCATAGGTATAGAACCTTATACATTAGCACATAGAGAGATGCACACAGCATAGGTATAGAACCTTAAACATTAGCACATAGGGAGATGCACACAGCATAGGTATAGAACATTATACATTAGCACATAGAGAGATGCACACAGCATAGGTATAGAACCTTATACATTAGCACATAGGGAGATGCACACAGCATAGGTATAGAACCTTATACATTAACACATAGAGAGATGCACACAGCATAGGTATAGAACCTTAAACATTAGCACATAGGGAGATGCACACAGCATAGGTATAGAACATTATACATTAGCACATAGAGAGATGCACACAGCATAGGTATAGAACCTTATACATTAGCACATAGGGAGATGCACACAGCATAGGTATAGAACCTTATACATTAGCACATAGGGAGATGCACACAGCATAGGTATAGAACCTTATACATTAGCACATAGGGAGATGCACACAGCATAGGTATAGAACATTATACATTAGCACATAGAGAGATGCACACAGCATAGGTATAGAACCTTATACATTAGCACATAGGGAGATGCACACAGCATAGGTATAGAACCTTATACATTAGCACATAGGGAGATGCACACAGCATAGGTATAGAACCTTATACATTAGCACATAGGGAGATGCACACAGCATAGGTATAGAACATTATACATTAGCACATAGGGAGATACACACAGCATAGGTATAGAACCTTATACATTAGCACATAGGGAATGTGCACATAGGGAATGTGCACAGCAACTTGAGGAATCTAATCAAACTGTGACTTGTCATTTTGATTTCCAACACAGGCAATTTGATCTATGATCTACCAAAATAGGCTACACTAAAAACAAGGCATTAACATGCAAAATGTCACCATCTGCCATTTGTTATAGGTGGTGAATGCTGAACGCCACCCGCCGCCGCAAAAAAGTTAAAGACCATAATAATGTGTCACTAGTTCTGGCAATGACATAAAAACACAGGGATGGCTTTATTTACTATTCTTTAATATATTAAATAATATGAGCACTGTTTCACAGGGGGAATGCAAGATTACAACTATGTTAACCATGGTATACTTGCAATCACCATTGAGATGGATTGTTGTAAATACCCACCATATAGCACAATGAATAAACTGTGGCATGAAAATCTGGCATCTTTAATCGAATCTTGGAAATTCATAAATAGAGGTACTTCTCCTTTGAGAATTTTATTATTACAATAGATAAAGTCACCATGCCTTGCAATACAAGACAAATGCATAATGTTATAATCTAATGCTATAATTCATACACAAGCTATATTTCTTTCACTTTAAAATTAAAGGAAAATGTCTTACTGTTTGTTGCTTCATAAAATATGTGTGGCATGGAAAAATGAGAGCAGGAAATTAGGTAAGATTTGTATGTATATTCACCATAATGAGACCATAATGAGTATTAGGCTAGAATATCATTCATCTTAATTGCAGGAATTAAAGGTATTATATCAGACTCCAAGGGCAATCCAGTGCCAAATGCTGAAGTTTACATAGATAAGAGAAAACATCCATTCACAAGTACAGCTAAGGGTGAATACTGGAGAATCCTACTTCCGGGAAAGTATAACATTAAGGTAATTTAACTTTCTAAGAAACATCTGTTGAAAGCCCATGGAAACAATAAAATATAAATGCATATGTATATATTGAGGAGAATTCATTAAAAAGAATCAATAATGCCACATTTACTTTAGTAAAACAATGATGTTTGATTTGTTGTTCGAGTTGTTTTTAAGAAAGATGCTTAATGTTCATAGTGTTATATTCCATATATTAAGTAACAATGTTTGCGGCAGGATCTAGGACCATGGCATAACTGACCAGTATCTACTTTACTATGACAGTCATCAAATTACATCATATTCTAACTGGATTACTTTAACATTATTTTCTTATTTATTTGATTAATAGGTAAAGGCAGCTGGTTATAGTGAACTTAAGCAGAAGATTGTTGTGGATGACTCTGCATCATTATCAGAGGCTTCAACAGTGAACATTAATCTTGTGTAAACATGTTATGCCGATCAATCCTATGCCTGACAGATTTGTCATCTTATGTATGGCATATTTTAGAGACATAAATAAAATATTTTTTCTTTACTTTGTGTATATTAACATGGTGATTGTTTTAAAGTAGATAGCATATAGCTAATGTGAAGTGCAAAAGGAACAATATTTCGAGACCACAGTATCATGGGACATTTCAATCATTCTGAAGACCATTTTAATAAGTGTTGATGAATAGCTTTGCAAAATAGCCTAAAAATGCTACTTATCCATATATTTTATGCTGCATATTTCTCTTGATTTTGGGAAGCTACAGCTGCCATACGGATGCTATAGCAAATGTGACTTAGGCATAACTCTAACATGACTCGTTTAGTAACATGTTTGATGTAACATCTATGAAATATCACCCATTGTTAGAGGATATACAGATGGGCTATCAAGCATATAAATAGATGGATAATTTAATTATCTATTAAATGAATACATTATTAAGGCTGTCAACTCTTGATCCAATTTCTGGCACAGCTTGGGCAGAACTTTGGCAAGGATGATACTATAAGTGCATTGATGAACTCATCACGACTACACATACTGCCAATGTTAAACCCAGATAGTGATGAAATATTTGTTGGCACTTAAGACAGGTATTCATTTATAGGAAAACCTCAATGTTTAATACAAAAACAAATTCATTTGTTTGATGGTAATTGACCATGAACTGAATAACAGCTGAATATTTTACATCATATTACAGTTAAGTGCAGATCCTTGTCTAGAATTGTCTACAATATGCTGAACAAATATAACAATTTTTTGTTTTACGTAAAATAATAATTCCTGGAATGGTTCCCATTTCACTTACAGTAAAACCTGCATATGTGAACACGTTCCATATTGTTGACTTTCCCTAGTACACCTTGCATTTCTAAAGGGTGTTCCTTAGACAAGGAGATCAGAAACAATCCATTTTCTTATCGCAACTTGAAAAGTATTGCTTATGGCAAAAACATAAACAAGGCATTAACATACAAAATGTCACCACTTAACATTTGTTATAGATGCTGAACACTAAACACCATCCACTTTAGTGTAACACCAACCACCAAACACCATCCACAAAAAAGTCTATAACAATATGTCACCACTTATGACGGTGACATAAAACTACTGAATTATATCTAAAATACAAAAGACGATAGCTTACCTGTAAAACTTTAGTGCTATCTCAGGCTGATCTGAATAGAAGTGATTCGTGGCTATACTAGCTATTGCTTCTACATTCATATTATCATGGTGAAGGACTTCTTTATACATCTTCAGAGATTCTACATTGTCATTTAATGCCTAAAAAATGATAAACAAAGCATGTATTTTGAAATAAAGCTACACTGTTTATGCATATATACAAGGGGTGATCCATATACTGTATAAGTGGTATTTAATCCGAGTGGTTAATTTGCTGAATGGTCAAATTTTATGGATTTCCTAATTTTAATTTTCCTTATGACAAGAAACTTCCCATTGGATAACATTATGAAGGCAATATTTCCGACATTTAATTTTCCGAGCCTGTTAAAAATTAGGCAATAGGCAAATTAAATGATTAGGCAAAATTACCACTTATACAGTATTCTGATAAGAAACCTACATATTTTCGAGTTTTTCATGCTTTCCTCTCGTTTTGATAACCTTATTTGTGTGTGTTTCTATCTCTGGTTATTCCTTTATAGTCTTTTATTCGCCCAATTAAGTATGAAGTTATAAGGATAATTAGATCCAGTGTATAAAACAATGTGGGACAATAATCCTTGGGGTCGAAATATTACACGCTCAGATTCAAGTTCTCTCAACATGCAACTTTACTTTTCTCATGTCAGCCAAACAGTAACCTGCTGTATACATTATGCCCCCCTCAAGAGTTGATGTTTATGGGTATCAACTCTTTGTTTCTCACCTTGATGTACATTCTACTATTGATCAATGTAAAATAAATCCCTTTCATATACTGATTCGCATTAACACAAACCCATGTTTCAATAATGCTTATGAAGGGGGTACCTACCTCATGTATTCTAGCAATGCCAGTAGTAATGACACCTCCCAGGGAACTTTTCAAGGCCTTTTGTATTAACACAAACCCATATTTCAATAATGCTTATGAAGGGGGTACCTACCTCATGTATTCTAGCAATGCCAGTAGTAATGACACCTCCCCAGGGAACTTTTCAAGGCCTTTTGTATTAACACAAACCCTTATTTCAATAATGCTTATGAAGGGGTTACCTCATGTATTCTAGCTATCCCTAGTAGTAATGACACCTCCCCAGGGAACTTTTCAAGGCCTTGTTTGTAGTATTCTATTGCAGCCAGGGGCTGGTCTAGTCTCTTGTAGTTCTTACATAAATACAGATAGGTATCTATAACATCCTGCTCCTTCAAGGCAGATTTTAGCTGCCTTTCTGACTCTCTGTACATTCCAAGTCTGGGGAAAATAAATAAAAGAAGATATCAATCAAGTACATATGCACTACATTCAAAATGATGCAATTGAAGTTCAGCTGTTCTATAAATACGATTAGAAGTCACACAAAATCTATCAGACTCATAATTTATGAGCTTAACATCAAAAACTCATACTATTGTGTCTAATGATATCCCTGATTTTTTGAAATTCTGCATGGAAGACAGGCCGATAGGGGGTCTAAAGAGATAAGGTGTAAAGTATATGACATCCAAAAACATTAGATATAAGGATTGTAATAACGCCTAAGGATTGTACAATAACGTTTTTGGGTCATGACATCTAAAACATAATGTATTCTTATTAGAGGTCTAAAAACCAGAAATTATCTGATTCCCAAAAGACCCCTCTACTATTCAGTTGTACCTGTAGTAGCATTTTCCTAGCTGGACCTTCCACCACCAGTCCTTGTACTGACATGCCTCAGTGGCTGCAGCTGCAAGTTCCAAGGCCTGAAGTACAACAGCAAATAGTTCATCCCTGAATTAAGACCCAGGATGTCCCTCCCCCTTATATATTACACAAGTTGTGTTGGTGACGGTGAAGTACATAGGGGGGGGGGGTACACAGTCTTGAAGCAAGACTTACATCATGGCCTTCTATCAGTTTTGTATCTGTCAACATATTGCTAGTTGCAACAGAAATTTACTTTACTGTACAGGCAAATTATATTTATTTAAGGCCATATGGGTTACTTTTGAGGTCATTATCAGCATGTTAACAGTGAAATTATTTGTCAAACTCAGAGGGTAGAATTGCTACTCCCAGTCAGGGTTTCAGAGCAAACACAATTACATCCATTCATTATAATATACCATGGTAGAATCAAATCTAAAGATTACACTTTAAGTTTCTACTTACATTTCTGACATCATTTTCATGATGTAAGATATACTCAAATAGAGATTTGGCTAGATTTGGACGTTGTGCATACTTCCCAAAATTCAGCCTTCCAAGATTAATAAATGGACCATCTGGGTTGGATAACATTGACGCCTTAAAGAAAGAAATAAAGTTTTTGAGTGTCAGCAGAATACAAAGATTATGAGTCTATTCTTGGTACCTTTAAAGTCACAGTAAAAATATAATAGGATGAGGGTACAAGGCACAGTTAATTTGAAGTACATGTTAGTTGTAACAGTCTGATTCACTCATTGTATAAGGTATACACATAAAGATAAGCTAACAATATCAAAACAACAGTTAATAAATACTGACTAAAATTAACATGACAAAATGGCACCACCTACAAAATGTAACAATTGTTACAGACAATGATACTGATGCAGACAGTGAATGCCAGTCACATAAAACAGCGGTTACAGTAAAGTCATATGCCATCATTTTGGTAATGCAATTATAAAAATTAAATAGTTTGTACTTACAGTGCCAAGCCTAACATATCTCCCTGAAGCACTGGTGACAGGTCTAGCTGTAGATGCTGTTCTGGGAGTTTTCAAGGCCTGGTCCATTGTTCCTGGTCTGCCCCCCTGGGTGCCTGGTCGTACAAACCCACTCAATGGTCTACCACTCTGTGACATGGGTCTACAATGGTTTCAAAGTTGATAAAATGTATATTTATGCAATAAATGATCTTCATGTAGGCAACATTTTTTATATAACAAGAGTAATTTATTTCTAACACTGAAATTTACCACTTGCGTGTTTGCTTTTTTAATTCATATTGTATGTGTAAAGATGTTTAAGTAAACAACACTGATATGAAACTGTGATAATTAGTGTTGTCGCGATGTGCCATAATCGTACATTGATGTGTCAGCAATTTTCAGTAGTAAACATCGATACACACTGCGATGTACATTGAGAAAAAGTCTAATATATAGAAAAGTGCGCACTGAAATACCAAACGCTAGTGCACTAAAATACTGAACGCAACAAATAAATAGTCTGGTACATCCAGTAACAGTGAAGTGAAAGTAAAGTAATTTTTTTTAGATCAATGGTTCATTTTGACGAGCTAAAACAGTTTTAAAGCGAAAGAATATCAGAGAACATTGGAAAATGAATTAAGACATGAGAAGGTAAGACATTTGCGTCAAAATGAGACAAGAAAGGGAGATTTTTAGCAATTTTTTTTAAAACATCAATGTTTTGTTTCAGACATCGATGCATCGCCAGAAACAGCTTTGGCGATGCATATCGCAATGTATCGATTAATCCCGACAACACTTGTGATAGTAGACTGAAATAAATGTGAGAGATATTTATACTTATATGTGAGAAACTTACCTGACACCCTGACTAGGTCCGTTTGAGCTTGTTCCTGGTTTCTTTAATGATGTACCAGGACGTGCCACCTGTGCTATTGCATTATCATCCATCAGCATCTCAGCAATCCCCTCTTCTTCATTCTCAACCTCATCAACAAGAACTTGTTCTGTCAGAGCTCTGGTTTTCAAACTCCAGGCAGCCTGAAATAAGGAATCATAAATTACATCCATTTGTGAAAGTCAATGCTAGTGTTTTCAAACTTCAGCGGCAACCTTCTCAGTAACATGTTTAATCATTGTACATTTTCACAATCACTTGTGTGTATTCTAATCCTATTTTGACAAAAAAGTGTCTGCCAGTATACAAGAAGGTATACAGGTCCAGATAAGATAAAAGGAAGAATCTTAAAAGGCCTGGCAGATATTATCTCATACCCAATATATGTTATTTTTAAAAGATCTCTGAAAGATGGGTATCTACCAATAGACTGGAGCAAGCAAATGTCACCCCCATCTTCAAAAAAGGTTCCAAGTCCAACCCCACCAACTATAGACCAGTGAGCCTGACAAGTATCATATGCAAGCTACTAGAAAACACAATAAGACACCAACTACTGAACTACATGAAAAAGAACACATTATTATCTACAGCACAACATGGTTTCTTACCGAACAGATCCTGTACAACAAATTTACTTGAAATTATAGAAGCATGGACTCGACTAATTGATATAGGGGGCGCTATAGACACAATCTATTTAGATTGGGCGAAAGCGTTTGATTCTGTACCTCACCAAAGACTGCTTCTAAAGTTGAAATACATGGGAATAAGAGGTATCGCACACAGGTGGATAAGCCATTTTGTAACCCAAAGACAGCAGAGAGTAGTAATAAATGGAACATCAGCTGAATGGATGCCTGTAACGTCCGGTATAGCTCAGGGAAGTCTGCTTGGGCCGATTTTGTTCCTAATATACATCAACGACATGCCTGATGTGGTAAAACAAAGTAAAATTAGTCTCTTTGCTGATGATACAAAGCTCTACAGAAATGTGACAAACCCAACAGAAAATCAACTCCTTCAGAAAGACCTTGATGCCATCCAAACCTGGACAGATAAATGGCAGCTAAAATTTAATTCAAGCAAGTGCTCAGTCTTGCATTTAGGAAGGAGAAATGCAGAATGTGACTATACCTTGCGAAATAACAGCAATAATGATAATATGACAATCAGTAAGTCAAAATGCGAAAGAGACTTGGGAATCCATAAGGACTGCAATTTAAAGTTTAGTGAACATGTCAAAATAGTGGCAAATAAAGCAAATCAAACCCTGGGTATGATAAAACGATCCTTCAAATATTGGGACTTTGACTCTTTTAGGCTATTGTTCAATGGACTAGTGAGACCTAAATTAGAATATGCGAATGCAGTTTGGAATCCATACCTAAAGAAGGATATTGAAATCATTGAGAATGTACAAAGAAGAGCGACAAAAATAATTCCATCACTGAGGGAACTCTCATACCCTGAACGTCTTAAGGTACATGTACTAGATATGACAACACTTGCATTTAGACGACTCAGAGGAGATATGATAGAGACATACAAGTATATTAATAACCTCTATGATGTAAATACAAAACTACTTTTTCCCAGTCTACTCCAGCAAGAAGTACCACAACGAACACGTAGATGTAACACCCAGTATCTATTTAAGTCACAATGTAAAACATCCAGACAGCACATATTTAGCCAGAGAGTAGTAAAACAATGGAATTGTATACCAGAATGGGTAGTTAATGCCCAAAGTGTGAATCAGTTCAAAAACAGATTGGACTCCCACTGGTACAATCACCCAATGAAATACGATCATACAGTGGACTATCATTTTATACATCCTTACTAACCTTAGTATTGATCGGTTAAACAGGCAAAATATGCCTATAAACCGTAATCATCTTATAATCTTATAATATTGCACAAGAGGTACACTTCTAAATTATATCGATCTGTGCTAAAACTATGTTTATGAAGTTGGACCAAAGAGCTAAACCAAATACAGATTATCATTCAAGATAGGCCACTATTTGTATTGGAGTAAGAAGCTGCAATTATAACTGAATGAATAGATTCAAGGTAGACTACAAATGTATATCTTATACATGTAGGAAGGTCGAAAAACTGATAGCCCCCAAAGCTGATTCGTTTTGGGGATTTGGTAATTACATAATTATAGAAGAGCCTGTAATTTAGTATGGTAGCATTTTTCTAGTGTATTTTTGTCTAACTAAAATAATCATCTCAGTATTTTACTATCGTGTGGCCAATGTTTATATTGGAAACAAGATGACCCATTATCACCCACGACATTTGTTAAAAATTTTGCTCAATTTTACGAAACAAATATGTTTTCAGAGCTCACCTGGTCATAAGGATTCTTCTCTAGCAAGTTGGTACATAGTTCTACACATGGTTCATATTTCCGACGACGAAAGAAGCTATATGCCATAAATAAAGGGTCCATAGTGAGAACAAATTTTATTTAGAATTTTTTTCAAAAAATATTTTTGCAATGCCCCCTGGGAAATTTTTTGATTTATTTTATTTATCTTGGAACTAAAGACAGTAACTAGTTACAATGATGCGGCGAAATACTTCTATTTATCAAAAATATTGTTTAATTATATTAGATTTCTAAATACCTACTTCCTTTTAAATCTCTAAGCAACTAGATTTCACCTTGACCCAGTTTTTCAAAGTTTCTGCAAAAAACTTTTATGATGACTTTTTACAAGTTTTCAAGGTCTTTAAAAGCATATATTGAGCTATCTATCTTGAAACATAAAGCCAATGATTTAGTGACAAGATGCTATCATACAAAGGAAGGTGTATTTGGCTATAAACCTTCGAAACCAAAGGAATATGTACTAGGTAGATCTAATTACTGTACTGTACATCTGGTCATTGGTTGGTTGTAAAATGACACACCTCTTTGCTCAGTACATGTACATGAATAGGTGGTAGTCAACGTTTCTTCGAAACTATTGGCTGTATTAATGTACTGAGATGTGCAACATAAATAACTACAATAACTGATACATCAGGGGCCATTAATCCAATCCGGATTGAGATTTATCTAGTTCAACGTCATTAAACTCAATAACGGCGTTCTTTACTATTAGGAATTTTCTTGGGGCCGTTATTGAGTTTAACCTCTTTGCTATTCTTTCCTTTGATGCAAGTTCTGGATCCATCGAAACCATTTTGCCGCGATAACGTGCAATTGATACTTGACAATAATATAAAAACACATAACATCAAGCGATTTAACACAATATTATTGCGTTAAATGTTCATTTATACTCGTAAAATGAGGCTACACTTACCGATCTCTAAAATGACATTTCCGCATGTCTGTCATTGTGTCTGTTTGTCCGAGTGTCCTGGATCGTAAAATTAAACTACTAGCGAAACGAAATTGTTGTCAAATAGATTGATAATTATTATCGCGATAAATCGCATTAAAAGATAATTTTTGAGGATAGCAGGTATCTTTGATTGATTTATATAGCGCGTGTATACACACAAAATAGTTATTAATTGCAAACCTACTGTTTGTTAATGCAGTGCCGCGATGACGGTTAATTTCTGATACGATTTGCAATTTCGATGTTACCGAAACTGACCGACATTTTCATTATATTCCAAACCTGTCTCCAATATTTCCGTAATTATGCATCAATAGGGTCTAAAGGGGATACGGGATGGTTTGTATGTATTCATAAGGTATGTATGCATGCTTGAATCACATTCTTTGTGTAATATGACCATGGTTTCAGGGTTTAATTAGTTCCGCTTGTCGAAACCTGCTGAACGATTAAATTAACGCATCAAGGGCAAAATGATCATGGAGGTTAGACCTAGCCGGGGCCATAAGACATGTCAGATAAGAAACGAGGCCCAGGCTAGGTCTAATGTTGTTGGACTAAGATTTATCCTGAGATTAATCCCCCTCATAATCCACGGATCGTACGAATTCACCAAATATTTATCGGATTAGTAATCCAAGATTTATCCCAAAATATAAAATGTATCTGGATTGGATTGGGGATTGTACAGATGCATGGCTCTGCAATGTTTATCTCTTGAAAGCCAAGGCATTTCACATCTCCTGAAATTTTAAATTTTTTTCAAACTCGATACAAAGTACTTACAAGAACGTGTGTTTCAGATGACAATACTATTTGTATTTTCCGTTTCTTTACAGATGCAGCTATATCGAATAATCGAATCAATCATAGTAACCTGGTGCGTCTGGTGACAGCTTACAGAGAACATGGGCACAAGAAAGCAAATATAGACCCCCTTGGCCTTGCTAAACCTATGTAAATATAGCTCTTGTTGCCTTGCCAAACCTATGTAAATATGGCCTCACAAAACCTTCACTAGACCTCACAAAACATGAGTAGATTTAGCCACCTTTTGGCCTCATCAAACATACTGTAGCATGTTAAGTATGTAGTATGTTAGTATGTTAAGCCTCCCTTGGCCTTGTGAAACCAATGTAAATACTGTACATGTATAGCCTAGTCCCAATTTGCCTTGCTGAACAAACATTTATGAATATAGGTCCTTTGGCATTAAGAAAATACAGTATGTAATTGAAAATATATGTAAAATTGTTATCGTAGGTTGGTACCAGAACTTGATCTGGCATCCTATGGATTGTCTGAGACTAACACTCACAACTTACATGGAATATTATATCATGGAGCCCAACAAGCTACAACTGCAGAAGTTGTGGAAACGTTAGAAAAATTATACTGTGGGGCCATGTCAATAGAGTACCACCACTTACATGTAAGTTTACTTTTTTAGGTTAACACCACAAGTAGTGGCATATTGTTTAAGTCTCTAACTTTTTTGTTGATGGTGTTTGGTGGTCAGTGTTCGGCATTCGGTGGTTGATGTCTGTAACAAATGGTAGGTGGTGACATTTTACATATTAATGCCTTGTCTTACATTGTATATACTGTAGAATCTTTAGACTATATTTATGTAGTAGTACTGATGATCCAGATTTCGTTTGCGTGTCACTGATTTAAACATGCACACTATGCTAAATGTGTGTGTATTTTTATCTCTGTACACAAGCAGCTTATTTGTGTATATATGTTTGTTTAATTGTAGGAATTTGAAGAAAGGGAATGGTTTGCTCAAAAGTATGAACAAAGTTTTAACACCAATGTTTTGTCGCCAGAGAGAAAGGTAGACTATGCAAAACTTATGCTGAAATGTCAGGCGTTTGATCTGTTCTTGGCAAATAAGTTTACAACTGTCAAGCGATACGGGGGCGAAGGAGCAGAGAGCATGATGGGATTTTTTGATGAAGTTTTCTCCTCATCTTGTGAATGTAAGTAATATGATCTCCACAGTTTTATTTTGTTCTGTTTGAATTATTGTTAGATGTTAATGTTAATTTGTTTAATATTCATCATAACTGTCTCCATTGGAAACATTGAAATATCAATTCAAAACAGAAATTGAACAAAGATATAGACAATTAGACACTTCCATTTACTGCTCAAGTTTTTGAAATGGCTTCCATAGTTGTTTTAATACTAGTTTTTAAAGGCCTTAAATGTAGTCAAACCACTCTAACAACATGCAGTTCACTTTTGCTTGTATATAACATAAGGGCTAGACGTATTAATAATAGTAATGCTATTGCTGAATGAAGAGCAATTATGGAAAGTATTAAAATTTTTAAAATGTGTCCAAATTGACAATTTTATAATGCAATAAACAGGTTAATTAATTAGTTTGTCAAAAATTTACAAGCTCAGATAATCATACTTTTTTCTATAATTCAATTCTAAAAAGCTATAAGAATATGGAACATTGCCTAAATGTTACTGTTTCCTGTTATATTCAGTTGATGTTGAGGATGTAGTTATGTGTATGCCTCATAGGGGGCGTCTCAATCTTCTGGCAACCATGTTGGAATTTCCAGCAGTCATTATGTTTCAAAAGGTAACCGTAGTAACCAGTCTGTGTTGTATGAAGAGTGATATCTAACATTGTCCTACATGTTATTGATCTTGAATGGTTGTGACATGTATTTTTAGATATTGCTTTGCATTTATGAGGTCTACATGTGCATTGTTTGTGTGGTTTGTATCAGTGTTTGGACTGTGCTTGGTGTTTGTAAGTGTCTAATTCAAAATAACTTGGGTATTGGATTATAGATGGTGTGGAAGATATAGTTATGAGTGCTCACCATAGAGGGAGACACACTCTCCTAGCAACAGTGTTGCAATATCCCATGGTGCAACAAATACAGAAGGTATTCCTATCCCAAAAGCTCTTTATTCACATAGATATTCTATTTGCTTCCATTCCGTACAGGCAATTTGTCTCATTTTTGAAAAGTTAGGCTTATATTTTAATATTGGACCCAGTTTAAAAGCCTAATAGCTTACATGTTGAAAAATATTGCTTTCATAAAAATGAGACAAATTTTTGAAAAATATATTTTATCTAGCATAAATTCCCTTGGGTAGGAAACAGGATAAATGTTTTTGCACAATTACATAAAATGCCACACATACCTGAAACGCCATCCTCATAATGCTTTCCTTCAAAAGTCATATGAATAATATAAAGGTTACCTCAAGTCTTGCTCCCCCTTCCCCATTTTCTAAATTGTTATATGTGTGTTGCTTACAATATTATCACCCACTTAGCAGGCTTTAATAAAATGGATAAAAAAGTTCTTCCTCTATGGTAGAGTATGCACCATGTAGATCTTCGTCACCTTATAGCTTCATGTAGTTTGTAGAATAATACACCAGTGATGAGAAGTGGTTTTGAAAGTCTCTGCTTAAAAAGAGCAACCTTGCAATATTGCTTTATATTTCTATTTCCTGGCTTTCCCAACCAAAGTTTTAATTTTGGGATTGAGCATTTGTTTCCAAATGTGGACAATTTTGAAAATTTGATTTGATTTCCAAAGCATCCCACAGATTAATTTGTTCAAAGAAAACATTGTTTTTGAAAACCTGAATCATAATCCTGCATAAATCATGTAGAAGATACTTTGTCTTAAAATCTTTAAAAGTTATTCACAACTGTTCATATTTGGAAACACTATCTTACGTGAAGTTTGGGAAATGTTACATGTGTAGTGTAGTTAAAGTGTGAAATGTGTTGTTAAAGTATGATTTCTCTAAATTCCAAAGTCATTAAACCTGCACATCGCTCCAAAACGCAATATGTTGACATATATTGTTTTTACATTTTCAAGCTCTAATATAAAGTTTATGTAAATAAAAATTGTTTTTTCTGCGTAATATCAAAGAACAATCATTTGGTTAAAAAAATAAAAAAGTTAGTGCGGGATTCGAACCCGGGCAACCTGCGTGCTGAGCGAGCATTCTACCGCAAGGCCACCGAGTTATTATGAATGAGTGGAGTAATTAAACGCTACTTATGTTGAATGCTATAATTCGAAAGTGACGTCACGTTCTTAATTTAGAAACCTTTCCAAAATCATATCGTCGTCACCAATCGAAGCAATTCAATGATCAATCTTTGAAATGACACATTTATCGTATTTATACACAAGATTTGCCCCATTTGTTCATCATTCTATAATCTTTCATTAAGCTCAAAATGATAAAGTTCACCCCCGAAACAACCCAAGATTGCATTTTGGAGCGATTTGCAGGTTTAATGTCATATTACTATTAAACTAAAACACAGTTTCACACATTCAATACTGTTACTCTACACTGAATGAATACTGAATGCATAAACTTACTCTAATTCAGATGAAAGGTTTGCCTGAATTCCCACCCAATGTAGACTGCAAAGGAGATGTCCTCTCCCATCTATGTAAGTACAAAATGCATATTGAGAACAATTTTAGATTCATGATGGATTAAAGGTTGTTCTGGATTCATTTTATTTTTCAGGATTTTAGGATCAGAAATAGTCCCTTTAAATTATGTCAAAATCAGATGTGACTTAATCATTATATTTGCATTTCAGTCACATCTGTAGATCTGAAGTACAAGGATAAATCTGTGCATGTCTCCCTCATCCCAAACCCATCTCATCTTGAGGTATGTACAATACACACTTTATAACACCTTATAATGTATAAACATGTATTCCATACCTACTGAGGGAATGAAAAGTGTATTTAGGGAGCTATCCTGAAGGACCCATTCCTGAAAAGTGAACTTGATGCATGTTTTACTCAATTTACGAAATAAAGATTATATTTCAAACTTATAATGTATATTTTTAATTTTGGTATCAATTCATAGATCTGCTGCAGCAATGTATGACTGAAAACAGACTTAAAACCTACTTTTTAAGAAAATGCGTACCTTAAGGATGCAGTACCGGGTCGGTTTTCACGTCTGTTTGCGCAGGTTTTACTTCCGGTTTGAGAAAGCTAGCTCCCAAGAACGTCATTTTCGCATTTAGTCTTATTCAAAAATTATAGTTTATTTCGGTAATGGTGTTTCCAGAAAAGAATTAAATTGCAAATATTTTATCGAGCATATTTTATCCCTTTCACTTTTATGGGAAAACTTGTTCTTGAGTCGCAATTAGTGGATACGAAAACCAGGGTTCGAAAGGTGCCAGCTCTATTGAAAACTCAAAAAAGTAAAAAGATTCATTTTGGGTGGGTAAAATAATTTTTTTATTTTGTAATTACCAGACGGTCAATCCTCTTCATATTGCACTTGGATGATGATAACATCATAGTGATACATTGTAAAAAATATGAGCAAAATCTAATGTCTGGAACTTTTTCTACGCTGACCTGGTACTGCATCCTTAAGTACATTTTGGAATTTTGGAACTAACAGCTCTAAAAGTCAATGTCTTCATGCTACATGTATGATGCAAATATATCTCTTCAAAGTTTTGTTGCATTGTACTATGTAGGATCTCACATATTGTATTGCCTTTTATTTGTACCTTTGAAACTATGGTCATCCAAATGCTTAAATTGTTGGAAATTCTGATATATCTCTGATTTGTGTCTTTTTACATCTGCAAATCAAGGGTAGAGTTGATGATATTTTTGTGACAGATTCATGAATATAATGCTCATTTGAATTTGCTACTCTGTGGAGTTGCCAATTTTTAGTACTAATAGGAATTGGTGAATCGTATGTTTTCCAGGCGAATAACCCAGTAGCTGCAGGTAAAGCAAGGGCTAAGCAACAGTATGAACAAGATGGTGCATACTCAGATGATCCTGATGCTGTCCAGGGTGATAAGGTGCTATGTGTTCAAATACATGGGGATGCATCATTTGCTGGTCAGGTACTGTGTTGAAGTACTTTTATTTTATTCATCTTCGGACATGTCCTCATAGAATGTAGTGATAGAGCCTGGGAAACGACAATGACCCTAGGTGCTAATGATATATTATGATGAGGCTTGTGGTGTGCAGGAAGGTGTCCCGAATCTTGTAAATGTTTATTAGAGTTATGCATGCTTTGTTAGTCAGTACATATATATGTTTATACTGTACAGTACATGGTACATGTAGGCAATTACACTGGTGATCCACTCGATTACGCTGGTTACCAAAACGGTTCGTTTTGGTAACAAAATGTCGGAACATCCGGAAGGTACGATTTTTCTCGTTTCCTTATTTTACACGTTGTAGGCAGAATTCCCACGACATTTTTTAACACAAACGTGTATCAGTATCATAAGTTTAAGAAAGTGTACATATTTGCGAACAAATAGTTCAGAAGACAACAGAATCGTCGATTTACTTCCTCATTTAAGTTACATAAACGGTTTGGGTTAAAAGTGCAGATCTTAACTGTTTTTCGAAAAACCGTTTCTGTAACTTAAGTGAGGAAGTAAATCGACGATTCTGTTGTCCTCTGAGCTATTTTTTAGCAAACATGTACATTTTCTAAAACATATGATACTGATGCACGTTGTGAGAAAAAACGTCTTGGGGATTCTGCCTACAACGCGTGAAATAAGGAAAAAAGAAAAATCGTGCCTTCGACGTTCCGACATTTTGTTACCAAAACGGTTCGTTTTGGTAACCAGCGTAATCGAGTGGATCACCAGTGAATTAGGGGTCACTGCACATTATGAAAAAGATAAAAAAATAAATGTTTCTTTTTTTTTTTTATTTATAATGAGAGCTTACTGGATGGCACCATTTTGATTCTTTCTTATTGAACACTAAATTGTTCAATTTTATTTCAGGGTATTGTCCCTGAAACCGCTCACCTTGCATATGCACCCCACTTCAGTGTTGGTGGTAGCCTTCATCTGATTGTAAACAACCAAGTAGGATTTACCACTGAGGCACATATGGGCAGGTACCTATTAACATTTAGTTGCACCTTTCACTTGCTCATTTTTGTTTAACAACTTTTCTTTAATGTATGAGATTAGAAGATTTCTCATAAGGGCTTTGGTAAAAAAAAAATTGAAATCTCATATATATTCTTGGAACTGTGCAAATGTGTCGGCAGAAACAGGACGGGGATTTATTTGGATACAGCATAAAAGTACAGTAAAACATGTGTTAGTGGATCACCATTTTGATATTTCTAAAAAGTGTTCTAATTCTGTTAAGTGTTGTCAATTGGCCATTGGACTTCCAAGTGCTCCACTCACAGAAGTGTTCCACTAACATAAATGTTCCACTTTATGGGTTTTACTTAAAATGATAACATATTGTAACAAATTTTTACTTTTCAAATTTTCTGTTCTTTGTAGTCCTGTGCCATTTTATCAGTTCGCTTACAGTTAACACATTTGGAAACTGTTTTTCAGTTTGTTTGACAAGTAGTATACTTACATGAATGTATGTGACACTAAAGGAGTAGGCAGAATCATGTAAACTGTTCGATTTTGTGAGATTTCATTTTGCTTTCATTTGTTTACATTTTTCTCATCTTACTTTTGAAGAGCTATCTTGACCTACATTCAATTACTAGTTTTTTCGGTCAATTTCGGCATGATTAAAACCAATGATGATTGGTTTATGTTATATTTATTTAGTTTATACATTTATCTAGTTAATTATATACTAAACATATATTGATGTTACATTAGATAGCACAGATTGTGAGTTCTAAATGAAGCCAGTTATTTTGCACTATTCATATCCTGATTGCGTCATAGTAATTGTACACCAGTCTTGTCCTGTCCAGGGGCCTAGGTATTGCATCAGCCCATTAATCACTTGTTAGGTTCGTGTGCAAAACCTAGTACATGTTACATACATGTCTGGGGTATAAATAGAGACGACCGGGTGACTCAGGAGGCACTTTTCTAGTTGGAACTGAGAGAGGACAGACCCGCGTGCCTCCAGGGATTGACGCTTGATGGACTTAGGCTAATTCTAAGCATATATCTGATGGACTTAGAAGATTTCATCTCACATATTGAGGGACTTAGAGGATTTTACCCTGGTATACTTAGAGGATCTTAGGCAGATTCGACATATACCTGTTGAGGTATTCTACATATACTGAGAGGCACTTTCTAGCTGGAACTGAGAGAGGACAGACCTGCGTGCCTCCAGGGATTGACGCTCGATGGACTTAGGCTAATTCTAAGCATATATCTGATGGACTTAGAAGATTTCATCTCACATATTGAGGGACTTAGAGGATTTTACCCTGCTGGTATACTTAGAGGATCTTAGGCAGATTCGACATACCCGTTGAGGGACTTAGAGGATTTTACCCTGGTATACTTAGAGGATCTTAGGCAGATTCGACATACCCATTGAGGGACTTAGAGGATCTTAGGCAGATTCGACATACCCGTTGAGGGACTTTGAGGATATACTTAGAGGATCTTAGGCAGATTCGACATACCCGTTGAGGGACTTAGAGGATTTTACCCTGGTATACTTAGAGGATCTTAGGCAGATTCGACATACCCGTTGAGGGACTTTGAGGATATACTTAGAGGATCTTAGGCAGATTCGACATACCCATTGAGGGACTTTGAGGATATACTTAGAGGATCTTAGGCAGATTCGACATACCCGTTGAGGGACTTTGAGGATATACTTAGAGGATCTTAGGCAGATTCGACATACCCGTTGAGGGACTTTGAGGATATACTTAGAGGATCTTAGGCAGATTCTACATATACTGGGAGGCACGTACACAACTTTTGATGAGAAGGAACCTCCACGCACCTCTAGAGATTGATGCCTCAGGGACTTAGACAAATTTTGCATACCATTTGATGGACTTAGAGAATTTTATTACCTTGAGGGACTTAGATGAATTCTGCATACCATTTGATGGACATAGAGGATTTTTCGGTCGATACACTTAAGATATTACCTTGAGGGACTTAGCCAATATTCACCATAGTTGCCTGGAGTTTGATGCCCAGAGGAACTTAGGAATATTCACGCATATATTGAGGGACTTAGCCAATATTCCCCAAAGTTGTCTGAAGTTTGATGCCCAGAGGAACTTAGGAATATTTACGTATATATTGAGGGACTTAGCCAATATTCACCATAGTTGCCTGGAGTTTGATGCCCAGAGGAACTTAGGAATATTCACGCATATATTGAGGGACTTAGCCAATATTCACCATAGTTGCCTGGAGTTTGATGCCCAGAGGAACTTAGGAATATTCACGCATATATTGAGGGACTTAGCCAATATTCCCCAAAGTTGTCTGAAGTTTGATGCCCAGAGGAACTTAGGAATATTTACGTATATATTGAGGGACTTAGCCAATATTCACCATAGTTGCCTGGAGTTTGATGCCCAGAGGAACTTAGGAATATTCACGCATATATTGAGGGACTTAGCCAATATTCCCCAAAGTTGTCTGAAGTTTGATGCCCAGAGGAACTTAGGAATATTTACGTATATATTGAGGGACTTAGCCAATATTCACCATAGTTGCCTGGAGTTTGATGCCCAGAGGAACTTAGGAATATTCACGCATATATTGAGGGACTTAGCCAATATTCACCATAGTTGCCTGGAGTTTGATGCCCAGAGGAACTTAGGAATATTCACGTATATATTGAGGGACTAAACCAATATTCACCGTTGCCTGGAGTTTGATGCCCAGAGGAACTTAGGAATATTCACGTATATATTGAGGGACTTAGCCAATATTCACCATAGTTGCCTGGAGTTTGATGCCCAGAGGAACTTAGGAATATTCACGTATATATTGAGGGACTTAGCCAATATTCACCATAGTTGCCTGGAGTTTGATGCCCAGAGGAACTTAGGAATATTCACGTATATATTGAGGGACTTAGCCAATATTCACCATAGTTGTCTGGAGTTTGATGCCCAGAGGAACTTAGGAATATTCACGTATATATTGAGGGACTTAGCCAATATTCACCAAAGTTGCCTGAAGTTGATAGACTTAGAATATTCATCGATAATCTGAAGAACTTAGCCGATTCCATACATCTTCAGTTTGATGGACTTAGAATATTCACAGCCCATTTGATGAACTTAGATTATATCTTCAACTTGGTGGACTTAGAATATTCATCGATAATCTGAAGAACTTAGCAGATTCCATACATCTTCAGTTTGATAGACTTAGAATATTCCCGACTCATTTGATGAACTTAGATTATATCTTCAACTTGGTGGACTTAGAATATTCATCGATAATCTGAAGAACTTAGCAGATTCCATACATCTTCAGTTTGATAGACTTAGAATATTCACAGCCCATTTGGTGAACTTAGTTTATATCGTCAACTTGGTGGACTTAGAATATTCATCGATAATCTGAAGAACTTAGCAGATTCCATACATCTTCAGTTTGATAGACTTAGAATATTTACAGTCCATTTGATGAACTTAGATTATATCTTCAACTTGGTGGACTTAGAATATTCATCGGTAATCTGAAGAACTTAGCTGATTCCATACATCTTCAGTTTGATCGACTTAGAATATTTACAGCCCATTTGGTGAACTTAGTTTATATCTTCAACTTGGTGGACTTGTTGATGAAAAACTATATTAGTGATGAACATTTATATATAGAGATAAATATAGAAATATAATTGCATAAAGGACTTATAATTCGCACCTCTGAAACTGAAACTTAGTATCAATTTGTGTTGTATTATTTTGAGGCGGATGAAGCCAGAATATATATTGTTAAACTTTCATTAATTATTGTGTCTCTTTATTTTCACACGTACATTTAATGTGTACAACGTATCCCCAAAGTGACCTAGCCTAGTCTAAAAACACCCACACTACCCAAATTAGGCTAGCCGTTACACTGGTGGCAGTGGTGGGATAGTGTTGATTTAGTTGATACAATAATCGAATATGGAGCATGAACAGGATCTTCCACCTCCCCCAAAAATGGAGGACATAACCAATGAAGACCCTGAGAAAACTGTGTTTTTTAAGTCGGATGACATGGAAATTGATAATCCAGGAGCTGCGGATGTGACAGTACCAGAAATAATGGATCCTGCTAAACAGAAACTGTCTCCCAGAAAAGGCATCCCTACAGAAGGAGCCCGGCCCAGAATGACGAATAGTGATACGGAGCAGAGGCAGTCATCCAGCTTATGGAGCTCTGGGTATTGGACTGGAGCTGTAATGACAGATGCCAAAACTCCATTAAACTCCATATCCCGTAAAGAGAGAGATCCTCCAAGAAGACAGAGGTATCCTCTAACTTCTTCTGTTGTTTGCGGAACAGTAAGGAGGTTTAGAGAAGAGGATACGATGAGACCAGACTTAACACTGATTGAGAGTAAGCTCGAGAGAAAGATGGACAAAATCAGTGAATCATTGGTGGCTCAACAGAGGCAAATGCAAAAATTAGCAGAGACTCAACAGAAATGTATGACACAAGTAATGGAAACTCAAAAGAGTCTGGTTGAAGGACTTACAGCATCTCAAAATACTCAAATACACAACATATCTCGGATCGCAGAACAAGTTCAACAAAGCAAGGATCATCAAGAGAGACAACTACGAAGTGTGAGGAGTCAGATGGAAACTTTTAAAGAAACCATGGAGACTTCTATCATGGAGAAAATTCAGACCGTTATTCCCTTTGAAAGGGGCACTCGGGAGGACCCAGAAAAGACGAAATTACTAGATGAAATCGGTCATGCAGATTATATAGCCCGAAGACAGACTCCCGTAGATTCTGTCGGAAAAGATTATTCATCTGAGACAACTCTACCATTCACTCAGCCCAAGGACAATTTTATGTCGGCCCCACCAGTTTCAGAAGTGAAAAGGCCCTGGCAGCTACGTAGGCAAGACCGAGTTTATTTAAGACCTGGTGCGAAACTAATGCAGGATAGTGCCGGAGATATTAATCAACATAGAGAATATGAAAATTCTGGTCCGAAGGAGGACCTGCTAGGGAGTGAACATGCCAATGACACCTGTAATCGACCATATCCGTGGTACCAGGATGAAGAGACTGATAAGTCAACCCAATATATACCGTCCAAGAGACCTTCTAGTCCAAATCAGGATAATCTTGTGAACAGATCAGAGAATGTTGAGAGCCTTCATGGTCCTAATCTGTCAGCAGAGCTTCTCAAGATGTGTTCAAAGTTATGCGATAAACTTTCAAAAGATAACTCTGAAAAATCCAGTAAAAGTAAAATTAAACCTGATGTATACAATGGGACAACACCATGGCAGGACTATAGAGCCTACTTTGAAATTTGTGCCGAGGCAAATAATTGGACGGAAGAAGACAAGAGACAATTTCTGGCCACAAGCCTTCGTGGCCCTGCCCAGCAAATGGTTCTAGAGATGGGCCAAGATTATAGTTATGAGCAACTTCTGCTGGCTTTAGAAAAACGCTTTGGTCCTGGGGGCAAGGCCGAAGTTTATGAGGCTGAGTTAGTTGGTCGAATTCGTAAGCCCAAGGAAACCCTGCAAAGTTTAGGCCAAGATATAAGAAGGCTTACATCCTTGGCTTACCCAGAAATGAGTCGAGCAGCACAAGATCGGCTGGCCAGACGTAGTTTCGAACAGGCTATACTCGAGGAGGACATAAGACGGGCTATACATGCTAAGGAATGCAACACCCTTGACAAGGCTATTGAAGTAGCCCTTAAAGAGGAATCTTACCTTGAATCTGAACGAATAAGGAAAGGCCAAAAACCAAAGTTAAGAGTGAACGCCATCGATTCCGAGGAAGAGTACTGCAACTTCTTAAGTACTCCTGATAATAAGGAAGATGTGTTCCAGAAGATGGCTAAAATGATAGAACAAATGCAACAAGCTGTGCAAGAAACGTGCACCAAGAACTTTGAGAAAATGGTTGACCTGATGAAGTTAACCAAATCAGAATCTACAAATAGTGTGAACATGAACAATAGACCTAAGTGTTTTTACTGTCATAAACCTGGACACAGGATCGCTGATTGTTATTCAAGGAAGCGTGCCGAAGAGCGAGATAAAGCAGCACAAGAGAGATCTAGCCAGATTGCTACCGTTGAATTTCTATCTCTGCAGGGAAATGGTGTTCAGTCTTCCAAGGACACTCAGAAGATAGTGGCACATGGCATAGTTTGCGACACCAATGTTTCATTTTTAGTTGACTCTGGAGCCGCTAGCACAATCATGAGTTCAAAGGTCTATCAGAATATACCTAAACGCAAAAGGCCCCAGCTTAAGCCGCCTAAGAAGACCATTTTGCAAGCAGGTGGGCAACTCTTGCTTATGAAGGGTGTTATACCAGTTAGCTTGAAAATTGACGGGCATGTACAGAACTTGGAGGTGGTCGTGGCTGATATTCAATTTGAGGGAATTTTGGGCACAGACTTCCTAGCTGCCTCTGGAGCTGTATTGAACTATCGCCAGTGTAAAATGACTTTTGAGTCAGAGAATCCAGGTAGTTTTGATGATCACCCTATAGACTCAGGAGTGCCTAAAGATCAAGCGAGTGAAGTCAAAGACAGAGAGGTAGATCGACGTGAAAGATTAGGGCCGAGAGACAGATCGGCACATCCCAAGAGATCATCTAGGAAGACAGTTGCGGATCTATCTGGTTTTCCCAACTTCAGAGGGCATAGATGTGCCAGTGACAAAAGATGTTGTAAAGTGCCTAGGCTGAGTGAAGACCACAACCATAGCATTGACAGTACGGATAGGGATCCCAGAACTTACTCAGCTAAGGCACCTTTATCCAAAATTTATAGAATGAGACATTGGAGGACTCCACCCAGACGTGACTTGGATGGTGATTGGAGGAATCATCATTATTCCCCTACAAGGAAGTCTAAACTCGAGAGTTGAGCCTTGAAAGAGACATTTAGCATGAGTATAATTTTATATTCATACTTAACAAATAGCTGAGAGTAAAAACAGAAGTTTTTTTGTACAAAGTAATTAGATATTTGTATTAAATAGATAGTTAGATATTTGGCCTTAAATTTTGAGATACCAGAGTTTAACAAGTTTAAGTTACAAAACTTTCATTGTGCATTGTAGTTGCAGCTAGTTAACCCGGGGTTATACACATTTTGTAAGTTTGTGTTATAGCTAGTTAGGAAAATTTGTTATCTTTTGTGTACTTAGGCTTGGTGTTGTTAACACCAAAATCATTGGATGGGAGGAGTGTAACAAATTTTTACTTTTCAAATTTTCTGTTCTTTGTAGTCCTGTGCCATTTTATCAGTTCGCTTACAGTTAACACATTTGGAAACTGTTTTTCAGTTTGTTTGACAAGTAGTATACTTACATGAATGTATGTGACACTAAAGGAGTAGGCAGAATCATGTAAACTGTTCGATTTTGTGAGATTTCATTTTGCTTTCATTTGTTTACATTTTTCTCATCTTACTTTTGAAGAGCTATCTTGACCTACATTCAATTACTAGTTTTTTCGGTCAATTTCGGCATGATTAAAACCAATGATGATTGGTTTATGTTATATTTATTTAGTTTATACATTTATCTAGTTAATTATATACTAAACATATATTGATGTTACATTAGATAGCACAGATTGTGAGTTCTAAATGAAGCCAGTTATTTTGCACTATTCATATCCTGATTGCGTCATAGTAATTGTACACCAGTCTTGTCCTGTCCAGGGGCCTAGGTATTGCATCAGCCCATTAATCACTTGTTAGGTTCGTGTGCAAAACCTAGTACATGTTACATACATGTCTGGGGTATAAATAGAGACGACCGGGTGACTCAGGAGGCACTTTTCTAGTTGGAACTGAGAGAGGACAGACCCGCGTGCCTCCAGGGATTGACGCTTGATGGACTTAGGCTAATTCTAAGCATATATCTGATGGACTTAGAAGATTTCATCTCACATATTGAGGGACTTAGAGGATTTTACCCTGGTATACTTAGAGGATCTTAGGCAGATTCGACATATACCTGTTGAGGTATTCTACATATACTGAGAGGCACTTTCTAGCTGGAACTGAGAGAGGACAGACCTGCGTGCCTCCAGGGATTGACGCTCGATGGACTTAGGCTAATTCTAAGCATATATCTGATGGACTTAGAAGATTTCATCTCACATATTGAGGGACTTAGAGGATTTTACCCTGCTGGTATACTTAGAGGATCTTAGGCAGATTCGACATACCCGTTGAGGGACTTAGAGGATTTTACCCTGGTATACTTAGAGGATCTTAGGCAGATTCGACATACCCATTGAGGGACTTAGAGGATCTTAGGCAGATTCGACATACCCGTTGAGGGACTTTGAGGATATACTTAGAGGATCTTAGGCAGATTCGACATACCCGTTGAGGGACTTAGAGGATTTTACCCTGGTATACTTAGAGGATCTTAGGCAGATTCGACATACCCGTTGAGGGACTTTGAGGATATACTTAGAGGATCTTAGGCAGATTCGACATACCCATTGAGGGACTTTGAGGATATACTTAGAGGATCTTAGGCAGATTCGACATACCCGTTGAGGGACTTTGAGGATATACTTAGAGGATCTTAGGCAGATTCGACATACCCGTTGAGGGACTTTGAGGATATACTTAGAGGATCTTAGGCAGATTCTACATATACTGGGAGGCACGTACACAACTTTTGATGAGAAGGAACCTCCACGCACCTCTAGAGATTGATGCCTCAGGGACTTAGACAAATTTTGCATACCATTTGATGGACTTAGAGAATTTTATTACCTTGAGGGACTTAGATGAATTCTGCATACCATTTGATGGACATAGAGGATTTTTCGGTCGATACACTTAAGATATTACCTTGAGGGACTTAGCCAATATTCACCATAGTTGCCTGGAGTTTGATGCCCAGAGGAACTTAGGAATATTCACGCATATATTGAGGGACTTAGCCAATATTCCCCAAAGTTGTCTGAAGTTTGATGCCCAGAGGAACTTAGGAATATTTACGTATATATTGAGGGACTTAGCCAATATTCACCATAGTTGCCTGGAGTTTGATGCCCAGAGGAACTTAGGAATATTCACGCATATATTGAGGGACTTAGCCAATATTCACCATAGTTGCCTGGAGTTTGATGCCCAGAGGAACTTAGGAATATTCACGCATATATTGAGGGACTTAGCCAATATTCCCCAAAGTTGTCTGAAGTTTGATGCCCAGAGGAACTTAGGAATATTTACGTATATATTGAGGGACTTAGCCAATATTCACCATAGTTGCCTGGAGTTTGATGCCCAGAGGAACTTAGGAATATTCACGCATATATTGAGGGACTTAGCCAATATTCCCCAAAGTTGTCTGAAGTTTGATGCCCAGAGGAACTTAGGAATATTTACGTATATATTGAGGGACTTAGCCAATATTCACCATAGTTGCCTGGAGTTTGATGCCCAGAGGAACTTAGGAATATTCACGCATATATTGAGGGACTTAGCCAATATTCACCATAGTTGCCTGGAGTTTGATGCCCAGAGGAACTTAGGAATATTCACGTATATATTGAGGGACTAAACCAATATTCACCGTTGCCTGGAGTTTGATGCCCAGAGGAACTTAGGAATATTCACGTATATATTGAGGGACTTAGCCAATATTCACCATAGTTGCCTGGAGTTTGATGCCCAGAGGAACTTAGGAATATTCACGTATATATTGAGGGACTTAGCCAATATTCACCATAGTTGCCTGGAGTTTGATGCCCAGAGGAACTTAGGAATATTCACGTATATATTGAGGGACTTAGCCAATATTCACCATAGTTGTCTGGAGTTTGATGCCCAGAGGAACTTAGGAATATTCACGTATATATTGAGGGACTTAGCCAATATTCACCAAAGTTGCCTGAAGTTGATAGACTTAGAATATTCATCGATAATCTGAAGAACTTAGCCGATTCCATACATCTTCAGTTTGATGGACTTAGAATATTCACAGCCCATTTGATGAACTTAGATTATATCTTCAACTTGGTGGACTTAGAATATTCATCGATAATCTGAAGAACTTAGCAGATTCCATACATCTTCAGTTTGATAGACTTAGAATATTCCCGACTCATTTGATGAACTTAGATTATATCTTCAACTTGGTGGACTTAGAATATTCATCGATAATCTGAAGAACTTAGCAGATTCCATACATCTTCAGTTTGATAGACTTAGAATATTCACAGCCCATTTGGTGAACTTAGTTTATATCGTCAACTTGGTGGACTTAGAATATTCATCGATAATCTGAAGAACTTAGCAGATTCCATACATCTTCAGTTTGATAGACTTAGAATATTTACAGTCCATTTGATGAACTTAGATTATATCTTCAACTTGGTGGACTTAGAATATTCATCGGTAATCTGAAGAACTTAGCTGATTCCATACATCTTCAGTTTGATCGACTTAGAATATTTACAGCCCATTTGGTGAACTTAGTTTATATCTTCAACTTGGTGGACTTGTTGATGAAAAACTATATTAGTGATGAACATTTATATATAGAGATAAATATAGAAATATAATTGCATAAAGGACTTATAATTCGCACCTCTGAAACTGAAACTTAGTATCAATTTGTGTTGTATTATTTTGAGGCGGATGAAGCCAGAATATATATTGTTAAACTTTCATTAATTATTGTGTCTCTTTATTTTCACACGTACATTTAATGTGTACAACGTATCCCCAAAGTGACCTAGCCTAGTCTAAAAACACCCACACTACCCAAATTAGGCTAGCCGTTACAATATACTGAACTATTCTAATTTTAGATCATCTCTTTATTCGAGCGATGTTGGCAAAATCATTGGTTCTCCAGTCATTCGTGTCAATGGAGATTTTCCCGAGCAAGTCATTGCAGCCACTAAGTTGGCCATGGAGTATAGGCAGAGATTCAGAAAAGACATCATCATAGACTTGATGTGTTATCGTCGCTGGGGACACAATGAGATGGATGATCCATCTTTCACGCAACCATTGATGTATGATGTTATCAGAAATCGCAAGAGTATTCCAGACCTTTATGCTGAAAAAGTCATTGTAAGATTTGACTGATTTGATGTTATTTATTTATATTGTGGTAGTCCAAGAGTTGATGTCAGTTGTGTATACTATTAATATCTATATTGGAAACTTACCTACACTTACATAAAGTGGGCTTTTTGCTTTTTTAAGTCTCCCGTTATGGAAAAAAAGAGGAGGGGAGGGGGTCACTGATCTCTGTTGAATTTTATCAGATATAGAAGTTATAATATAGGTGAATCAATGGTCGTTGTTTTTTATATGAGCAATTTGGGCTTTTTATCCCTAAGATTGTTGACAAACCAAAAATATTTGACTATATATAGTCCCACTCCTTTAATTTATATATTGTTTGGAGATTAAAGATATTGAGTTGGGACCCTGTCAGAATCCTTCTTGGTATTAAGTGTTATATTTTGTAGAATGAAGGCCACTGTAGTTCACAAGAGTTAGAGGAAGTGACAGAACAATGGAACAGTCACATCAACCAAGAGATAGCTAAAGTAGACTCACATGTGCCAAAGGTATAAATTATAGTTTAAATCTAAAAATATAATTCATTTAAATTAATACCAATTCCTGTATGGCCATCTGAGTTTTAAAAAGTTCAGATTTCTACATTTTTGCAGAAAATGCAGCTTCAGGGTTACCAATAGAGGGCTTACTATTTACTCGTACTGGATGAAAACATATCAAATGGGATACAATAATGTCAATGATTGTTAAATATTGGAATGTTAACCTCCTAAAATCTCAAAAGATTTTTAAAACTACATGTATATGGCAAAGCCTCTATTGCCATACTATTGCCAAGTATATTCTATTCATTAATTCCCATTTATCCAGAGATAAGTCAGTGTATAATCAATGTCAGTCATGTATTGTTAAAAGTCTTAGCTACATGTTCTGATGCAACCAGGTAGCTCGTAGGAAAGTCCAGCTCTGTCCCCCTTGTGCATTGATTTCATAACTGCATTACTGAATGATACACAAGGTTTAACCATTGTATGAAAATAGGACCCTCTTAGAGGACCAACAACCAATGGTTAAATGGTACATATATTACTTCTTTTTAGGCCAAGCATCTTGAAAGCCAGTGGTCAGGGCTGGTGCAAGCTCCACATGAACTTACAGAGTGGGACACTGGTGTAGCTACAGATGTATTGCAGTATATAGGAGCACGCTCTGTAGCAGTTCCAGAAAGCTTGGTAGGTACCTGTACAGTACACTGATAAATGATACCAGATTGAAAGCCTCTTAATCTCTTCAACTTTATTTTAAGAGTCCTGACTCACCTTTTTAGAGTCCTGACTCACATTTTGAAGTCCTGCCTCACATTTTGAGAGGCCTTTCGTCATATCTTTATAAACATGAATTTAGAATCCATGAATTATTCCCAAAAAGTATAGAAATATATGTTGTATTAATCAACCATATCATGGTACATGTAGACCCTATAGACAATAAAACCTGTCTAATCCGAACTCCTCTGGGACCAAGTGTTTGAATTAGAAGGTGTTCACATTTCAAGGTTTTTCAATATGAAGTTCAAAAGAAGATGACAAATTAGGGACCTAGAAAAAGTGTTCATGTTGAGAAGTGTTTGGATTATATAGGTGTTCAGATATGTTTAAATTTTGAAATAGGATGTCCTCCTGATTTCATTTTAATCAAGTTTTAGCCATTTTTCAAATCCAAACATTTCATAGTCTGTAGCATATCTTGCATATATTCTATTAATTGTTTGTGAGGTTAGGTTGCTATAGTAACTTTGAAGTCTAGCTGATGTTTTAGGCTGACTTACTGGGAAAATGTATTTATCAAGATTTGCATGTGCTAAGGTAAAGTTGGCATCTGTGTTAAGAGTCCTAAAATCTCCAATGGCATCATAGTGGATGGTACATGGGGTGCATAATTCATTAAAAGATATCCAATGTGAATCTTGTGGACGATTTCTTCGGTCAGTTATATATTTTACAAACTCTTCAAAAGTAGGTATTCCTTCTACAATCTCAGCATATGTAGGGTTATGACGATATTTTCGCACCATATTTGATCCATAGCGTTTTCTGTAATAATCTCCTTTGACATCAATGAACTTTGATTTCCAGGCAGATGGAAGTCTTTCTATTGGATCGCGCACAAACATGAATTTGAAAAATTCCCCTTGAATATTTTTCTGGCTCCTGCTATTGAGAAGTTTCAGATGTGTTAGGATCCTCCCTTCGTACCATTTGCTCCAATTTGGTCCTCTTTGACTCAACTGTATATTAGTTTCATTTAAATCATATTTGCTAGCTGTTAGAATCTCCCTCCATGTGGTGCTGGCGACTTTAGGTGTATAGCAATATAGAATCTTTTTCTTCATATCAACATAAATGTTACCATTTGATATTTTCTTTCTAGTTGGGGTTTTCTTTTTTCTCAGTTTCTCCAGTCTTTGACAAGCATTTTCAATCCTTTTTTGTCTCATTTTCATGTATGTTTCAACATCATTCTCAATTATTGCAGCTTGGGTTTGAAGAATATCACTATCCCTGACCTTGACCTTATCATCCCTGACCTTGGGTTGATTGTTGAGATCACCATTTTGATGATGTCTATATGCCTCTTGTGTCAACTTTCCCATTGATGGTCTTAAGATTCTGTTCCTCTGTTTTAGTTTTACATCCCCATCAATAACAAATTTCATTCTGTCCTTGACTTTCTCATCTTTGACCTTGGGTTGATTGTTGATATCACCATTTTGATTATGTCTATATACCTCTTGTGTCAACTTTCCCATTGACAGTTTTACATCCCCATCAATAACAAATTCCAGCTCATCAATTTCTTTTGGACTTTCACGTTTTTCCAAAATATTTCTTTGTTTTGGGATATTCATGTCCTCCCAAAGATGCAGTTCTTTGACACCATTGAAACAAAAGTACATAATTGTAAAGGAAACAATTACATGTAGTATTATCAATATTGTGATTAACTCTGGAATGTTTTTACATTTAAGTTTTTTTCGGAGAAACATATTGTCGTTGTTTTCTATGTAACAATGTCTCTCTTTGTGATATTAAGGTGGGCCAAATTATCACACTCTGCCTTCCTTAATGTATAATCTCAGTCAGTATGTATATTTGTGAGAGTATAATGTAGACAAATTGATGTAGCCAATTTCTCCATTTTGCAAAGTCCTTGTTTTGTGACAGTCTGAAACATATAACATATGTGAAGGTTTGTCATAATTGTTAACAGTAACAAGTTGATTTCAAAATTAGGCACCGGATGTTTCCCAATTGCACTAAATTCATCCATATGTTGTAACTGTATGTGAAACATATCTTAAACTTTTGGATCAATTTTGACTGCCTAACAAAACAAAAAATTATTTTCTGAATTATGATGTTTGCTTTATGAATTGATAATGACAAGTAAAATAATGTATACTTATTCATAAAAAAATTTGTAGTTATTCATGAATTTTGAAAGTTCTTTTATAACAGAAGTAAAAGTATGCATTGCAAAATAATTGTTTTTGCCATTTGGAAAGTTTTATGAAACTTACAGAAACTCTTAGCCCAAATTCTTATATTATACCCATACCTTATAGTAATGTCCATAGACTAAAATATTGTTTCCGGCTATTCAGAAAAAATTCTTAAATGAATTAAAATAATTATTTAATGATGGAAACAGAGCAGTGTTGTCTCCCTGGGGACAGTTTTAGGAACATAAATCAATCAACAGATCCATAAAACTAATACAACTAATATAGACACATGTACAGGGCAATCAATAAGTATTGCTAATTTTGCTATAACTTTTGGTCTGTTTGTTTTTCCTTCATGAAACTTTCACAACATAAGGTACATATATCTGACTTTATTCTATGAAAGTTTCAAGACAATCGTATCAGTATTAACAAAGTTATGGTTATTAAGGTAACCAGTATCATGGATATGGGGGGCAAATTTCTGACGTCACTTTGAACAACATTTTATGTCAATCACTCAATTTCCACACACGGTCATCATTCCATTGAGGATGATTTGGAAATTGGTCAGATGTGATCAAAAATTCTAAAAATTTAATTTTCAGTTCTCATCAGTAAAGCATACTTGCCTAACATTGTCACTAAGTGCCTAATTGTAACAATTGTTTCAGATTATAACATTTTAAAATTATTTTACATCATTTACATCATTTCTATTTTATTCTTTATCCACTATACACTATAACTACACTATAACTTACTTTGTCACCATTACTGTATAACGCCTTTAAAATCTTGGCTCTTGCACTCTTGTACATTGTTTTTTGTCTTTCTGTCTGGGAATGTAAGAGGTTCAAAAGCCTAATATATGTGCCTTCTGGCTCATATGTTTGTTACTTATATGAGCCACTACGTGCAATTTCAACCGTTCTAGTACCCTCTCATTCCCTACACTCTTGCTTTATTCCAGTCTCCTCAAAACATTGCATTTGGTTATTGTTAAACTTTTTGATTTTTATGAATAAACTTTTATCAATAACCTTTTAGGGTTTTAGAGTCTTATGTTCAACATATCATACAACCCAAACCAATAATCTGTTCCATTTGTGCCATTGTGAATTGGTCCAGAAGTGGATTACATGTACCTTTGCATTTGTTTTCAATATGGTTTAACCTCACAGTTAAAAGTGGATTACATGGACCTTTGCATTTGTTTTTAATACGGTTTAACCTCACAGTTAAATTTCAATAGAATTTCCCTTACCTGTACATTAGGATTGAATTTGGATTATCATCACAGCTGAAAGACTGCATTTAATCTTTGCTTGGATCTTTGCTTGGATTGTGGTCAGTAGTGTATCACTTTAGTTTTCCCTGGTAAATACATAAATATGCCACATTGAGCACATATTGTAACTGGGAACCTGCTATTCATGCAATGTCATTCGCATATAAGAGAAAAGATCAGTTTCACCAATTTTGATACAATAGTTCAGATTTTTTTACAGCAGTTGTCATTAATATAGATGTCATACTGGGGCGGATCTGGGAACCAACAAGGGGAGGGGAGGGCCTGAAATACACAAATTTTGCAAGGGGGAGGGGGGGGCTGCTTTCCCCCCCAGTTCTGCCAGTTGCATCCAGAGAGATTTAACTTCCTAATGGTGTTATTCTACTGGGTTTGAAGGTCATTTTTCCAATCAGGTTTTTTAAAACTGTTCGCATTTCCATAATTAGTTTTCACTTTAACAGGTTAAAACAAAAAATCCTCCATTTTTATTTATGATCAGAAAATATTCATAATCCAAGATATAAGATAATAAGGGTAAGCATAATCTTATACCCACCATCCCCCTATTGTGGATTTGTATTTGGTGATTGGGGTTGTTGGTGCATTTTAATTTAAAAAGCATTCATTTTCCATAGAAAAATTATTCTTTTCATCCAACAGCTTTCAATACATTTATTTACTTTCATACATGGTTGATGTCAAAAACCACATTTTGAATAAAAAAGCTTCACATATCACATTTTGATAACATTGTTATCCCACTGAACAAAGTTCGAGAGGGATATAGGAAAGCCGTCCGTCCGTCCGTCCGTCCGTTCGTCCGTTCGTCCGTCTGTCCATCCGTCCGTCTGTTTGTCCGGGCGATAACTCAAATACCGTTTCACGGATTTGATTCAAATCTTATAGGCTTATGCCTTATGGGTGTAGGACCTCTGCTCGAGAAGGAATTTCAATATGGCCACTGAATTCAAAATGGCCGCCATTTTTCGTAAAAAATGTAATCTTTAATAACTCAAATACTAGTTTGCGGATTTGGTTCAAATTTTATACGCTGATGCCTAGGGACACAGTAGATATGTTCGAGTAAAAATTTTCAAGATGGCGGCTAGATTTCAAAATGGCGGCCATTTTTCGTAAAATAACTTAATCTCTGGTAACTCAAATACCAGTGAACGGATTTGGTTCAAATTTTATATGCTTATGCCTAGGGACAAAGGAGCTTTGCTCAAGATGAGATTTTCAAGATGGCCACTGATTGTCAAAATGGCGGCCATTTTTCGTAAAAAAATGTAATCTTTGATAACTCAAATACCAGTGAACAGATTTGGCTCAAATTTTATATGATAATGCCTAGGGACACAATAGATCTGTTCAAGAAAGAATTTTCAAGATGGCGGCTTGATATTCAAAATGGCGGCCATTTTTCGTAAAAAAGGTAATCTTTGATAACTCAAATACCAGTGAACGGATTTGGCTCAAATTTCATATGATGATGCCTAGGGACAAAGGAGATCTGTTCGATAAAGAATTTTCAAGATGGCGGCTGAATTTCAAAATGGACGCCATTTTTCGTAAAAAACGTAATCTTTGATAACTCAATTACCAGTGAACAGATTTGGCTCATTTTTTATATGATGATTTCTAGGGACACAGTAGATTTGTTCGAGAATTGTTTTTCAAGATGGTGGCTGAATTTCAAAATGGTAGCCATTTTTCATAAGAAAAAACGTAATCTTTGATAAGTCAAATACCAGTGAACAGATTTGGTTCAAATTTTATATGCTGATGCCTAGAAACACAGTAGCTCTGTTCGAGAAAAAAATTTTAAGATGGCGGCTGATCTTCAGAATGGCTGCCATTTTTCATTTTCATTTTCGTAATCTTTGGTGACTCAACTGGCGTTCGGTGGGATTTGCTACTCCGTGGAGTTGCTGTTTTTTTAGGACTACAATATGAGCCAAAGTGGTTTAAACTTTATATGGGGTCTTTAAACATATCCACTTGTACACTGCAATTGTAGACTGTGCATCCAACACTACTGAAGATGCATATAGGCAAGAGGTTACAGAAATTGGAGAAAGGAACAGACATAGACTGGGCAACAGCTGAGGCACTTGCTATGGGATCTCTACTTTATCAAGGTAGGTCACCTAGTACTAATACCCTGGGTCGTAATCAGTCAGCAACACTACCCTCTGGTTATTACACAAGATTTTGCAGCAATGATTCCGAGAATTTAATTCTGAAACACTTATGAATCTATTAATGAATCATCCATGTACGGTGAAGATCTTAACTTGACTCACAATTCAGTATTCTTAAATTTATTTCTCCTAGCATATTTTGACACACTAATCTGTCAGCACATTTAAGCACACCACAAGTCATACCAGTTAGCACATTAAATTAAGCACACTGTGATTAGTCATATCAGTAAGCACATATTAGCCCACCAATAGTCTACCATTTAGCACAGTTTAACTCACCATTAGTCATATCAGTAAGCACATATTGGCCCATCAATAGCACATGTTAGCTCGCCATTAGTCATACCAGTAAGCACATATTTGCCCATCAATAGTCATACCAGATAGCACATTTAAGGACAATAATAGTTATACCAAAATGCTCAACATGTATACAGTAACAAATAACTGAGGGTTAATGAGGGTTGAGTCAAAGTGTAGAATTGGTGACATATTGTTATGGTCTCCAACTTTTTTGTGGACAGTGTTCAGTTGTTGTGTGTCGTTCTGTGTTCGGTGTCTGTAACAATTGACAGGTGGTGGCATTTTGCATATTAATGCCTTGTATTACTTTGTTGTAGGTCACAATGTTAGGATAAGTGGGCAAGATGTTGGTAGAGGAACTTTCAGCCACAGACATGCCATGTTGGTTGACCAGAACACTGATGAAATGTACATACCATTGAATGATCTCTCTGCAGAGCAGTCAGGCCATTTAGAGGTATTAGTTGATACCTGCAAGTGTGTAAATCTAAATATGATTGTATAAATGAAATGGGATTAAATGAACTCATCAAAATATGAACATCCTAAATTTGTGATATTTTTCCCACAGGAAATTACACAAAATAAAATAGGAGCTGTGACCACTAGTGTAAATTACCTACATGTAATGAAGAGTTACATAAAATATTGTAGATATGCACATTAGTTTAGAAGAATTGATGATGGACAGCTAATGGTCAGTTGGACAGACAGACAAGTGGTTGATTCCATAGGTTCACCACTTGAACCAAAATAGAATGCTCTTGAAAACTCAATTTCACAAATTGAAAAAATAAGAAAAAGAACCAAAAATATATATTTGTACAAAAATGTGAAAATATTATTGCACCATCTTTATAATTAGAAAACATAACAAGGAGAATAAGAATATATGCTCTATTACCATCATACATTTCTAGATTGCCAACAGTATTCTGTCAGAGGAGGCTGTGCTGGGGTTTGAGTATGGAATGAGTATAGAGAACCCAAGGACACTGGTTATCTGGGAGGCTCAGTTTGGGGACTTCTTCAATGGGGCTCAGATCATTATAGACACCTATGTTACTTCTGGAGAAGGTAATTGTGTTTTAGACCCCATTCTTACTTGCATTAAATTCTACATGTAATTGATTTTGTTTCGTAGTTGAGTGGGTGGAGACATTTTTGTTCCTAAAAAAATCAGCAAATTTAGAATACCCCAAATGAGTCAAAAATCTTGTCTTTCATAAATCCATTTCATTAATGGGCTTAGGTAGGTGATCTAATGAGAGAGATTTCATGTAGAATTTAGTGAGAATTACCCCTTTTCTATACCAGTCTTTAAATCTGGTGATAGCCATAACTTGTAACACACTTTCTTTGGTTTAACTTGTATTTTTATAGCCCGTAGAGTGTTTAATGCTCATACTCTTTTCTTGGTTAATTATAGTCTTCCTACCTTTACTTATTTTGTATTTATAACCTTGACCTCCATAACCTTTACAGCTAAATGGTTGCTGCAGAGTGGACTAGTCATGCTGCTGCCACATGGTATGGATGGGGCAGGTCCGGAACATTCCTCTAGTAAAATAGAACGATTCTTACAAGTTAGTACTTAGTAGTGACTGATAGTAGAGAATATTATTTAAGGTTATTCACCTTCCACCTATGCATTAATTTGTAAATCAATTTGATCACAAACTCTTCCAAGAATCCAGCATTTATATAAAGATGAACTGAACATCCATGTACAGTAACACCTTAAACCTGTCTTATTCGAACACCACTGGAACTGGGTCATAAGTGCTTAAATTGGCAGGTGTTAAATTGGCAGTTGATACATTGGCAGATCTTAAATTGGCAGGTGTTTAATTGGCATTTGATACATTGGCAGATCTTAAATTGGCAGGTGTTAAATTGGCAGGTCTTAAATTGGCAGGTGCTCACATTTCAAGTTATTTTAAATGGAAGTCTATGGCAGATTAAAAAAAGATATTCACATAGAAAAGTTAACAGCAAAAAAAAGAAAATTTGACCAAAAAATGATTTCACATTGAGAGGTGCTCAGCTGAGGGATGTGTTTCAATATACAGGTTTCACTGACTGTAGTAGACAACAAGAGGAGACATTATTTAACACTAAAAAGAGGAGACATGTATAAGCAGTAAAAAATGTCATTCTAAATATGAAATAATCTTCCAGCAATGTGATAGCAAAGAGGATGGTGTAGATGGGGACAATGTTAACATACATATAGTGAACCCAACCACTCCAGCACAATATTTCCATTTACTACGCAGACAGGTGAGTGCACACAAGAGTTAGAAATTACTCACCTGAGATTTTGAAAATAGGCTTGCACCCACCTGAGAATCCATTTGCACCACCCACTTGGAAATGAGAAAAATCATGAAAAATTGGCATATTTTTACCAATTTCGGTCTGACTAGTAAAAATGAGAATTTTGCACCCACTTGAGAAAAAACCTGTGGGGATCAATGCAATGTACATATATGTAAGTGTTCTTAAACTTATTAAAAATGAAATAGTTATACATAAACTCGATAATCCTCCAAGTGTTTTTTTGCATTTTTTGTATTATGTTCATAAATGGACATATCATATCAGAAGTAGCCCATTATAGTAGATGTTAAGGTTTAAAACGTTTTAACCTATCATAATTTTTTCTTTGTAGTCACAATTTATATTCCATGTTTATGTCACCACTAAGAAGTGGTGACATTTTGTTATGGTTTCCGTTTTTTGTGGCTGCGGTTGGTGGTTGGCAATTCACGGGTGGCGGTTGGTGTCTGTAACAAACTTCAATTTTTTCCAAATCCTCTACAAGTTTTCAGAAGTTCAAATCTGACTTTACATTTAATATTTGACCTTTTCAAGATCAAAAAAGGTTAAAAAAGGTCTAAAAGGTCATTTTTTAACTTGCTTCAAATTGACCAAATTTTTTTTCAAAATCATCTACAAGTTATCAGAAGTTCAAATCTGACTAGATTTAAGATTTAACCTTCAATGACCTTCTCAAGGTCAAAGAAAGGTCAAAAGGTATTTTTTCAAATTGCTTCAAGTTGACCAATTTGTTCTCAGAAGTTCAAATCTGACTTTGGATTTAAGATTTCACCTTCAGTGACCTTCTCAGGGTCAAAAAAACTTGCTTCAAATTGATCAATTTTTTTGATTCCAAAATCATCTACAGAGTTCTCAGAAATTCAGATTTGACTTAACATTGAACTAATAATATTGCGAGCAATTATAGTTGGTGACATTTTGTCATGTTAATGTCTTGTCTGTATACTGTATAGTATATAGTTTATAGATATGCTATCTAATTTAAAATCTTATATGTCTTGTTAGGATTTTATTCCAATGAAACCATTTGCCATTTATCACACATTGTATCTTTGTGTGTCCATATTTTCAGCAAATTCGTAATTTCCGCAAACCATTGATTGTGATTGCACCAAAGACATTACTTAGACTGCCAGCTGCTGTGTCTTCCCTCAGCGATATGGCCCCAGGGAGCACATTCAAACCAATCATCGGGGACAATTCCGTCCAATCATCTGATGTAGAGAGGGTAATCTTCTGCTCAGGAAAACATTATTATGCCCTAGAGAATCACCGGGAAAAAATCAAGGCCAAAAATACAGCCATCGTCAGAGTAGAGGTATCAGTCAGAGTTAATTCTTTCTTCGATTTAAATATCAGAAAATTCTGGTCTCTGTTGGTAAACTTAGATATATTAGCTGAATTTTGATGTCATACTTTGCAGGTAACATTTTCTCTCAATTCAAATATATACAGTAAAACCTGTATATAGTGAACACCTATGAAGCCACAAAAAGTGTTCACTACAGAGAGGGAATTTCATGCAGAAGTCCATTCAAAATGTGTTTTGAAGTGGTGTTTTCTAAGTATAGGTGTTCACTAGTGAGAGGTGTTCACTAAGACAGGTTTTATAGGAAGACTTAAGATATAACAATTTTCTTTGGTGTTTATAGGTACTAGACTTATTTGTTGTCATTCATTTTCCAGTCACTGTGTCCCTTCCCTACAGAACAGCTGCAACAAGAAATAAAGAACTACACAAATGCCAAAGGTAGGCCATACGACGTATTATTTTCAATGATAGTAATTTCATTTACGTCTGTAAAGACTGTCATTAGGGAGGTTAAGTTGTACTAAAACCATTTTACTCGATTTAGATATATTTATACCATCTTACCGTATGATGGCCACACTTTATGATGGTGAACCATCAACTATTCCAAAAGTTCATTTTATCATGATATTGGGGATATAAAGTCAGCACGTGTCTGTCTTCGCGGCAAAACTGATTTCATTTTCAGAGCAGAAACTTTACGTCACGTGACATGATGTGTGTGGTCAATCAATTTGTGAAGTTCAATCAATTAAAAATATTTATTTGGCTATTGGAATGTGTGCAAATGTGAAACTAATGTTTATTGCCACTTTGGTTCAGCCTTTGTAGTAGTTTGCAACAACAATTTTTGATTTAGCATCAGAATAACTTTGCATGCGATACGTCATGGTCCGGTGACCTCAAAAAGTGCGTAAAAATAGCAACCTTTCAGAGGTTGACAGTCTTATCTTAATAAATCGTGTTGTGTGGGGAGATGTCACAAGCTTTGTAGTCAAAATAACAAAAGGGATGCTATTTGTGCTAAGAACAAGATAATAAGAGATTCTTCATTTGGTTTTAGTACAACTTTAAGTAAGCAATGTTTTGAAATATTTGTATGTGAAATGTGTAAAATTATTTTTGTTGCAAGAAGTCTACAGTTTGGCCATACTTCCATGATTTCTCTCTAAATGTATTGTTAAAACATGATTTGTAATTTGTGTTTTAGAATATCTATGGTGCCAAGAGGAACAACAAAACAGTGGGGCCTGGAGTTTCATGGCACCACGTTTCAGGAACCTCCTCAATACAAATGTAAGAAAACGTATTTGTATATTTTTGTTCCCTTGCATGATTAAAGCAGTCTTCTGACCCAAGTAGGTAATCTGAACTAAATTAGAATATGTAACGCCATCTACAGTATATCAGAAGATATGCATTGAGAATAAAGCTGGTGTGGAGAAACCTACAAGAATAAATTAACATGGAGAATAAATTAACATGTAGAATAAATTAACATGTAGAATAAATTAACATGTGGCATGGTTTCTACATTTCAGTTGAGATATGTTGGTCGTGGTCCATTAAGCATGCCAGCTGTTGGAGTTGGTGCCTGGCACCAGAAAGAGGCTGAGGATATTATATTGAATGCATTTCAACCAGACAAATCTTCATGATGGACATTGTCATAGATATTAATTCATAATATGATAATTATCATGGATATGTTTATATAATCTTAAATATCATATCATCAAATAATGGATGAAATTGATGAGCATAATTATGAGGAACATGTGATGTAACTATCATGTATAGGTTTGATACATTATTATTTGGGAGGGAGGCGATGATTGCTTACATTGGTTATTGTTAGATCATTTACCTCAGGTGAAATACTGGTTACTCGATTGTGCTAATTAGTATAATATATAACATATTGACGCATATTATAAGCAAAATTTGATTTCACAGGTTCAAAATTTTATTGAATAAATAATTTGAATATTCATGTTGATTTACTTTCCTGGGAGAATATAAATCGGGAGATTGTGGATTCAATTCCCACCGAGTAGGAATGACTTTTTCACATCAGCCCTTAGCATAGGATTTGATCCTATGTTTCAAATTAACTAGTTCACTATAGTGCATATGATACACTAGTCATCATTATTATTTCATAGAGTAAGCAGATGAGAAAAAAACTAAATGAATTATGTCACACAATATACTAGGATAAGCTAAGTAAATTATGCAGGGTGGGAAAATAAAGTTATTGTATTAAAGCTAAATGAATTTCCAAATTTTGGTATAACCCTAAATACTTCTGGGAATGATACAAAGTGTCCCATTTTTTATTGCCCACCCTGTATTATGGTCACTTTTTGTATTTTAATATACAGAGTGTGCAAAAAACATCCATAATTTTCTCTTTCAATTGATGCAGGAATAATCACATTTGCAATTATTCCTGAAATGAGATGAATAATGAGTATTAGGTTGTTTTTTTAATAATAAAGGTTAAAATATATGAATGAAAATATACAAATTGATAATATCAGTAGCAACAGTTTTACAATGAGTGATATTAGTCATGTATCCAGTTGATTGACATATTATTCAGTCTGTCAGAGAAACACAGAGGGAAGGGTGTTCGGTATATTCTGCAATTAGTTCAAGATTAAAAATGAGGCAAATAAGTGTGATGAAGAAAAACTGATTCATCATCAAGAAAAAAGGAGAAAAATCATGAGAAATCTGACTGTACTATTCCGAGATCTTATTTTTGGTAAGGAAGATCATAAAGGCGATAGATTCGAGCCCACTTAAATAACTTTTTGGAATCTCCTTAAAGACTCAGATTAATACTTTCCCTTGTCAAAAATCGGACTTTTGGCTCATTCTTTTTTCACCCAGATTATAGGCCCTTTCCATCTCGACGTTGAGCCAGTCCATGTTATCTTCATATTTGGTCTCAATACCCTTCCAATACTGTCATTTTTATTACAAATATCAATCACAGCAATGTTAGCACTATACACATGCTTAACATTACATGCCTCTGACTGACTATAGCGGTCAATCCGGTGTAAAAGAAATTATGGTCCCCTGGGGATTATGGTCCCCTTTCCTTACGGCATTTACTTGCCCTGACTGTGTAAAAATAATAAGGAAAGTAATTGTAATTAGGTCAGCATATAAATCAATTAGACCAAACTTTTACACAGGTACTATTATTTGGAGCCATGACCAATACCAGTGTCAAACCGTTGCTTTGAATATTATCCTGAGACATGTATATTTTCAATTAGACCTCAAGTGTTTGTTGAACTTTCTTTTTCAGAAACCTTTGAAGATTTATTTATCCAGTTTCAGAAGCAATTGCAGAATTTATTCCTCCATCTCGATCAAAGGTATTGAAAAATATGTATTATTGAAAAAGATATTGCCAAATAAAAATGGACGTTTTTGGCCCACGATGTATATGGTATTTCCAAACAATTGGCAGCTAACTATAAAGAAAATATATAGTGAGAAATAAATAAACATCTTAAGTAGACATTTCTGTTGTACACTCTATACATGTTTGATGCCTTTTACATACTTTATTCACCAGTTTCTTTTTTAACAAAAACTCACGTTTTCAAACTACATTTCTTTTTTAAGGTTTAGACCACAGAAAACATCATCAAGCCTATGTTTGCCCATACCCATGTTTGCCCATACCCATGTTTTCCCATACCCATGTTTTCCCATACCCATGTTTTATGTTATTCATGTTTTTATGAGTAGTATAGAGAAGGGCGTTACTAGTTTATAAAATAACATGTAAGTCAGTGCTGAGTCAAAAAGACAGCTGAGGCAATCACTTGATCTACCTGTTGACGTCAAATGTTGATAATTAATCCATAAATAAATAATATAGATAAATACGAGGGGTGATCAATAAGTAATGGACACTTTTTTACACAGATACTTTTTATAGACCAAAACCCTTTGATTTTCCTACCAGTGATGCATCATTCAATTATCTATCAATTCTGAAGATTTGAAGACAAAATATATAATAGATATTGATATATCAGTATTTCCATGAAGGAGGTACAGGTACCCTGGGACCGACATTTACGTCACATATTCAGATTTTGGCCAGTTTGGTAAATTTCAGTTAGATTTGAACGTTTTATATGCAACAAGTGTTGTGTTGTTTAAAATTTTTTTGCTGACTGGTAACACATAAACACAAAGTATTGTAATGTCAGAGTGTTGTATGGAAGGCGTTTGCAGGTCAATTTGGAAAAGCATTGAGCCCTTGGCCAATGCACCATATTGTCCAGATCTGCTCACATGTGACTTGTTTATTTCTATACTACTTATTTCTATAGAGAAAGGACGCAGGTTTATTGACATTGATGAAATAAAACAAGCCGTGCAACTGCATCTTGCTACCATGTCAGGGAATGGATTCAGCCTTGTCTCACAATCTTGAGTTAAGAGGATGAGGAATTGTGTACATGAAGCACTTGATGGAACCTATTTAGAGGGCCCTGTGGAATGAATGTGGCATGAATACCACATAGTGATGATAAAATATTCAAAATCAACTATGGCATAACAAAATGGGGTAATTCATGACCATAATGGTTTGTTTTGTTCAGCCTGCATTCAACTGTATTGCATGTTAAACAATCTAAAATAGCTTCAGAATATGTGACGTAAATGTCGGTCCCGGGGTACCTGTACCTCCTTCACGGAAATAAGGATATATCAACATGTAATATATATATTGTCTCCAAATCTTCAGAGTTGATAGATAATTGAATGATGTATCATTGGTAAAAAAACCGAAGGGATTGGTCTATAAAAAGCATCTGTGTAAAAAAGCGTCCATTACTTATTGATAACTGCGATATTTATCTATATTATTTACTTTACTTATTTACATATGCGCCCTAGTGATAGGTATGGTTGGCTTACCCGCCCAAAGAATACACGTGTAGTTAACGGGTGTGTAAGCGTTAATTACGCCCGTGTAGACGTGAAATTACGCCTGTGCAGACGTAATCCACGCCCGTGTAAACGTTAAATACGCATGTGTAGGCGTTAATTACGCCCGTCAAGGCGTTAATTACGCCCGTTAAGAAGTGAATTTTATACGCGTTAAAACAATTACAGGCGTAAACTAACGGCGTTAAAATGTTCAATAGCGGGCGTCAAGACATTATCTAACACCCGTTGAAAAACATCTATACTATGGCTGGCCATCTGGACCAATGTATCGTCATACTTTTAACGCTGTAAAATCTACTTTTAACGCCGTAAAAACAATTTTATACGCCGTAAAGAATTACTTTTACGCCGTTAAAAACGATTTTGTACGCTGTTGAAATTCATTTTGAACGGTGTCAAAAATAATTTTTAACGCCGTAAAAACGGTTCTATACGACGTAAAGAATTACTTTTTTACGCCGTTAAAAAACATTTTGTACGCCGTAAAAAATTATTTTTTACGCCGTTAAAAATTATTTTTTACGCCGTTAAAAATTATTTTTTACGCCGTTAAAAATTATTTTTTACGCCGTTAAAAATTATTTTTTACGCCGTTAAAAATTATTTTTCACGCCGTTAAAAATTACTTTTTACGCCGTAAAGAATCATTTTTTACGCCGTCAAAACTGATTTTTTACGCCTTTCAAAATTGCGAACGTACAGAACATTGTCAATCATTTGCGAAAAAATATTTAAATAATGAAAACTCGATGTATATCAAATTCCCGGGATAGTTGTTATTATATGATAGTTTTAGTCTTCCATACAACAAAATGCGTCTGGCAAATACAAATTCCAATATAAATGACAAATGTGACATGTACAGTGACAGAAAAATAGGGTTTTGGATTTATATCAATCAGTCGGTAAGTCGAACATACACGTTCGTTTGTTCAATGAATACCAGATTGTAACGCTGGTTTTAATTGGCTGCCAGCTATACTTTTTAACGGCGTAAAAATCAGTTTTGACGCCGTACAAAATAATTTTTAACGGCGTAAAATTCGGTTTTTACGGCGTACAAAATCGTTTTTAACGGCGTAAAAAGTAATTCTTTACGGCGTATAAAATCGTTTTAACGGCGTTAAAATTTTTTTTTGACGCCGTTCAAAATTACTTTTTACGCGTACATAATTATTTTTGACGCCGTAAAAAAATCAATTTTGACGGCGTACAAAACCGTTTTTAGCGGCGTTAAAAGTAATTCTTTACGGCGTATAAAATCGTTTTTACGGCGTTAAAAGTATGACGATACATTGGTCCAGATGGCCAACCATACTATACGCCCGTCGAGTTCATTTTAGCGCCCTGAATTATGAACCAATCAGCATCTTGCTTACATGATGATACAATGCATTCGAGCTAAAAGTGCAACTCCAAGATCCTTGTGCAAGTTAATACGGCATACTCATGATTGTGCCAGGAACAACTGCAATTGAAGGCATATGAAATATTATTTCTTTTCTGGGTATCTCGGTGTAATATTTGTGCAAATGTGAAAGATCATATATTAAATGAGTTATGTATTCCTGGAAATAACATGTAACTATAAAGACGGCTGCATAAAGATTCCAAAAAGTACACATCTCCCTAACACCAAATTTGAACATATCTTGGCTAGGTATACTAGGTATATAGGCTCATCTGACATTTTCAAAAATGCCAGATCTGCAGGATATAGTCTAGAGTCAATTTGCAGTTGATCAGATACTATAATTCTAGTATCTGAACACATCCTTTAGAGGGATACATTAGCGATCTGACTGTATAGTGAGACTGTAAGCTGCAATGCGTGTGAGCTTAATAAGTCCCTACCTCTGAAGCCGACGCCTAGATTGGAGAATTATCAAAAAATCATCGTATTTAGAAACCAAACATGTGTACCTTCTCAAAATATACTGCAATTTTGTCGTTTCTACAATGGGTGTTGATAACTGCCAACACAGTACATGTCTCTTCAATTTGCCTTTTAATTTGCTCTAAAAATTGAATGCTTCTTTGGTTAAATCTAACAATCGTGAACGAATATTTAAGGACTTCAATGCAACACACTAAAATGTAAGCAGGCTTCTGATTGTTATTTACTTGCGCAAGGATCTTGAAGTTGATCTTTTAGCAAGGATGCATTAAATCATTATGTAAGTAAGGTTCTGATTGGTTCATAATTTACGGCGCTAAAAATAAACTCGACGGGCGTGAAGATTTTTCTCAGTGCGTGTAAAATAACCGTCTTAACGCTCGTAATTAATCATTTTAACGCCGTAAGTTCATGCCTGTAAATGTTATCTGAACGCCCGTAGAATTCACTTCTTCACAGGCGTAATTTTTCGTCTGCACGGGCGTAATTTTACATCTGCACGAGCGTAATTAACGCCTACACACCCGTTAACTACATGTGCATTCTTTGGGCGGGTAAGCCAACCATAGATAGGTGGCGTTGTTCGCGCGCGCTAGTCTACTGCCTGCCACACGGTATCGCGTGTATCGCTATTGTTATCACCTTTTGGGAATAGCTCATTCACGGTCTCATTCTTCGATAAATATACATCTCTTAAAGATTGGAAGAACATAAAGGGCAAATTACACAATGTGCAAGTAAATAATATAGATAAATATCGCAGTGACAGATTATTTACTCAATATATTTACTAACATCGCAATCTATATTATTTATTTATGGATTAATTATCAACATTTGACGTCAACAGGTAGATGAAATGATTGCCTCAGCAGTTCTTTAATTGACTCAGCATTGACTTACATGTTATTTTAAAAACTGGTAGCGCCCCTCTCTATACTACTGTTATAAACTTTATTAAAACTTAAAAGTGATAAAATTTTTATCATCTACAAATAAAATATTGGCTTTGGCCGAAAGAGAGGTCCTAAGGGAAGCCAAAATGTATTGAATCGGATGTTAAAGTAGTGATATATACAAACCGATTTAACAGCTTATATTTGTAGAGTTCAATCTTTAATGAGACAATATTTTGATCAATAGTATCTAAACCTCTAAAAAAGTCTATTCTATATTCAGCGTTAATGATTTCTTTAACCATTCAGCAATAACGATTTCCCAAAGCCTTTATTTCGATACAACATTTTGTATTGAACCTGATCACTGCAAACTTTTTCCAACCCTTTAGAAATAATACAAATATAAGATAAGTTTGTTGTACTTTGATACATTATGCGTCCGTTCTTTACGGAGATTCCAATTTTTTAAAAACTTTTTCGGAAACACACTTTTGTAGTGCTTTATTAAAAATATGTATTAGGGTAATAATTTCACTTCACTCTCTTCACTTTAACTTCACGCAGATTAAAAAAAGACTCATATGGTAATTAATATGAATATAATTAAAAAACGCAGAAAGTATGATTGATTGATGAACCTCTTTGATTCTTTTTCCGAGATCGCTTCTTCGATAATAAGTAAGGAGTCTAATCCTCCGTCGAGCGTTCTTTACGTAAACCGTTTCGTGTTTCGCCTTAATTATGGCAATTTCTATACAATAGAGGTATATCTCCAGTTCTATACTAATTGATCAAAAATGATTGAACAATGATTTTCCCTATCATTCAGTTTTTAACTGTTGATATATAATTCTAAATTTACATGGTGCCTCGATGGTATTTAGGAATTATCTCAAAATTAGAAATTAAGAATTGCGGAGAATTCTGGGCATGCGAAATTGAGTACTCACTATATATAATTGTATACTTGACGTGCCAAAATCGATATATAGTATACAATAGCTATCATTTTGCTATTATTGTCACGTGCCGTCACGCAATCAGGAACCATACCCATACAACAGGTAATCAGTCTCTTACGGAGTCGTGGTATTTGAATACCTTAAGTGATACATCTACGAAGATGGGAGAAATTTGACTAAAATGACAAAAACAAGAACAATGTATATATCTGATAGATCTATATTGCGGATATGGATTACAGTGGAAGTGTAACAAGGGGATAAACATGATCACTGATATACAAATACAGTTGTCTGTATTTTTATTGTTCACCGTTACGTCCACTTATGCAAGTGAGTATATTTCCATGTTTTTCTATTCCATTTTTATCAAATTTTGTGTTTTTGATCACCATTTTCGTGACATTGTATATATTTTCGTGATGATCATATAGGTAGTATTTACGAAGTCAACTGACGGTTAAACCTTTTTATGACCAATTCATTAAAATATGCTCGATTCTCTTGCTTATGGCCGGTTTTAACCCTATTTACAAACATAACGTTACATAATGGTTATGTAATCTATTGCGTAGGATTATATAATTATCATAATTTGCCAACAAATACATGATCTGTTATGTCAACTATTTACTAGACAGAGTATAGTATATTATTGCCTAACCTCGAGTAGCCAGGAAACCGGAATGATCCAGGTACATAAAATATGAATGGATTATATAGTGACAGGTGCTATTTACAGGGTGGTCCAGAAAAAATGGGACACTCGTATTTCGAAAATAGATATTGATTTTCTTGATGAAAACATGACATATTATATGCCAGTGGATAAGGAATTTACTTATCTTTAATTTGGTGTACCATGAGTTCAAATGTATTATAATGTCTGTCAACCAGTGTCCATAATATAAATGACGTCATTTTCGTTTCAAAACAGGTTTTCCGAAACTTGCAAAAACCAATTTTTTGTCAACTTGATTTACATAAACAGACGCTCAATATGTCCACCATTTTGATCAATTATAGCCCTCGATTTTGGCCTAAACTGGTCAAATGCATCATTGACATGCTGTCGAGACGGTGAATTAGAATTTTCAATAATTCTGTCCCTAAGGGACTGAGTAGCTGTAAAGGGTTCATGGTAAACCAATTCTGTTAGTTCTCCAAATACGCGATAGTCGCAGACATTGACATCGGATGATCCAATTATGTTGTTTTAGGACCATCCTGATATGAGCTCATTTTCGAATCTTTACATTTTACAACAAGATGGGGTTCCAAGCAATAGATCTCACAAGAGTGTCAAATGTTTAAAGGAAAATGTGCCTAGATTCATTCCCCTTAATCACTGCCTTGCCCAGATCACCCGACTACCAAACGTCTGCGACTGCCACATATGGGAAGGACTGACAGAATTGGTATACCATAAATCCTTAAGATCTATTCAGTCCCTTAGGACATAATTATTGAGAAGTGAAATTCATTGTCTCAACAGCATATCAATGATGCTATTGACCAATTTAGGCCAAAATTTAGAGCTACATACAATTGCATGAAATTTGAGAATTAATCTGACTTTGATTTCACATATTTAAATGTTAGTAAATAGTTTTAACAATAGTTTTGAGTGGACTTATTTCCAGTTATTGGACATATAATCATTCAGAAAGTATCATAAGTATGTTGTTAAATGAAAGTGATTTACTCGATGTCAACATGAAGAGTTTGTGTATACTAATTAACATGACTCAATGACTTTACACTCTACTAAACCCAATTTATTCTGTAATGAAATGGTATTATACATATATTTGGGTTCTTGTGCCACACGCATATTTTTGATACTCAAATTATTCATTTTTAGCAGTGAGAGCAGTGACTACCTGCTTTACCTGCCATCTTTCTTTGATTTGACAAATGATTTACCTTGTCATTACCATAATTGTTTTCAGTGGGGACTTGTCTGTGTATTCACATAACTTTACATTTGATAGAGGATGATACAGTTTCTTTGTCACATCCTTGGACTGAGTTACCCTTTTATAGTGTCAGAGACCATAATGATTTTATCGAGTTGGTTCCTAATGGTAATATGATAATTACATTTGAAAACAAACTTTTCAATCCAATTGAGATTAGAGGCGATGATGAGGATACACCAGGTTATGATGATATTTCTTATGATTATATGTCAAAATGTGATTATCTTACCCTGACTGAACTGAATAACTCAATGAATGCCAAGAATTTATTAGACATGTCTCTTATACATAGCAATATACGCAGTTTATCAGCAAACCAATGGAAATTAACAAACATGATTTCTGCTATTGACAAGACCATTTCAGTAATAGCACTTTCAGAAACATGGCTCTATAAGGACCAGGAATCATATTTTTCCAAATTCTTGAATTACAATGGTCACTTTAAATCACGCAACACGAGAGGAGGTGGGGTAGGCATTTATGTTCATAATTCCATGACTATTATTGAAAGACCTGATCTCAAATTTAACAATAATGACTGTGATGTGATAACTATTGAGATTGTTATGGAAAATAGCAAAAATGTATAATGTTGATGTTGAAGATTTCAATAATGATCTCAACACTTATCTATCTCAACTTTCATTGGAGAATAAAATTTGCTATGTCACTGGTGACTTTAATATTGACTTATTTAAAGTAGCTCAGCATATTCCTACGCAGAATTTTTTATAATATAATGACTTCATTTAACCTAGTTCCCCTGATCTACAAAGCAACAAGAGTCACATCAACTTCTGCCACTCTTATTGATAACATATTTACAAATGACTCTAAGGCAGACTCATGTGGTATAATTTTTTACGATATTTCAGACCATTTTCCTGTTTATGCCTCTTGTAAAAAACATGTTAATAGAATAAAAAACATCAAAGTCAAACAGCGAAAATATACTGACCCAAATATTCAACTATTTAAAGAATTACTTTCAAGTGAAAATTGGAATGAGGTTATAAGTAATAATGATTCTAATGCGTCATATAATATATTTGAAGATATTTCAACTAAACACTATGATAGATGCTTTCCTCTTAAAACTACTATAAAAAGGATCTATAATAATAAACCGTGGGTCACTTCTGCCATTCTTACTTCCATCAGGAACAAAAGCAAATTATATAAAAAGGTCCTTAGAAATCCTTCCCAACCAAATAAAATCAATTACAAAACTTATGCAAAAACCTTAAAGAGAATAATTAAAAACTCTCAGAAAATGTACTACAACAATAGATTTCAAAAAACCCAAGGTAATATTAAAGCTAACTGGCAAATTTTAAATGAATTACTTCAAAGGAAAAATAAATCAACCAATATTTCTGAATCTTTTCTTCACAATAACATTGAAATTACAGACAAACAGCAAATTGCAAATCAATTTAACAACTTTTTTCAACTGTAGGTGAGAATCTTGCTTCAAAAATCCCCAAATCAAAAAAGAACCCACTTGATTTCATGCAGAACTTAGGTCAAACAGAATCTACTCTATTTCTTAATCCAATATCTCATGATGAAATCCAAACTGAAATAAATAATCTGAAAAATTCAGCTGCTGGTCTTGATGACTTTAAGCCGTTTGTCGTAAAGGAGTGTGGTAACACACTCTTACAGCCCCTTTTGCATATATTTAATCTATCGTTTAGCAATGGTATATTTCCAGATCATTTAAAAGCCGCCAAAGTCATTCCAATTTATAAAAATATAATGACAAATTATTTACAAATTATCGCCCCATTTCTGTCCTTCCTGTATTCTCTAAACTACTTGAAAAATGAATGCATAGGAGATTTTCTACTTTTATTGACAAAATGGAAATTTTATATTCTAATCAATTTGGATTTAGAGAAAAGAAGTCAACTTTTATGGCTGTTCTAAATTTTGTTGAAAAAATAAGAAAATCTATTGATCTCGGAGAATACTCAATTGGCCTATTTTTAGATTTTTCCAAGGCATTTGACACTATCGACCATGAAATTCTTTTTCAAAAATTATATTTTTATGGTATACGTGGCGTATCACTTGACTTGGTAAAAAGTTATTTCAAAAATAGAATTCAAAGAACTTCATACAAAGATGTTATTTCTGAGCCAAATACCATTAACTGTGGAATCCCTCAAGGCTCCATACTAGGTCCCCTTTTCTTCATTGTTTATATTAATGACATATACTTATCATCTCCAAGGTTATTTTTTGTTCTTTAGATGACACTAATATATTGATAAATGGCAAAAATCTAAATGAACTCAATGATATATTGAACACCGAGCTAAAACATATTGAAGAATGGCTGGTGGCTAATAGACTTTCTATAAACATTTCTAAAACCAAATACATCATTTTTACGTCAAGACAGAAGCACTATGATCCAAGTAACTTCAAAATATATCTCAATGACAATAAACTCGAACAAGTTTCAACGATCAGTTTTTTAGGCATTATAATTGACCAACATTTGACATGGAAAGATCACATATCTTCAGTTAATATGAAAATTTCAAGGACCATAGGTATTTTGTACAAGATTAAGCATATCTTAAACATTCAAGGGTTTACAAGTATTTACTACTCCTTGATCTATTCATATCTAATATATGGTAATCTTGTTTGGGGGGATGCAAATCCTACATCAATAAATCCACTTCACTTGTCCCAGAAAAGGTTTGTACGTCTTGCAACAAATAGTGACTTTAGAGCACATTCTTCTCCACTTTTTGAAATGTTAAAACTTATTACTATTTTTGACATTAATAAGCAAGCGAAATGTTTATTTATGTTCAAATGGAAAAATGACTTAGATAACTATAGGAGTATATACCCTCGTCTCTTTACAACAGTTCATGAAAGAAATCCTTATAACACCAGAAATAGAATGACCTATGATCAACCTAAATTTCGCACAAATTATGGTAAATCATCTATATCCATTTCAGTACCCCAGCTTTGGAACAAATTACCAGAAAGACTTAAACAAATAAAAAGCCTCTATTCATTTAAAAGAGAACTAAAAAAACTATTTTTGGAAACATACTAACTCAATTGATATTTTGCTGTCTCTTTATCACCCATTGCCCTCACCATGCTTTCTCTCGTGTATGCTCTTTTGGTTTCTTCAAAGAACAAAACTGCTCTCAATATGATTGCTCAGTATATCTGACCCATATGGTAACGTTTCAATCACATACAGTTATGCTGTTTTTGTGGTTTTTTTTGTTTTTTTTTGTTGTTGTTTACTAAACTGACTTATATTTCCTATAAGCTCTGCTGTACCCCCTGATTTTGCCTCTGTTCCAAATAATGTTCAAACAGGGTGGTCCAAAAAAAAGTGAACCCCTGCAACAGGCTACATTTTTCTTAATACATGCATGAATTGGCTCATATTATCACATGTTGTAGAGAAAGGTCTAAAATTTTGGTTGATGCCATAATTTATTCTCAGTCTTAAATTTTGAAGAAATTACAAGCGTTTAACAAACATGCCTGGAAATTAGATATTGTACAAAATTTTACAAATGTGATTCACTGAAATTGTTGAAACACATTGGGTGATCTTAAACAGCTTTCAGTTAGAGATACAAGTTTAAAACCCTACCATATGACAAAAGGGACACTATCCAAGCAGAAAACACATTTCACACTTTCATTGATCATTTTGAAGCATTTTTAACTGTTCAACAGTTCAGGGGTATGTTACCTACACCAACAGTTAGAGGGGGGCCTCTTATGGAAGGAAGTTGCCCCCTGTGACCAGGAATCTGATAACCCCTTCATCAAATATCTTTAAAAAATCAAAAGAAAATTCAATATTCAATGTTTTGAGCCATATATCATTAGAATTGGTCCATGATTTATGAAGATATTGACATTTCAAGATCATATAGGGGTATGTTCATGATTTCACTGGAAAATGTTTTCGTCTGTGGAAGCTTAGCACATCTCTTTGGATCACAATAACTTTGCAACTAACAAATGTGGAATGCTAGTTTTAAGCCATAATGTGCAGGATTTAAAATTGAACAAAGTCAGAAAATATTAGTTCTTTAAGACTGCAGCTTAAAAAATTCTCAGGGGAAAGGTGTTAAAGGGTTGAAGAATCGCGGATATTGAAAATCACAATTTGTCCATTTTCAGTAATGTTTTGTTAGGGCTTATAATTTCTGCAAATTTCAAGACTAAGTAAAATGTATGGTACCAACATAAATTTTAGACCTTCCTCTACAACATGTCAAAATAAAAAAGAATTCCTGCAAGTAATAAGGGAAATATGGCCAGTTGCAGGGGTTCACTTTTTTTTGGACCACCCTGTACATTGTAAGTATATTTGCACTCATTGGTATAATTGTATTCAAGAACACTTTTGACATTATGCCAATACTTTACCTCATTTGGTCTGTATTATGATGTGACAAACCAATACTTTCGTTCAAATAGATGAATACATAGGCAGGTCCCCAACTGCATTTAATAGGTATGACAACACACATGTATTATTTTGTCTAATATTGGGAATATACACTTTTTAAAGTGTCACCCAGTTCAATTGTATTTTGTGTGTATTTCAAATAATAGATAAACATAAACATTAAAAAAAGTGGACATGAACATCTGTTTATGTAAAAGATGAGTAAATTCCCTATCCACTGGTATATAATACGACATGTTTTCATCAAGGATATTAATATCTATACTCGAAATACGAGTGTCCCATGTTTCTGGACCACCTGTATATTCAAATGAGATGGCCATAAAATAGTAGATTAATCCGTCAACCGACAATTGAATTCACGAATGCTACCTTAGAATAAATAAGGGCCATAAGGATGATACGCTAGACTTCCAGAGAGAGAGAGAGAGAATATAAAAGGCAATCGTGATTGTCATGTTATGTACTCAAGAACGAAATGAGAAGGGAAAATATTCTGTGAATTATTTATACAATTTAGATCTAAATCTAGTCTTAAGTCCTTATGAATGTCTTGTATAAACGATCTTCCTTTTACACGTTTGAATGGTTATTAAGTAATGGTACACGAGGAATTAAGGAATAATGAATTAGAAATATAGTTTATTTTTATAATGATAAAGAATGGGATGTGATGGAAGTGTACGATCAAAACTGATGTATCACGGCGAGTGGGATAAGACAATTACGTTTGCTCACCGTGTCAGTAAGGTGTTCAATGTCAAACAAAATTAAGTTACGTTCTTGAACCATGAAAAGAAAGTGATTACTCTTAAAATATGATATTGTTATAAGTCTTTACTTTTACAGAGGTTATGGGTTTAACTTAATCTTTGAAAATTAAAGTTGTTGCATTGTACCTTTCCGAGGTGGTCTGTGATCAATACGCATATTGCATTTGTCATCAGCTATATTGCATTGCTGGTCCACGGCCTTGTTATACATGAACTAGAAAATGTAACCAGTTGCCATAGTTGGATTGAATTACATATCAATTATTGTTAATTGTAGAATATCATATTCTTGAATGATCAGTGCTATTTATAATTCATCTGCAAAAGCTTTATGCTTGTAGGTTTTTGTTGTTGCTTGAGTAATGTTTTTAGATGATTTTAATCCCAATATAAGTAAGGGGTTGATCGGATGAACTTTGAAGAGTACACGTGCAATAATATAAACTATTACCCGTTGATAACACAAACTATATAACGAGATTTATATTTAGAGGATTATCCCATGATACTACTACTTCCCGGTGAATAACACTCTGAAAGGAGTATTTTTGACAATGTGATATGTATTGTAATGTAATGTATTGTCCTTCGGAATAAAACCCATATTGAATCCCTCCCAGTAGATAAGCCCTATTTACCCTATATAAGATTTAGGAGGCCGTTTCTCGAAACTTATCGTTATTAACGAATCGTCAATAGCAAATCGTAGATTCGTTTCTATGGACACCCCATCATGGATAACGAACAATTCGTTAAAACCATGATCGCGAATCGTTAACTTTTGAGAAACGGAAAAATCTTTATTAACAATTGAATTAACGATTCGTTAATAACGAAACTTTCGAGAAACGGCCCCCAGGATATTGGCATTATCCCGAGGGAAAATAATGTGCCTGATCGAGGGGAGTTTAGTTATATGTAGCTGGATCATTCTGGTTTCCTTGGCAGTCAGGGTTAGTCAAAAATATATAACTAGTTGACATAACAACTCATGTTTGTTGGCAAATTATAATGATAATAATCTTTATTACTAGTATATAATATTACATAGTCTTACACAATAGATTACATAACCATTATGTAACTTTATTACACTTAATTACATTAATTACATATGTCAGTAGTTTAAAAAATATATTTCATTATACTTGGCTAACAAACATTCGTTTTATAATATACCTAAATTATAGATTTCCTTTCAGTTGCTTAGTACCAGGTTGATCAATAAGAGAAAACTATAGTTACAGTGGTGACTTCAAGAAGGGCAATATTTCAAATGTCAATCAAATAAATCCTAATATGACGTGCACGGACCTGGGGACAATTCGGGAAATACGGTCTAATCGCTTTAAGCGTTAATATTTGCCTTATTTAAAAAGCTAACTATGTGTATTATATATCATTTTTTAAGTATTTTTTATTCGCATTTCACTGAAATTATTTTTCCTTGAAAAGTATGATAGGATCTACCATATTTTTTAAGTTAAATGTACTCCGACATCGTCAGATACGCTGTAAGGCGTAACATTTCACGCTTACACGGTTCGTTGAAATCGGAATAACTTTTGAAATACTGATCAGAATTTTACTAAAATTTCACATTTTATTTATTGAAACGTGTGCTTTTATGACGTCACAATTGCCTAGCGGCTACAGTTCAAATCGTCTTATATGAACGCTTTTAAGGTTTTCAAAATTGTGTAAGGTTTTGAAGGCGAAGGAGACAAGCAATAAGTTTACCTTTATTTAACCTTCTAATTTAGGTCTGATTTCAAAAAAAAATTAACTGCACAATATTGTCATGGCGAAATTTACAAAACAATAACCGATTTCTTTATTTTTCAAATAATAAGAGAATAAGAGTTGCTTTTAGAGACTTGAAAAAATGTAACGCATCGATTTTTTACCACAAATCCCATACATATCAATTTTTACTAAGGCCCCGAGTGGATTTCCTGACCGTTTTTCAAAAATCAAAAACATTTTAGAAATATTGTCCTCGAGATCTTCTTGCTCTGTGAATTTCACCAGGATTGAATAAGAATAAAGCATCTTATTTTTAGGTTGACTAAACTTGACAAAATGTAACGCTTGTCGTTTTTGACGTTATAATGCTGATAGCGCACTATACTGCCCATTGTATTGTTTTTGTATTTTGACGCTATAATGTTACTCTAATTGTCCCCTGTTTCGTGCGACGTGTATAAACGGTTTTTTAATGTCAGAAAGCGGGTATTTAGTTTTATAAATATATAATATTTTTAGATTGAGATATTACAATAATACAATATTTAAGTTATCCAATATATTTTAAAACACACTCGGCAGGATTTTTATGAAGTTCCGTTTGCGTAACAAAAGTGAGGTATTAAATCGATGATTCTGTTGTCTTCTGAACTATTTGTTCGCAAACATGTAAATATTTTTAAACATATGATACTAACATTCGTTTCTAATAAAAATGTCGTGGGAATTCTGCCGACAATGTGTGAAATAAGGAAAAAACAAAAATCGCACCTTCGAAGTTCCGACATTTTGTTACCGAAACGAACCGTTTACGGTAACCAATCAACTCCATAGGATCAAATATGTCAGTCTTAAATATCTGGTCAAACGGTTTCATTACACAAGCGCATGTGCCAACTCGAAAATATCAAAAATGAGTACAGAACAAAGCAAGATTTTGGGGTTTATTTCTTTGTGACAGACTGCAATTCTTAATACTTTCATTTACTTTTTTGGCTTTCCTTTAATGTTAACCTATTAAACAAGACAGCATTGCATTGAAAACAAAATAAAAAATTTACGCTAGATTTAGGTAATTATAGTTCCCGAATGGTGGAGGAGGGGGGATGCTATACATCGTTTTTTTAATGTTAGCATTGTTTGGGATTTTGGGGTTTATTTCCTTGTGACTGACTGTATTCTTCATACGTTTTGGCATTCTCAAAATTCATTTCGTTCGTTGCGTACCTTCACTACCTAAGGCAAAGGAGGTACGGATTGCACTGGACGAAAGGCTCGGACGTTTTGGTCTTCCTTTTATGTTAACCTGATCTTTTTATTTAGATTCCGCCCAGGATGCCCTCACTGCCTTAGCATACGTTCAGAGAGTTGAAACTGAGAATTGCACTGGCGGAACTAATGAGGTCCTCCCAGTTCAATTTAGTCAGGATGTCTGGAGTGAATACGCGAACGTTGCAGTCAGGACTGCGAACCTCTTATCCAAGAGCCTCACACTAAACGGAGGAACCTTCTCGGCCGACAAGGAGTCGTTTTTGTTTGATGTCGTTAGAAACAACGTGGCGGGAAATACATTGATATTTGGTTCTGCTATTGCTGTAGAAGATTGGGTCTACACTCCTTATCAAACATTTTGTCCATATAGCTACAAAGATGAATTTGTCCACGCGTTTGATTTGTCATTGAGTTATGATTATATGGACAACGGAACCGAGTGGTATCACACGCTCAGGGTAAAGGACTGGTCCAACTCACCCCTCACCAAAGATAAAGTCAAATATAGGTCAACCATATTTATGTACTATTTAAAAACATGTCGTATTGGTCATTTATGTAAATGGTATAATCAATTACAAAAACAGATCTAGACTGCAATGAAAAATAAGTGCCAAACAAATTATGATGAAAATATTGTATTTTAATTTGGTTCATTTAGGTTATATTCTACAGACCATGCTATAGACAATAGTTGATATATAGCAGATAGACATTGGACATTCACAATTATGACAAAATTATTTCAAAATTATGACTATGGGCTTTTAACTTGAAAGCCCTTGTTATGACGAAAATAATATATTTTAATTTGGTTCATTTAGGTTATATTCTACAGACCATGCTATAGAAATTGACTTCGTCCAACCAACAGTTGATATAGCAGATGGAGATTGGACATTCACAATTATGACAAAATTATTTCAAAATTATGACGAAAATAATATTTTTTGATTTCGTTCATTTAGGTTAAATTCTACAGACCATGCTATAGAAATTGACTTCGTTCAACCAACAGTTGATATAGCAGATGGGCATTGGACATACACAATTATGACAAAATTATTTCAAAATTATGACGAAAATAATCTATTTTCATTTGGTTCATTTAGGTTAAATTCTACACACCATGCTATAGAAACTGACTTCGTTCAACCCACAGTTGATATAGCTGATGGGCATTGGACATACAAAATTATGACAAAATTATTTCAAAATCATGACGAAAATAATATATTTTCATTTGGTTCATTTAGGTTAAATTCTACACACCATGCTATAGAAATTGACTTCGTTCAATAGCAGATTGGCACCATGCTATAGAAATTGACTTCGTTCAACCCACAGTTGATATAGCTGATGGGCATTGGACATACAAAATTATGACAAAATTATTTCAAAATTATGACGAAAATAATATATTTTCATTTGGTTCATTTAGGTTAAATTCTACACACCATGCTATAGAAATTGACTTCGTTCAACCCACAGTTGATATAGCTGATGGGCATTGGACATATCCCTACTATGACTGTGGTGGTGGTAACATATGGATGGTGACTTACTCTTCGCCAATATTGATGGTTGATTCTTCTCCACCAGGGAATGTTATATTCAAGTGAGTGCTCTATTTAAATGCAGATTCTTGAAATATGGTAAAGAAAGCCGAAAAGAAAATTTTCTTAAATGCAAACAATAAAGGCAAAAAGAAATATTTTAAAAATCAGAAAAAGAAAAGATCAGTGGTTCAACCCCCTCCCCCAAAAAATTTTCTCGGTCACATAAATTTTTTTTTGGAGATCATGTTATTTTGATCCATTCTTATTCAAAATGCCAGCCTCACATAGGAATCCGGATGAATATAATTTAATGTACTCTTCTGATCTTTAGCCAAGTCTTCAAAATAAAATACAGTTCGTTCTATTATGTTGCTACCTAAGTGAGGTTTGAAGATTATATAAATATTTTTTATTTTAGAGGCATCGCCACTATAGATATAGAGCTGACAAACATTGATATAAACCAGTGTGATCCTGAGGAGTTTACACCAGAATATGTTGATGAAGGTGCTGACGACATATTCCGGGGAACGCATAGCTGTAGAGAGTCTACTAAGGTAATATATTGGTAGAAACCACCGTGCCCTGTTCTTTCTACTGAAACGTATATGAAGTATATTTCATATTCGCTGGGTACGTTATGGGGTGCTTAATATATTATAGATATGCTTACTTGACAATGGTCAACAAAATATGACTGGTTTGTATTGCTTTGTTTTATTTTAAAAAAGAACAACATTATAACAGTCTAACGATGAATGTAACCAAAACTTCAAACTGCATGCATGTTATTCCTTAAGATTCGGGGGTTCTAAAGTTCTGCTGTGTTCTTTGGTCCCAATGAAAGATTTTTTTCTTTCATCGATTGACGCATCGGCATGGACATACTTTTACAAATGTATCAACGCTTTTATCAATGGGGTTGACTCATTATTTCATTCAACTGATCAGTGAACTGTTACAATAATGATATTGTTTTGGAGAAAAGGTTCATGAAGACGAATATCTTACTTCTCATGCACAAATTAAAGACACTCTGTTTGTACGGAGTAGATAGCGGATGTGTGCTGAGTAATAACTATGCCAATTACAAATTAAACTAATAACTTCAAATCGCCTTGTCTGGATGCACTCAAGCATGTTCGACTTTTGTTCGTCAAGTAGAAATACATATATGAGATATTGAGGTTCCAATTCTCTAAAACGGACATCTTATTGCTCTTGACATAGTCTCAATGAACGCTATACCGCATCCTCTATAATCCTTGACTGGTCAGAGGGGAAAATAATCTAGAATTTAAAGATTAACATTAATACATTATCTTATAGTTAAGATTAACCGTTAGGTCTTACTTGTCATGTCATTGTAATTGTCATGGAAACTCAAACTCGCTTGCCAGTTTGATTTTAAATTAACTTAATGCATACCTTGGAGATCCAAATTGTTTAAACATTCGTTTATTCCTATTTTTAGTGTGTACCTGTTAGTGGCCTTGGACTTACACGCGGTGCATACGATTGCTACTGTAAGGATGGGTACTACTTTCCGCATAGCTCTGTAACTAAGAAGGCATTTGAAGGCCTTATGGTGGAGCTTTCTATCAACACAAATGATACCTCACTTGATTTCGAATGCATAAGGTTTGAGCGTTTGTATTGATCGTTTGAAATTGTTGCAGTTAATTGCCGCCCCTTGTTTCTGACTTCTTCACAGTTCCGCTTTCACATAATTGCAGATTAAAATGTTTAGTAATAAGGCATAGTTTTCACTGTTGATAATTGTATTCTACTGCCATGCAACTTGCAAGTATGAGGGTGTATTGTGTTGTAGAGCAATATAATTTGTGAAAATATGCCTTATTATAGATTATTCTAAATCTGAATTCTTCTCTAATGAATATCAATGTTCTAAATTAACGAAGTGATAATGATAATACGACGCTTATTTCCGATGTGCCGAAGTATAGTTGTAAGCACATGAATTATAAAGATTGCTTATGTTTATTATATCAACATATATTGTACCCTTGGTGTTTTGTCGATAACACGTACAAGCCGAGGTTGTGGGGAATCTGGAATTAACATACTAGATCAAAAATCCTTCCTTCCTTAGTTTTTATTTTTCCTTCATTCTTTTACAACTTTTGGTGAAAAGTTGGAGTCAGGGAATAGTATTTGTAATTGTTTCAATTTTAGAATATTTTGGGCTCATATAATTCCTTGTCATATATCTTTTCTAAAAATACCCAAAATATATGTGTTTTGAAGAAAACCAAAGGTTTTTACAATAATGCATTCATTTTTATTTTATATCATAGTATTTGAAATTGTTTCAATTTTAGAATATTTTGGGCTCATATAATTCCTTGTCATACACTGTTGCTCATAAATATGGAATATTAGATTTGGCAGCTCAGAATTCAAAGTTTGGAGTAAGAGAACATTTATTTGGAGTTGGTTCAGACATTTATTTTCTAGGCAAATCATAACCACATATTTCATCTACAAATCAACATTTTTTAGAGAAAAAAATATTCACATTTAAGTTTAGAAAATTACTGTTATTTAAACAGGGGTACGCTAAGAATTTTTGCATTTTCAAAACACCCCGATCCAAATCGTCATGTAAAACAGATCAAACAAAATAAACATCTGGTCATGAACATTGAAGTGTCCTCTATCCAATGATAGCACTAATATGCGTTATGTCCTCTTTGTCTTGCAATCAGAGCATCAACCCTACCGGACCAGCATAGAATGAAACATCTGACCTTTCTAAGTGAAATAAGGCCCCATTCCTCAATCTGGGCAGTACGTAACGTGTCTAAATTTTGAGGTGGGGGTCCAAGTCACGATTCTCATTACCAAGGTCGTCCCACATTTGCTTTGCATTAGCCTGCTTGGCTGACTTTTGTGCCCATGGTAGCTGGTCCACATTGCCTGCCCTGATGTAATCCAACACGATGCCACTAGCATATGCATCAGCATGATCATTCTGCAGTTGAATGTTGCCCCAAAACACTCTATTTGCATGTGGTACTTGATGGAGGTCCAAAATGTCAAATTACTCTTAAATTATGTTTTGGAATCACCAAGGGGGTGCAACGTCTGTAGTACTGCTCCAAACAACCTCTGTAATACTGCTCCAAACATAAATAGGGTCGCCTTCATGGACTGCCACATCAGTAAGTGTCCTTATTGTCTCTTTCCCCTGGTCTACGACAGAAACGAACACAATTATCAACTTTGTGGAGGACACGTCTTATTTCTTCACATGCTGTCCTATGACACCAAAGATTAGGTCCAATGTTTTGGTGCTTTCCTGCCCATTGAAGGCACCTTTCTTGGTCATGATCAGTCAGCTGTGGTCTCTTTAAAGGTCTCATGGCCTTGCATCCGTTTTAAAGAAATCACTGGTTGTCTATAGCTCTGGAACACAGGTTTTGAGGTGGGACAGCCATTCACTTCGTAGACTACTGGTTGACTGATAAGCGATTTTGATGACATAAATGCAGTATGTGGTGGTCTTTTCTTACATTTTTCTCTCTAGGGCCACTATTGCTGTGACCTGGAGTCATATTCCAGTGCCTTTGGTACCACTGCAAAATTTTAGAGACTGTTCCTGACACACCCCTAGGGTCCTGGCAATGGCAGTTTGTTTCATGCCAGAGAGCGCCATCCCTATGACCTGCCATGCTCTTTTTCGCTTATTCTATGGGGCATGCCTTCTAAAAACTCTTCCAACTCTAAATTAAAATTTAATAAAATGTGCATAATGATTACAACTAAGATTTGGACATCTCTTTCAAGTTACCAATATCATGAGGTCATGGGGTCACCTGAGTGAATACACGTTTAATCAACCATAAATGTTTTAACTTTTCATACCAATCAGTTTTATATGCAAAACTGATGAGGGAATGAGAACACATTACAAATTTTCATCAAAATGTTATCATTTTGTAGAAATTCCATCGAACAGTTCGTATCTATAAAATATTCCATATTTATGAGCAACAGTGTATATCTTTTCTAAAAATACCCCAAATATACACTATTTTTGAAGAAAACTAAAGGTTTTTACAATAATACATCCATTTATCTATATCATTGTTATTACCGTTTTTATTATACATTGGGAGAATTAAAACAGTTTTCCCCGTTGGCACCGCATCCTCAATAACTTCACCAATAGAGGCTCTTCCATATAGCTTAATTAAGTGACTCTTGCTATTAAGTTGCCATGTTATTTAGCCCTACCAATACCAATGATGCCCTCTATTTTCCACTTAAATGGAAAAGGGTCAATTCATAACATTTCATGTATCTTTAGGGAGTTGAGATTGTAAGGAATATATTGTTATGTCAACTGTACATGTTGCTTGCAGTTTGTCACTCCCAAAGGAAAACGTTAATGATAAATTAAATGGCTTTATGCACAGAGATGTAAAGCCGAATTTAAAATGTGTGAAAAACTGCTGAAAAATGTGTGATAAAAAGTGAATTCAACTTAAACCTAAGGTATCAGAATACACATCAATGCATTCTATCTTTTTTGATGGGGGATAAAAGAATATCTTACTTTCCCCCAAAACAGTGCAATACTAATGAACATTACTATTCGGCTTGAAAATTAATCAGATTTTCTGTATTAAATTTTGCACCGTGCATCAATGAAAATTCAAAAATGAATGCCAAAAACGGAAATACAAACTTGAGAGCAATATAGAAATCAACAACTTTTTGTTGTTATTATATTAGAATCTACCTAGATTATCAATTAATCTTCATAATATATTCTAAATAACGGAATTTGAGCTTCCCAATAGACTCCGTTCCAAATGACACCCTTTATAATTCACGGATTCCGTTTCAAATTACGCCGTTCGAAACAACGGATCCGGATCTAAGTTCAATTAAACAGATCCGTCGAAGATGGGTTCTTGGAAACGGATGATACGCGTCTTTCCAGTTAACAATAACAACTTAAACACGTCGCAAAATGTTTTCTACCATGGCATTAAAAGATACAAAATCACAAAAACAACATATTTGTGCAAGGGTCAAGTTGACAAAGCATCAATTTCAATATGTGGAGTCATTTTTCATCTTGACATCCACATAAGGAATAACCTTGGATGCACTGCAGTTATATGAAATGCTGTGTTCGGATTGGCTGGAATCGGACACACCTTGCCTAGCCATGTGTGAATTTATTCGTAGTCGTCTGGTCGTATCTTAGAGCAAACTGCGTCTCGTACTGAAAAATTTGGACAGAATTTTTGGATAAAGACTTGTTCTTTGCAGATGTGCGGAAGGATGCGACACTTGTGTCGACGACTCTCCATGTCTGTACTACCACAACATAGCTATTCGTCTCGTAGTATTGGTACTGGTACTAGTCATGTTGGTTCTGATAGCACTTACCGCTATACTCATACGAGTATACAGAGAATATAGGGTAGGTACACTCCCCTCCAATGTCCAAATGTTTGGAAATCGACTTTACTATACCCTCAATAGGGTGTTTCATTTTTCAAGAATGTTCTCAGATCACAACGACCCTTAACAAGGGGTTACAAATGGTCCTGGAAGTTCACTGATTTTTTTTCAACAAAATCGAATAACGTTTAAAACGGCCCACTGGCCATTCTTTCCGTCCGATTGACGCCCAATTTTCAATGGGAAACATAGTTTCGCGCTTTGCTGCTCATTTGCAAGGAATGATTAGAATTGATTTTTCTGATACAGCATTTGGGAATATATCAAAACACTCTCAATTGATGCAAACTAGACTGTTCTTTAAATTCACGAATGTTTTTTCTTTCAACAATTTGAATATTTTAGAATTTTTTTATCATAAAATAACAAAATATCCCATTGCTAAATAAAACATGTTTAAAGAAGAAAAATGGCTGAAATCAATTCTTATTTTTGACCCCCTCCCCCGGGATAGTAGACTGACAATATCTCAGCGATAAAAAATGCGAGAACATTAGTTTGCATCAATTGAAAGTGTTTTGAGGTATATCCAAATGCTTATAATAGAAAAATTTGTTCTAACCATTCCTTGCAAATGATCAGCAAAGAAGTGCGAAACAATGTTTTCCATTGAAAAGTGGGCATTTCCCACAATGTAATCCAATGGGACGGAAAGAATGGCCGACGGACCAGTCTAAACGTTAAAAAACCCTAACCCCCAACTGAGGTATTGTAGTCTAGCTACAAGCCCTACCACATACCTCCCTACAAGTGCAGGAAGGTGTGTAATTAAGTAGTGGGAGGGGGAGGATCGCAGGGACTTTTTAGCTAAACTACGACAAAGGTTACTATTTGCCAAACGTATTGGTTCATTTGATGTTTTTGTTACTTAACAGTACTGAAAACATCCCCCGATGACAGGGCTTCAAAATCCAGAATACATACTTCTTTCTTTTTACCCCCGGGGAAAAAGGAGGAATGGATTCTGGATACCTGTTTATGAGGATGTACTGAAAAGCACAAGCGGTTACACAAAAATAAACCCCAAGATCCCCCAAAATCATCACACGCATAGATAGGCATTTATTCATATATACTATAGTTAATTACGAAAATTAAATGTCGCTCATATTAATATAAATTAGTCACTTCGAGGAACTTGTTATCCATTTATTAATATATGCATGCAATATATCGTGTGTCCAAAAAAGTGAATCCCATTTTGGCAAGTATTTCCTCAGCAATAGATCACTTTAAATTTATTGAAAATTTTTATAAAGTGGCTTTATACAAATATGCAAGAGATCGGTTGCATATTATGTGAAAATTGGCAAATTCAAGTTGGAGTCATGTTACAGTTAATAGACTTATGAACAAAAATGTATCCAACTTGCATTAAATGAGGATTAGGCTTATCTATAGCTGGGAAAATACTTATCAAAAATAGATTCACTTTTTGGAACACCCGATATATTGCATGCATATATTGATAAATGGATAACAAGTTCCTCGGAAGTGACTAATTTATATTAATATGAGCGACATTTAATTTTCGTAATTAACTATATATATAATGGGTTCCAGGAAAAACTCTTATTCTAAAATACACGTGTTCCGAGTGTTTCAGAGTGTTTAGTGCACTTGTTCTAATATTGTTTCACTTTTTAGAATGTATGCAGCATTTTCCCATTTGATAATTAAAGTGCATTTTATATACAATTATAAATTCAGTCACCCGAGATTCATTAATGAGAAAAAGATTAATACTTGTCTGACAATACAAAAACTTCAACGGAGAAATTCAGAGTTGATGTCTAATTGGGCTAGAGAAGATGATGATCATGCCTTTTCATCTAATTTTCTACTCACGACATCGTGCTTTAATCTGACAATAATGGGATAATCATATATAGAGATATGCATTACATGGTACTTTATATAAGTGTGTTGTTGTTACAGGCAATAAGATCGGGAAGTCCTATGTTCTTATATATCATGTGCTTGGGAGCGACGTTGCTGTGCCTCTCCGTAAGTATATGGACCCCTATTCTAGCCTCAGGCCTCCAGTCACCTATTATCTATGCCTACACGATCTTACCTTGTTATATCTTTATAGTCAGGTGTTTTACTTTGTACAATTAAGAAAGAATTGGCATTAAGCTGGATACATGTGTATTCAATATGAGATATATGCGCTACATGTCACGTAATATGACACGTTACACCATACGATTATGCGCGAACGTGATGTTACATCACACGATTATATGCGAAATCGAGCAAATGTAATTTTACATAGCATGATTATGAGCGGAATGTAGTTTTACATCACACGATTATGAGCAAAATGTAATTTTACATAGCATGATTATGAGCAAAATGTAAAGCTACATCACACGATAATGAGCAAAATGTTATTTTACATAGCATGATTATGAGCGAAATGTGATGTTACACCACACGATTATGCGTGAAATGTGATGTAACATCACACGATTATGTGCGAAATATGATGTTACATCGCATGATTATGAGCAATATATGTTGTAACATCATTTTCATTTCTGCTTTCAGATGTTTATTGCTTATCCAGAGCCTACTGGTATTTTGTGCATAATCAAACCTTGGCCACATCTAATGGGATTTACATTTGCATACGGAGCCTTGCTCCTCAAAACATGGAGGTGAATGTTAAATGATGTCAACGATCCACTGACCATATGTGGAACTAGACAAGAGTTTATCATATGACATATGTACGCATTGCTCTGGTGATCAAATTAATGTGTGGCACATGTTCATAACCATTTTTTATATTTCCTCAAAATGACAAATTAATTTATGGCACATGTTCATAACCATTTTTTATTATTTCCTCAAAACGACAAGACGGGACGGGCAGCCATTACGCCTACCACGTCCGCTGTTTATACAAGTTGTATTCACCTGCTTTATATACCCATACACGTACGTCAAACAGATCCAAAGCTTGTATAAAATAAATAATATGTTGATTTCATAGAGTTTCTGCAATTTTCCGAGTGAAATCCGCCAAAAGGGTTAACCTCACTGACAAGGTCCTTGCTCAAAGATTGATCCCAATAGTTGGTGTAACTACAGTGTTTCTAGTTGTGTGGTCGGTGGCAGGCACTCCGACAGTGATGGAGAGGCGTACCGACACAACAGGTATTCACATATTTTGATTTTACCAACTTGGTGGTTATTTAAATCACACGGAATACAACGTGTATCGTTTATGTAATTTTGAAATTTTCACACCATGTAGTGATCCTCAGTGATTACTATTAAGTATATCTATTAGAAATCTAAGTACATATTATCACATATCATATGATGTATGTAAGATGTGATTGTGATTTTGAATGAATCTTAACATGTCATAAGGACAACTTGTTAATATAACTTAAATTAGGGATAAATATTAAATACCTAGGTTATCAAAGTCAAATCACATCGAATCTCGAATATAACAACATCGAATCTCGAAAATATAACAACATCGAGGAAAGACAGACGATAGATAGGTTTCGCACAACGGGTTACAACTAAAACGTATCCGCTATCGCATCTACAATTGAACATTTTAAATGACTTGACGAATGCGTTACGGATTTTAGATACGTGCGTTGAGCTAAAAACGTTGTGCGAAACCTCTCTATTGAATTGAAATTGACCTGTAAGTTAACAAATCAAATGAGATAATGAGGATGTTGTATCTATCCCCATGATGCCATACATGATGATTTGCATTTAATTGTATCCCCATGTTAAATCACTACACTCTTGCTGAAATCCTCATCATATCAGAAAAACTCAAGCTTCATACTATACACCTTTGTAATCCGATCCTTTAATCCAAAATGTGGAATATTTGTGTTAAATACTCCATGTCTCCATGAGGTTGCGAGTTCGAGACGCGTGTGCTCCTTGCGTTTATTCATTTAAGATTACGTTATAATTTAGCGAAAGACGTGAGTTCAATTTCCACTGGGGGATGGACTGACTTTTTAACACCAATTCTTACCAGTTTCTTTAACCAATACTTTCTCCTCAGGGGGAATGGTCCGTGTGATATCAGGAAGAGAATGATTGACAACCTGGATCGAAAGACAGGTAAAACGTATATGGCATTCAGGAAACTGGGCATGCAAGGCATGACTGCAATGCTATATACAGGGTGTTCCAAAAGTAACAGGATGTGGAAAGTCAGCCGGTCCTGGTGCTCAGTGGTAGAGCACTCACTCGGAAGGCGAGTGGTCGTTGGTTCCAAACCTACTGGAATGGACCAACGTTTTGACAACAGCCCGATTTTATACATTCATTATTGAAATAAATATTCGTATAAATCATAATTGGCGAGAAATTTGTTTTTTAAACAGATTTAAAATGGAAAGATTGTGACGATGGTTTATGGAAGTATGGCGCACTTGGAGGGAAAGCAGTGCTGCTTCTCTGGGGAGCCTACTTATGTCATGTTGTGAGGAAGGCGCCTTCCAACTTTAATGAAAGCAAGTACATCACGTGGGCGATCTACAACAATGTCATTCTTGATAGCTTCATGATTATCATCAAGTATGTATACAATAACTTTCTCAGTTAGAAATGAATCTTTTATCATCAAGTATGTATACAATAACTTTAGCAGTTAGAAATGAATCTATTTTTATTTTATTTATTTTTAACTAATTTCTTATTTCAGAGGAGAAGAAACATGATATAAGCAATTGCAAAATACAATTACAATACCGTTACATGGAAAACACAATGTAGATTAATTAGTGAAATAGCGTACTTAATCATACTCAATCACTTAATTATTCTCACTTATCATACTCAAAAACTTAATCATAATCAAAACCTAATCATAATTATACTCAAACCCTAATCATAATCATACTCCCAAGTCAGTATCTCGGACAGATGTACGTGTTGAAGACTATCACTGTCACGGGAGTTTGATTTAGAATATCACCAATGAGCGAGATATACTCATTCAAATTAAAGGACCAATAGAGATTATTGTCTTTATTTATAAAAATGCAATTATGTATGCAATTCAAGAAATATGTTAAGCATATAAGGGGGAACGTTCCAAGTGTTCAAAGGAAGTAAAAATAAAAAGTTGCAACCAAAAGAAACATATAAATGATAATACAAGAAATATTCGTGGCCGTTTAGTTTTGAAATCAATCTCATTTACCCTAATGAACCACAGTACTGCATAGCACTGCGTTGTGCTGCACTGTACAATGAAGAACGGGAAAACATTGTTTTTAGTAATGTGGATCAACTACGAACTACTAAAAAAGAACTGCTAAAAAGTTAGAAAATAAAAATTGCGAACATTGGGTTTTATGACCTTTCCATATTGTGTTGAAATAAAATCAGTGGAATATGCTCCCTTTGTTGTGTGTATGATGTCGAGCAAATCAAAAGATAATTTGCTTTAGTGTGTAGTAGCATGAGAACTCTAATATGCAGACCTGAAAATTACTAGTTATTTTATATTGAGATGTAACAATTTGTTTGGGACCAAATCTGCACCAGGGAAATTAAAATTAAAAGCACATTTTATTGAAAGCCATTGTAGAATGTGTATTAGTCGTTAGTATCAATTCCCGGTGATTACAAGATACAATCGGCGTGTTGACATCTAACAAAATAATATGAAAATGGATAAGTTGATATTTTTCAAATTGACCAAGTTTTCTAAAATTATCAGTAATGAAATCATGCACTTTCCCCAGGTATATTTGGATTAATACCGATAATCAAAACAACGGCATTATACAGACTCTACAGGGTGGACCAAAAACCAATACTCAAGTATGATATGATCATATCATTATATGACATATGTTAATCCAATCCATATGTTATATATTATTTTAAAGATAAATCATTTTCAATCAACAGAACACCATACGATTAAAAAACCATCATTTTCCTATGGAGTTAGAGGCTAAAGTTGACACCAGTGGTGTCATGAGTGACCAAAGAATTATTCACTGCGTGGAAAATGGAGGGAAATTTGAACTTTGGCACCTTCAAAAGAGGGTGGTACCTTTATACAAGTCTAGTGCATAATTCACCCATTATACTTTCACCCATTATATCTTTTTAATTAACTATCAATTGTGTATTACTCGTAAACAAAATAATGATTCAGTCAAGCATATTGAGTGTAGCGGTGACTGCAATATGAATGGAAATTTGGGAATTTTCCTTTTCTGATTTTTCGTCGCTAAAGACACCACTGTTGTCAAATTTAGCCTATAACTCTACAAGAAAACAAAGGTTTTTCAATCGGATTGTACATCATATTGTTATGATAGGATTCATCTTTAAAATGATATATGATTGCAAGGCATGATTTTAGATATATCATTTGAATCATTCATCTATAAATTTGGGTTTTGTTTTTTGGCCCACTCTGTACATAAGTATATTATTTCGATTTGACACCCTGTACTTCTTATATTTTATTGTAGACAGCTGATTGTTGTAAAGCAGGGGCCAGATCTAGTCTACTTGATGCAATTCATTCAGCTGCAAATCTCCGTGACATTCATGATGTGTCTCATTTTCATACCAAAGGTAGGTACATTTGTGCAACACTATGGAGGGTTTATTTTATTAAGTTCTCAAGAGTACCAAATAAAGATTAAACGTACATTTATATTTACTAATGAATTTACATTTGTAAACAGTATAAATGGATTATTTAAAAAGTTCTTAGTAGTCGTAGTACCAAATGAGGATTAAAAATAAATTTATAATGTTTACTAATCTTACATATATGCAACACAATAGTACGAAATTAACTTTTAAGTTCTAAAAAGTAATAAATGAAAATTCAAAGTAAATTTATATTTACTATTATATCCAACAATATTTGTTCATAAATTTACCTTAGTGCAACACAATTTTAAAAGTACTTTTACAAAATAGAGATTCAAAATAAAACTTAAGAAAGTGATAATGCAAGACAGTTACGGATACAAGTTATTTGGGACATCAACCGCAATTTGTACTGTTGAACAAGATATAGAATACTGATAAAGTATAATTAGAACCATGAAACTTACTAGCTGTAGCTTATATTATGTAGTGTAATAGTGTTATCATACATATGGTATACTTTTGTGTATGTTTTCCTTTTTAAATGTTTTGATAAGCATTCGGGGCAACTAGACATCTTCTCCCGAGATTAGTGCCTCGATATGATCAGTCACGCATGTTTAGTTTGCAGCCCTGAAACACGCTATGAATTACCCAGAGCAGGAGAAATCCTTAAGTACCCAGGGAGCATCACAAGCAACTTCTACAGTTGGAGTACTGCAAATCAGTAACAAAGATGTTGCCGTACAAACCCAGGTAAGACAAAAATTCACTTTGAAAGTGAAGCATTGATTTATGTTCTCGAGCATGTCCTTTGCACTGTAATAAAGCTGTCTCATAGGGCTTTGTATAAAAACCTCCTACCTCATACCCACCTACCCAAGCACGTGGGACATGATACAGTCTTTGAAGGGTTCAATTTTAAAGATCTTAGTTTATTAAATCTTAGTTTATGATGAAATATAGATGCATTTGTAACGACCCTTGATAGCAAGTTGCTACTACATCCCAGCTGGGTTCGATTCCCACTCGGGGCATCGAATTTAGCACTCTTTCTTTCAATTTCTTTATTTGGCTTGTTGATCTATGCTCGCGGTCGTTAGTTGTATATTCCCCCGGGGCGCCCTCTGGTCATTACACATTAAAATGCATCCATATGTCTTTATTTAAGGATCTGTCATCTGTCTAGTCATAAAATAAAGCCGGAATTGTAGAAATGTTAATAATTTGAGTTATTTTGAGATTTAATAATCTTTAAAATTGAACCCTTCAATGACTGTATCATGTTCCACGTAGGTGGGTAGGTGGGTATGAGGTAGTAGGTTTTTTATACAAAGCCGTTTCATAGAGAAGTTACACCACAATCTACGATGCTTGGTTTTGAAAGAGTATGGTCACGTAACGTTTGACTTGATTTTCAATGAACCCGAGCTCAAATGTCATGTTAAAGTTCACTAAAAAATCAAATCAGTTGGTAATCGAATACTCAGTTTCATGTAAAAATGTTGAACACATTATTTCAAAAGTGTAAATTCCATCATGCATCATTATTTCGAAAACAAAGGTTTAAAAATATCGCAAAATGACGGGCTCGCATAGTAACAAAAATATTCTCGATCCTAGTTTTGTCGAGTTTGGTGCAGATATCCATGCGTGGCTTATTGAAGATTATTTTGGAAATTCAAACCACGTATTGTATTGTAGAGACGAGGCTCTTTTGCTCCGATTTTCACTACGGTGCCCGGCCGATTGAGTATTTTGTTCAGAAATGTATTCAATTTTGAACAAATTCCTCAATTGTCCGGACGCCGGCCGATCAAACGCAGCAAATGTGACCCAGGCATTATGACGCTAGGTCTCCAATAAATAAAGATCTCTCATCTTTACATCGTTCAACCAATACTTGTGTTACTTATTCCCAAAATATAAGGCTACTTTAGGCTATACGCCTATTATATCACATCACACTTGTTGTGTTTCTTTTCCAGGAGGAACCATCTGTGGCTTAAGGACAATTTATTATGAATCGTGAAGTCTGAAATTGATGTCTTAAATTTGACCCGAATCAACAACAAAAAACAATGCTATGGACTGTGTGTTGGTTCATAAAGTAATGTTACTATGAGTTGACAAGGAGGAAGATCGTTTCAAGAAGTTGTTGAATTCATGATTCTACATTTTCCAAATATGTTGGGGAACACTTCCTACGAACCTTTTAACCGAGACTTGTACGCGCAATGTTGTCTGTGTTCCACTCTAGACCTTCATAAATAATATTCATTAGATTTAGAAGTATTTTCTTATTTAATGATCGTTATTATGTCACTAACTAACATGTATCATTTTTTTCTCAAAATGACGAATACGCAAAATTATGAGTCAGAATAAGATGATTCCCAGGTGACGAAATCTTCAGTTATCAACTTGAATTAATTATTATAAACTATTACCATATTTGTACCTATTTGTACTTATCAGCAAAACATATTATCACATGAACTACTCGATAGAAAGTAAAAAAATAAAAATAGAGGGAATCCAATTTACTGATTTTAGGAACAATTTTTATTTCAATAGAAGAAGTAGCGAATACATGCAATACAATTACAAATCAATGGTACAATTTGTATTTGGCTATATGCATTTATGTCGTAAAATTATAGTATACAATGTTATTTATGATTTGTGAAAAATTAATACAAGCAAATTGAGCCACCAACCGCATTGTTACATGTTGTTCTTTCTTATAAGGTGACGCTATAATTTCACATCTTAGCAACGTGATATAAAATAGTATAAACTTATTTTACATTTAAAAAAGACAAAATATATATATTTAAATTTTTTCCTCAAGCCACTGTTTATGGTGATTTTCACATTTAATGTTCTCATTAGAATATGTTCATATATATTTTTATTAATGGTTATATTCTAGATTATTTCATCTACATACACAATTATATCTAGATTTATATGGTAGCTACATTATTTTATCTACATACACAATCATATTTAAATTTATATGGTAGCTTTCTTGATATAATACGCCTTATTTGGAGGAATTTGGCTGAATGTGTAGATGTGGATTTTAAATGCCTTCAATGGCTCTCGATCCAAGTAAAACTTTTGTGTGGGAAGGCTTGTCTTAATGTTTTGAACACATAGCAAACGTTATCATCCCACACTTGAACAGCATTAATTACTTTATGGACTTGAATTGTCATAGCTAAATGATAGAATCTTTGACGTATACAACCCTGCTGCATTGATTGCAGTCACGGTTAAATGATGACTTAGCGAGTTATCCACAGCGTACAGTGTAAAAGATGTCTGCTTAGTTTCAACCCACTTCATGATGTCACTTCCGCCCGGGTTTGTACCAATGGTAAGTTCATAATAGAGGTCGCTGTCAGATGTAAATACACCTTCCCATGACAACCGCACTGTAGTTTGTTCTAACCAGGCATGAGTCATACGGACGTCTGAAATAAAACAGTACGTAAGTAATTTAATTTGACATCGTCTTATGTAACCCCCCTATCACACCAAACTAGTTCTTACCCGTTCTTGCCAGTCCTACGAAAACGTCGAAAAACGGGCTCAATCTAGCTGTGGTCGGGAAATATGTCTAAAATAATTAGCTCCTTCATTCATAAACAGTCTTCAATACGTCCATCTCATTCGCAGTTCGTTCAGTTTGCACCACGTCAGTGTGCAACGTCGTAAAAGCGTCCATTAGTCTAGGAGGCCATCATGACCTCAGACAGTTCAACTCGTTGTAAAAACGCCCTTAGTAGGATTGAAGTACGACGGTTCCGTTCGTAGTACGTCCAGCTCGTCGTTAGTAGGTTGTCACTCGTTCTAATTGTAGAACGTGACGACCAAGAGAACATTTTGAGTATGTTCTAGAGGACCTACCCGTTCGAGTACGTTCGATGAAGTTTGTAAATACACCCCAAACGGTTCTAAGTACGTCCAGTCCGTTCGTACACAGTTGAAGCCCGTTTTCGAGAACGTAGTGAGAACTAGTTTGGTGTAATAGTATGGTAACGTAGCCCTTGCAGATAATAGGAAAAATATAACTCCATCCCAAAAGAATCTTTATCGCTAGTCATAAGAAATAAACTAGGAAGAAACAAACTAGGATGCGATAAGGTAGCTAGTTCAATTAAATAACGTTTTTTGTTTAATATCCGTATATACAATTGGGTTTTGGAAATTGGATTCTTTCAAGTTTACAAACATTACCTGTTATGTTAGGTGGCAATGTTTCTGTTGTTCGAAATACGTGGACATCATCACTGACACTCCCAACCATATCTACTGCTTGAATCGTCGCCTAAAGTAAAGAACAATCGTCTCTATCAGATAGAGAGACGGGATGATACCATTATATTCACTTTAAGCAATCAATATATTTAGAGACAAATAAGAAGTAATCGCGATATGTAAATAGCAATGCTCTACAAAAAGTATTTATTAAAATGGTTCAATATGATCAATATGACCTTTATCATTTGAAATTCATTTATTTTATTAGTTTAGTTTAATAATAGTTTATTTCTGTGTCACAGGTTTACTAAAATATTACAAGTAAAATACATGTATTAAAAAACCCAACAGCCGACATCGGCTTACGAGACACCATATAAATATACAAAGATAGTCAATAGAAAAATATAACATCGGTATGTCAAATAATATCACAGAGGATGTAGATTAAGTTTGCAGAGTGTGAACAATTCACAGACAAAATGACTAGAGTTAAATAACATACAATATAAACATGTGATTTCAAAATGCAATAAATGAGAATACAGTAATTATGACTGGTTGATAATATTGCACATATTTAATATCACAAACGTTCCAGGTTAAATAAACGTTTTGAGAACATTTTGTAAAGAGTAGCAGCAAGGCAGCTTTGAATATTCTTTGCATGTAGTAATGGAACAACTTTATACCTTATATTGTTGATTTTGTTTGAAGTTCATTGGTCTTACAGTGACTTGCTGTCGTCCACCCTCTCCAAGATCATATGTCGAATCCATACCATTGCCATTAGCTGGTCCAACATGTAACTTGTCAAAAAGAGTGCAGAAATAGAAATAGTTGTAAATCAATTTGACCATTACATATGAGAATAATATTATTATCGCTCTTCTTAATATGGTAAATTCATGGTCATATGCCTATTGTACTTATGACCCATTGTAAAAGTATTAAAATCATATCAGTATACAATTAACATAGCATCATTGCATTTGAGATAGACTAAAACAATTTACCAAATAGTGATGGATATAATTGTTTGGCTTTCGGAATCCATCCCATTTCAAGCGAAGAGAATCTATATCATTCTGTATTCCGTCTTCACACTGATAATGCGACAGTTTGTTTGGCAACGTTTGTATCAGTGCATCTGTTACATCAGGGGGATTTGGTATCAATGTAACTCCAGTTGACGAAAGCTGGTCCCATAGACCACGTGTGTTGAAACAACGCACGGTTGCATAAATCGTAGTACCGTGTGCGATGAACGGGTGCTTGGTAGAAGTAAATACCATTGGATTTCCAGTGAATGCAACATTTGTGAAATCAAGGAAATCGTTTGAACCAAGCATGTGACCTAAAGTAATGTGTAGCTTTATTTTATAAGGAAGGAGCTAATGGTCATTTTTTTTATAAATGCCTTCAAAACCCCTCGAGCCAATTAAACAATGTTTGTGTTGGTAGACTGGTCCTCATAGCGCTGTTGCAAACAAAATCGTTGACATATGGATTAAGCATAATGAGAACCATTAAACTGTGCTACCTGTAGCTGATATTATGTTTATCTATTCATGTTACGAAGCCAACAATACTGTTAATGATGTTCAAGAGCTCCCGAAATTATAATGGAATATATTTTCAATTATTTACCAAATGCGACGTTACAATGGCTAACTGGTGTTTCATTATCTTCGACTTTCCACTTGGCAGTCAAGTCCTGTCCAATCTGATATGCAATATCTAAAACAGTGAATCAAATAACGTTCACGGTTCACATAAGTACACTTATATTTTTTCCTGCAAGTCTTTGAAACATTTTTTTTATCAAACCGGGAACTCATTCGTAGTTTAAACCCTACTAACAATCATATACAGACACGCGGGGCATTGTGAATTACGAAACACGTCACCTCTATCCTGGTTGTGCCATACATGTTTGATGACAGGAGGTGTGTGGTCAATCAAAATCGGATCAGCATATATGACACTTATCAAGCCTGCATTGTTGCGCACCAGAAGTGTCACGTGAACTGTCATGCCGTCAACTAGACGAAGGTTCGTGTTGATTCCATAGGGTTTACGTCCAACGCTGATGAATGATTGAAGCTGGGTTCCACCTTTTACCAAGCCTGCAATAAAAAAAGTTATTCAGTAATTATGGGATTCTTCAAAATCAAACTACAAGGTTAGTCCAACCAAAATCTTCGCAATTAGAATATGCATTATCCCCGCAGATCATTTTGTGTCACGTCTTAGGTGGTCATATGAGTAATCTAAAACATTTTCATGGAATATGATAATGAAATATTAAATGATATGAGCATTTTGATTTTATTTGCTAGGAATAGAATGAATAAATGTCCACTAACCTATTGCCCATGAGACATCATCTATATGACTTTCATAATCTAATACCTGCCAATGTGCATGTATTGAGGACCACTCCCCAGCTTGCTGATACGTAATTTCTATACCTCCATTCGTCGAAATGTGACTCAAATGTTCTATTTTGACGGCATCTACCAAAAGACCAGCATTTCTCTCAACTGTTTCAAGACCCAATGTCGACGTTGTGTTCGTTGCAACAAATGTGTATAGATGTTTATGCCAAGCTATGTGGGACAATGTTTTCGATACCATATTTGAGTGGCCATTGTAATTCCTTGTTATTTCATGGCGTGGGTAGATATGAAATGTTTCCACTGTGCCAGGTATTACCACTTTACCAGTTTGAAGCATATGTTCTACAGGGGGATTGGGAGGGTGGCTAACAGTGAATTGTACTGCATACACACTTCCTATATCAGTTGCTATACTTTGGTGAATACCACCCAAGAAAAGGCAGGCTTGGTTGCCATCGCTGGCTTCACCGTCTTTACTGTTGACTATAACAACCTTTGTACCCGGAGTTGTCGCCCAGTGATGGGGTGGTGTGTTGGTTGAGTTGAACCAAAGGGGATGCTCATTGATGTCAAACGTTGACTCATCTTGTTCGAATGATGGGTTTTGGAGCAGATTAGAGTTTGAAGTTGTCGCATGCATTATGTCTGGAGGAGATATGTCAACGGTTACTCCATCAGACGATACGAGTACGGAACGATGCCCTCCTGCATCAAATGCCTGTACCTTTGTGTAGTATTTACCTGCGTGAGAAAATACAAAATCACTAAAAGCAAGTAATGATGTAAATATACATGCTACATAAATTTCCAATTTTACAGTACTACACAAATATTTCAAGTTATGATTACATGAATCGCAATATAATTACCGGGTTGCAATGGGGTGTTGGTTGTCATCGTTAAAGTTGTCTGTAATCCTACATTATGGAATGGAATTACGTCACATGCTTGATCATCCGATTTACTTCCTACTCCACATCTGTAGTAGTCTATTCCACTGTGACGGTCATAGAAACCATGCCATTGAGCGTGAACAACCATCGTCTCATTGGTGTAGTCAACATCATGTAGAACTGGAATATTTTAGTTTTCATAAATAGTTATTTATTGATTGAGTATAGTGGCTAACAAAAACTTCAAATGACATATTACTAGCATAAATCTACTCACATCTACCATCCAAAACTATTCCAGGGATTGGTGGTTCTATATCAACTGTGAATCCATCTGAAGTCTTTGACGACTCTAATCCTGTGTTTGACACTGCAATTATTGTTGTGTAGTACTTCTGACCTGGTGTCAGAGCCAACCCAGTTAAGCGTACACTTGTTTTAGTCTGCCTCGTAAACGTATAGGCATCGTCAACTATAATATGAATTGTTATACATGTACACAAATGTAGAGACAAAATGCACAACAACTGTGTACCTTGTAACATTGTCTTCAACTAAATGATTATCTTGCATAAGTAAATTATGAATTCCCAAGAAGTAAAATGTCCCATATAATAACTTTACCTTGTAATGCAGTTCCTATTCCTAGCAGATAATGAGATATTCCAGATTCCTCGTCAGAAAATACACCTGGCCAACGAACACTGAGTTTATCAACACTTCCAGTGAAGTCTTTGTCAAATTTAACCACAACATCATCACTTTCCTCTACCTGAAATAAATCATTATTATTTATCAATGTGACAATACATCGTATTGGTTATGACCCATTATTTCCATTATGTACAGAACGATACTAGTAAAATTGACGTTTTGAGAGACGTTCACTGTACAGCCATATTGTACAGTCTCAACTTCTGATTATCCTTAGTTCAGTATTCTCGAAATATTTGTACATATTTTTGCAAGGATAAAAAACTATTTTAAGTATTTGATATCCCAACATTCAACATGTCTCATGAATATTACGTACGTGTCTTATACGTGACACCATAGGTGGTGTAATGTCAATTGTTATGCCATCAGATTGGAAAACTGTGAATGTGACATCATCATACCATGCTCTTACATAGAATATGTATTTCTGTCCTTGGTACAGTCTCTCTGAAAAAATTACAGATACAGCTTGCTATTGTTTGGTACACATACACACAATAGACTAGATGCAAATAGAAGTGATCTTGATTTTCGTTATTAAATACTAAAATTTTAGTCAAAGCTATATCATATTTAAACTATATATGAGGCGTCAATTGCAATGTTAGTATAAAAAAAATCGTATAGTGACCAGACTAGTTTAAATAAAATACAGTAATATGGAGGCACATACTAAAAGTCGGAGTAATAACTGCATGGTTATAAAATCCAGCCTCAAACCAAATCCGGTCATGAGCTACATCAACTAAACCACTTCCAAAGTCACCTTTATCTAACCCTGCTGTGTATTCATATCTAAAATACAGCAAAAATATAATCCTATTTTTTTCACAACTTTCATAATATATGAACACGAACACTTTAATTGTATGAATTGAATTATGTTACTACTGGTATCCTTTAAATCACAATTTTGATTAAGAAGAGTTACACATAAGATAACATTTATATTGTACTACCGAATTGGCATTTTCCCATTCCTTTCAGATATTGTCCATCCTGCTGCCAAGAAACAATCTGAATGTGTAAAGTCGATGTCTTCAAGTATATGGTCTGACTTCTCAAAGTTTCCAATAGCCTGTGTATCATTCACCACTATCACGTAGTTATCACCTATCATATCATATCATATCATATAACACCATCATTATGATTATAATACAATACTTTCGGTCAGTTATCACTTATTATACTTATATCGTTAAGACAACTAGTACCGAATTCAGAAACTAGACGACTTTTAAATAGTATAGTATATTCAACTTAATGGCAATACCTTGTTTTGCTTCTTTGCATGTCTTGTTGATATTGAGATCACACCGTTGATTCTGAGGAGCACATATACAATGTCCTTCACAACTATGTGTATTGCAACGGCGAGTCAATACCAACACTCCCCTACCCGGTGAGTTTTGAATAACATCAAATGAGTTATGAGCCAGTAAACTTGGAAGCCCAACCTTTAATATGTAAGATTGATATGTCTGCATGAACATACAATAAACATATCTACCCAGTCAGACACAATATGTATAACGATTTTGATTCAACAATTATATGTACTTTGTGTTGTATATGTGAGCAGACATTAATATGGACTTCAAAATCACTATTCAAGGTCATAACGACGGGAACATAATTTGGTACAAAATATTTACCCTATTAACCGCCCATATTTTGACAAAGATCTTGCTAGTTTCAACCAGCGTTTGGCTTAGGGTGATATGTGCAGTTTGAATCACACCTTCCTTGTGTTTATGACCAGATGTATTGTGAGTCACTACGATGGGACCATCCTGTTTGTAAAAAATCATAATTTAAAAGGCTAAACTGACACACAAACATATTATTAAAATTTAGATTTTACATATTTAAACATGACATACATATACTTTCTAATTCTAATCATTCTCGTTATAACAAAATTATATGATTATTAAGGTGACTTATTGTATGTTTAACCCAGAATGAAGAAGTTTCAAGCACTCGTATACAATGTTGTTTTAGATATACACACCGGTGTATACTCATGCCCTGCAAACGTCTCTCCAGCTGTTACTAAGTAATGTGATATTCCAGAGTGATGGTCTTCAAACCCAAGCCAATGTAGCGAAATATCAGCTCCATTCCAAGTCATGAATCCATCTTTGTATCTGCCAACCTCTGCAGCATGGTTTGTCCAGCTAGCAAAGGTTCCGACGCTTGGTCTGGATGAATCAACCTATTAAAAATATACTTTCAATTTCAACAATAAGCAAATCGTTGTTTTGGAAATTTGGGTCAGGTTGTAGGAAACCAATTTCTATAAATAAAATAGCTACCTGAGAAGTAAATCTAACCTCAAGGGATACCAAAACAAGGTGTGCTGGGTTATTTCCTTCAGAAAAGGCTTTGCTCAAGCACTATTCAGGTATCGCCAGGGGAAGGCAAAAGTTAAACTCAACAAAAATAAAAAAAATTGTCAAAAAAAAGTTTTTCGATATTTTTATTCTTCTACCCTTTTCCCATTGTCTATTAAAAGAGCGATGCTACTAAGGTCGAAGCATCTGAAGTTTGTGTAGCAGTATATATAAATTCGAAATGGTGATACATTTTTGAGAAAATCTTCGTTTCTACTTGAGTTATGTCAAGTGTGAAAATTAAAGAAATCGACACACATACCAACAATGGATTTGAAGTAGTATTGGAGCATAACTGTGCTTTGTTGCAAGCTACAACTGAGATGTAATATTCCGTTCCATCTCTTAGCGTCAGGTTGCTGAACGTGTAGTGAACACGAGTTCCCACCTTAAATAAACCGAAGTAAGGTATTCAAAATCAATTAAGATGATCGAGGAAGCAAAATAACACAAAATAATTAAATGGCACTTAATATGCCAGGTCAACATAATATCTCGAATACTAGAATGTATAGTACCTTGACAACTCGGTCTCAAGAGTGTCAGTAATTTCTAAAAAAAATTCATTTTGGACGCATTCGCTTACTGTAGCAACACTTAGTTATTGTTTTGGATGACTGTATATAACCCACATTAGTGATTTTTTATTTTTTATTTTTATTTTACTTCACGACTTTTTTGTTTCACGAATTCATGTTTTGGATATTACAAAATTAAAAATTCGAAATCCATTGAACAAATAATTTCACATTTTCTCCATACGTTATGGCTTAGTGTAAACACTTAGTCATAAACATTAATCAGTAGATCTAGGCAAGCAAAATACCTCAACTGTTGGAACTCCAAGATCTCCATCCATGTGTGCATATACGCCAACATATTGACGTTCAATTCCGGATATATTGTCTTCAAATTTCCACTTGATAGCCAGCGAACTCCTCCAAACCTAAAATAGTGGTAGTCGTTCACTCCTTATATACATAAATTAACACCAAAATGATGTTTTTTACTTCTTCACATATTGCAAGATAATTATGAAAAATATATAATCAATCTGATCTAACCTTTCCTCGGAACCTTAAATGTTTTTTGTAAGTTTGTGCTTTTGAGTCACAGCAATACCATCTTCAAGGTGGGTTTTGGAAAGAGTAACATTCAATGTTTATGTTGTAGCATTTTAAAAGAGCTCTGTAGACATTTATTTTGAAGCATACCTGCATGTTTTCTTGTATTGAGCCATGGGCCAAGTCTACGGTTGCAGGTTCAACAACAGTCGGTGGTGTTGTATCAACCGTGAATCCATTACTAGATGCCTCTGCATAAAGACCTGCAGTGCAAACACAAAAATGCAAAGTGATATTCATATTTTGGTGGATTTCCTTATTCAAGCCGAAATAAACTCACAATATGAATATTCTGTTGAGAGTTACATCTACTTCAGGTTCTCACACTTCCCACCAGCTTCTATGTGACTTTGGCTACTATAAAACACATCCCAGTTAGCCACAGCTTGCGAAACACGTATATATCTTTCCATGCAAAATGCTTTACTCCATTAGCAATACTCTTTGTTGTTGTAATTTAAAAAGGAATGTTTACTTGTAACACTCTTGAATGTAAATGTCTTATGATAATTCTACCTGCAAAGTTGTATGCCCGTATTGTTACATAAATCTTTCTATCCACAGGCAAAGGTGTACTTAGAGGTCTGAATGTAGACTCAGTTAGATGTATTGGTGTTGGAGGAATGATATCATATGTTCCTTCTTGTGTTCCAACACGCATTTCATATCTAGACAGTCCACTATGGGCATCGTGGAATCCAACCCAATGGGCAGACAGAACATCTCTGAAACAACCAAAGATATTCAAATGTGGTTTTTGATCAACAACCTTCTATTGTCTATGCTCCATGTTTGAATATTAGTACATTGTTTACAACTGAATTTCTTTGGAGGCCGTGTATCTTACCTTGATGCCTGATATTCGATATCTTCCGACATTGTACCGTCCTCAACAACACCAGCGATGGGAGGAGAGCTATCTATCGTTACACCATCTGTTGACTGTGCTACGCACAAACCAGCCTGGTTGCATACAGTAATGGTCGAAAAATATTTTTTTCCTTGTGAAAGCTTCAAAGAATTCATACATTCTTCTGAAATAAATCAAAGAGACATTATACTTACATATAATGAAGAGGATAAGTGAAAATATGAAGTAATTGCTGGACAAGTTTACCTCCTTTAAGGCCAACCGAATGTTCTGGAACAATATCATCGCAAGTGGGGCAGCTTCCTGCTTTCCAAAGATGTTCGATAAGTTCAGTATGTGGATCTGAAAAACCTTTCCAGTGTGAGCACAGTATGGTTGCATTGGTCTGATAGTCAACATCTCTGTGGTAGTTATCCGTCTCCTGAGCCGTACCATCATATATGTGGCCAGCATTTGGAGGTGACGCATCTACTGAGAAGGCGTGTGAGCTCGTAGTTGTATGCAAACCAACTTTGTTGCATGCCTGAAAAACACTTTAGATTCTAGTAACAAAACTATAAATTCAAAACATTTATGTCAAAAATGATAAAGATCTGTAAATTATGCTATTTTGTTCTTATCTATTTTTAGGGCTACCATTTGATTTAAAATTGATTGATCTCCCTCAAGATCAATTGCATTCTTTTCTTTGCAATACATTAAAATGTACATGTCGAATTACTACATGCACTAAGAAGTTAAACGTAAGCTACTTTGACTGTGACGAAGTAGACATGTCCATCCAAAAGTTCCAGATTCTGATGCGATGTTCCAGATGAAGTTGAGGTATACTTTGTTTGATGTGGACCGCTGACATCGGTAAAGCCAGGTTCTGATCCAATAGACCAAGTGTAATGAAGGATTCCACTTTCTTTGTCTTCAAATACCCCATCCCAACTAAATAAAACAGTAAATTAACAATGGATATCAATCAGGAATATGTAAAATGTGAAGACGTAAGAGCAAATGATAAAAAGGACTAATATTTAATGGTCAATGAGTATAAAATCACAGTTATAAAAGAAGGATTCATCCAGTCATAAGTAAAATCCTGAATATCCCAAATAACGAACACCCGCACAAACATTGTGAATAAAGTATCCCTTATGTGTCGCACCATCAGACCACGGGAACACAGAATGCAAACAAACGCAACTATGTGGCAAAGATGTCAAACCGTAAATATTCCATAAGGTTTGAAATCTAATCATTCACAGTTTATTCATAATGAATTTTTCTCACTCTGCAAGGATCCCTCTTTTCAATGGTCCAACAGGATTTCTGAGTCGTACGTGGGCTTTCTGTGTCAATCTGGGTGAAGTTGCATCTACTATGACTGGGGAGCTGCAAACACTGCTTGACAGACCGACGTAGTTTGTAGCTAAATACAAGCAAAACTAGACTGGTAAAATGTTTGATCGAAAATGTTGTTGTATGATAAGGCTTTCTCAGTAAAACATACTTCAAATTCTAGTATGGTAAGAAGTGAAGTCGATAGGAGGAAGTTGGAATTCAATCCATTTGAAAAAATGCGATCGTGCCACTGTCCCACAATAAGATTTTGAAGTCGATAAAAGTTGACCCTATTTTCAAACACTTAGGCTAAATATAAATGCACGTTGATTTTAACAGATACTTCAATGGATCGAAATTAAGGCAACTATACACGCCCAAATCTCTTGGAAAGTATTGTTCAGTCTCTTTCTAAATGAGCAGTTATTTAACTACTACTATTTTGCTGAAAAAGCTAAGGTATTTGCATACTGTAGAATGTTCACAAATACAGATTACCTTTTATTGTTACAAAATACTCATGGCCGTTTGTGAGATTTAGACCCGTGATAAGATGACGATTTGCAATTCCAACAGTAGTAAACTCGACCACATCAACGCCATAAGCGTGTCCACCTTAAAACATGATTGATATGTAATAAGATATAAACGTGGAATATATTAATAAATACAGTAATGCAGTATATTTATCACTTTTGTATAGACACTCTTAAAAGTACATGTATTTTACAAATACTGACCAACTGCAAACTGGTAGTAGTTGATGCCTTGATGGTGATCATTGGATGACGATGCTACATCATCTGTATCCGAGAATGGTGTCCAGAAGACAGATATTTGGCTTGTTGATGCCTAAAACGAACATTTAATTAATCATATATAGCGTATAACAAATACTGAAATTTCATCAGTATTTGAATTTTACATCTTTTAAATACATGAAGTTTTAAAATTACATTGACACAACAGGGTGACCGTTCATCTCAACCCAAGCCAACTCGACCCTGTAAAACTTAAACAGCTTCCTACGATTGTACATGGATAATTGTATACACTATTTATACCTGGTATCCCTGATTATCAAGTGGTCGTTTCGAGGTATGTATATAAACACTCCCAGTATCAGGAGGAGTCCAGTCTGTTTTTACACCATCACTACAAGCTGATATCTTGGGATGATACTCTTCAAATCGTTCATGATTTAGAACTGTCTCATTTGCAAATATACAAACAAAATAGGTCTTCCCATGAACAAGTGTCAGGTTTTTTGCATTAACATACTCGTCTGAGGTCTCACCACAAGCTATAGCATCATGAGTTTCACACAATTGTGTCGGAATGATTAATCCTTCCAATGTTCCAGTTGTTGGTTGTACAACTACCCAGCTGTATTTCCCATGGCGTAATGATGGCCAAACCGCCGATATTGTGTCTCTGCTAGATGTATAGTCAACGTCATCATGTTCCAGACGTTGATTTTTAATCCATGTGATAGGTCCTAAAATTGAATTCTGTACAGTATCACTTAATGATATAGTATTTATATATATCACTAATTCTAAACATTACATTACATAACACTGCAAGAAAGAAAACATTGAAGAGCACAATCACCCGTTAGGAAAAGTGGATACTCTCAAACTTCAGAAAAGAAAGGAAAACTGGATACTCTCAAACTTCAGAAAAGAAAGGAATACAAGATTTAACTCACCTTGCACATCAAACACAACCCTACCATGTATTCTATTAGTATTGCTGTTTCCACAAGTTACAACTGATTTGCATTTCGTTGATGATAAACCTGCCAAAGTCCACCCACGAACGCAGATCAACCAACATTTAGTTGTTTCGTTCGCACTTGGAAGAACATTCCCTAAAGTAAATGCAATTTGACCATTTATTGGATGGGCCTGTACTTTTTCCCATGGCCTAGCAATACCATATGCAGATTTATCCAACGAAAATGTCCATTTGTAAAAGTCCATCATGGAATGACGTTTTGACAAATTGGAATCAAATTCATCAAATACAATTGTAACGTTTCCCCTGTCTTCATCGCTTGTGATATTCATTGTACCAACTATTGGTGGTTCATCATGTATTGTAACACCATCAGTGAAGCGTGGAAGAAAACATGATGCCGGAGTACAACATTTAACACTGATCCTGCATGTTGATCCAGATGTCAACTCTAAGTTGGTCAAAGTGATATTGTCATAAATGGGTTTTATGTCTTTGTACGGGGAATCAGGTATCCACACATTTGTATCTAAAAAGTACGATATTAATGGTAATATAAAAACAGAGAAGGATGAAATACCTTATTTTGATCAGATTTGATATTTAATTTCTGTTTAATTTTTATCGATCAACTGTGAGAACATTAAGACCATATTTCACTGACTTTGGGCTGACTATTTTGGTTACCATAAATCCCTTAATGTTATTTCTCACCTTCATTGTATCGCTCAATTCTGTAAGATCCATGACTTATGTACGCCTTATGTGTCTCTGGTATCTTCCAATGAGCAGATAGATCTGTTCGACTAGCTTGGAACATTATGTTATCTCGGCATGGGAACTATAACAAAGGTGTTATTTTACATTAGGATTTTTCACTACAGCGCGAATACAACGAGACAGAAGGCACTGTTCTATTTTCAAACACAACGCTATGTCTTTTAAATTGAATGGTAATGTGTGCAAAAAAATTGTCTGTGACATGATTTTAGATTTGATTCTTTATTAACTTTATTAGCTGCTACCTTATGCTGACTAGAGTCGCTCATGCCATAACACCCTAGTCCATCTTTGATGTCAATAGCTATAGTTCTGTTAGACGCTACAACTGTCACACCATCTGAGGATGAATTTACAGAGCCGGTTGAAGACTGGGCAATCACTGTGATATAATATTTCTATAAGCGAAAAAATAAGAAAAAAAATCATTATTTGTCTAATTCTAACTGGTGTCCGACCAATATGTTGGCGTACATGGATTGTGATTGAAATAAAATAAAATATATAGATGTATTGACATACCGTATACGTTTCTAAACTCAGTTGTTTTGCTTCATAATGGGTGTCATATACATCTACAAATGGCATGACATTATCATGTCCTTTTAGCGACCCTATCCCCATCTTATAAGACACATTGAGATGTGGATGTTCGAATCCAGTCCATCTTCCTCGAATGGAAGTAGATGTCAGTTGATAATCTATGTCATAATCAAGTTCAATCTGGAAAAGTAAATAATACAGCATATAATTAGAATAAAACCCTTTCCAGTATCAAAAATGAATGCTTTTTACTGTGCGTCTCATCAACACCAATAGAAATATATTTGCAAATTAACAATAACATGATTATGAAACATTAATTTTTAGCTTTACTCCACTATTTTGATTATGTTATCGTAAAAAATAGAATATGGTATATGCGTTGACAATTTCAAATGTACTAGCTTACACGTCCATCACTTACCTCATTTTTAACCTCAGTCTGTGGTAGAATATCCTTCACAATCCCGACATACGGCAAAGTGGTGTAATGAACGTATGGCTCAGAAGAAGCGATTGTTGAGATTCCAGCTGCATTTTTTATTTTGATAGTAATAACTAGTGACTGGGGACGGACAGGGTGAATATTCAGCAGACTGAGAGGAACTGCTGTACAGTTATAGTGAGACACATTGCAGGAACCCCCAGACATAATTGGAGAAAATGGAAGTAAATCTCTTTTGAAACGGTCTTTCCCTGTAATAAAAGAATAGATAGTGACACTGACCAAACAGAGTTATTGATTGCATTTGATTGATTAAAATGCATGCCATTTTTTCCTTTTCACTGAAATCTACAATAATTTTATTACCAACTGCGAACAAATACTGCAATTTCTCTGCATCTTCCGCATCATAGACTTTAGATGAATCCCAATTCACTCTCAAATAGTCATGTTCTTCGTACACATGTATTTCACTCTCGAATTTAGGCCCAGTAACATCTATGATCAAAGGTCCATATTCCTATGTGTATAATGTGAAAATTGAAAGTTAAATGGCTGTGAAAAATATCAATTATGACAGTTCTGCACTGAACACTAAAGTAAGTTCAATTATAACTGTGTGATATATCAATTTGTATCTATTTTACAAGGTTGGGAGTTTACCTTTAGAGTTGTCATTTTTGCCCTATTTGTTGCCTTAATGATGACGTATATAAGCTGGCCTTCAGATAGTGGAGGGTGGTAAACGTTCCATGCTGGTCTTTTGTTTGTTGATATAAAAGGCATTACATCAGGGGCAAGTGGCGAACTCGTACTGCTCAATCCTAGTTCAAAATCGAATATGTCCGATTCTGTGTCAAATCCTGTCCAATTAATTCGAAGCTACAACATAATATATTGAGTAAATAGTCCAGTTGCAAAAATATTCTATTAACCCCCTTTTCAAGGGTGGACATACAGACCAGATGTCTAATTGATGACCACTACAAATGTGAATCAAGAATGTTAGTAAACGATACAAAACAATATTTAAATAGACATCAAATTCTCAACGATGATCACTATACTATTCTAATAAGATGGGATTTCACACCTGTCTTTCTTGTGTCAGATAAAAGC